>OZ024816.1:12516071-13106071 GCA_964017055.1 Chloromyia formosa | reverse complement strand
CATTTTGCTACTGTGATATGTTCTGTATCGTTTTTGTTTCTTGTTGTTCCAATCTGTACTGCTCTGCTCTTGAGCAGATAAATGCATATAACATTACTAGACTGGTGGTATGGTAGTCCCGACTCAAAGTTTTCAGTCGACACTGAGAATTTCGCAAAGGACCCAGTTGGACCCTTTCGTTCTGGGGGGCGGTGTGTGGAGGGAAACGTCAACGTCTTAAATTTTAGCCACAGGCGGTGTACCGGCGCCACAGTGCGTCGTTCCATAGCCAAAAATCGAAAATTTTTTATTTTTGTCCGGCTTTGAAAGTAACCTATCTTTAAGAAAACATGTTGGAGCTCCTAAAAATTATGTTTGAAAAATTTTGCTTTTCTTTGTTTTAGTAATATTATGTGCTAAATTCGAAAAATTGAAAATATTGAAAAAAGGGTCTATGAGGTGAAAATTGCGTTTTAAGCTTCGGTGAAGTCCTGGCTACCTAAAGTTATATTTTCCCAATAGACCAGGCCCCAGGCTTACACCCAAAGACAAAAAAAATAATTTTAATTAAAAAATGTTAAAAAAAAAACAGCACAATTATTTAAAATTAAAATAAAACTTTGAGTAAGGATTAAAAAAAAACGTCACAAAACGTTTTGGGTGGTTGACGGTTTCTGTCAGATGCATATATATTCTTTCATTCTAAGTAGTTTTGGTTTGCCTTTTTTTTGCCTTTTTGAGCGTAATTGGCGTTTTTGTGGGATAAGTCACATTTAAAAAATCAATGAATATTTTTCAAGATTCCTTAAAATTAATAATACAGAGAAAATTGCACATTTGTTGCAAGGACTAGGTGCTTACAGTCTGAAATATCAATAAATAAATAAAAAAAATAATAATTTAATAAACTAGAAAAAGTTTATTTATTCTAAAAAGAAATACCCATAAAAGGAAACAAATACACAAGGCATATCGGTTCAACTGGGTTAAATTTTTTGTTATTATATATATTATTTCGCTTATCTACTTTAGAGTGATTTTGGGGGCGTAATTGTAATTTATATGCGTGAAAAACGCTTTTGTAACAGATGTAGATAGGCCTGTTCCTAATACCGGGATCCCGGTTTGGTACCGGTTTTTTTTCAGTACCGGTACCAAAAACTAAGAGTACCGGTATCCCGGTTTTTTTTAGTACCGGTATTGAATACCGGGATCCCGGGATTTGAGTACCGGTTTTTTTCAACCATGCGCCGGTTTTATTCGGGATCCCGGGATCTACCGAGTCTTTTCAGTACCGAGTCTTTTCAGTACCGAGTCTTTTGAGTACCGAGTCTTTTGAGTACCGAGTCTTTTCAGTACCGAGTCTTTTCAACCATGAGCCGGTTTTATTCGGGATCCCGGTACTCAGTACCGAGTCTTTTCAGTACCGAGTCTTTTCAGTACCGAGTCTTTTCAGTACCGAGTCTTTCCAGCAACGAGTCTTTTCAGTACCGAGTCTTTTCAGTAGTACCGAGTCTTATCAGTACCGAGTCTTTTGAGTACCGAGTCTTTTCAGTACCGAGTCTTTTCAGTACCGAGTCTTTTTAGTACCGGGATCCCGGTACTCAGTACCTGTTCTTTTCAGTACCGAGTCTTTTCAGTACCTGTTCTTTTCAGTACCGAGTCTTTTCAGTACCTGTTCTTTTCAGTACCGAGTCTTTTCAGTACCGGGATCCCGGGATTCGATAAAAAAGACTCGTTTATTGCTGGACCAATTCTTCAGGTTTTTGGAAATTGTTATTGGAAATGTTCATAGTCGTGTCGTGCATTGAAAGATTTTTCAGATACACATCGTAGTATAGTATGTTAGTTAGTACGCACATAGATATACGAGTATGTACATTGTTCATACATAATTGGTTTTGAGTTTTGTTAGGATTGAGACTGAGATGAGAGTATTTATTGATGATATAAATAGGCAAGATGGGTGTTGTATGACTAGGGGTGCAGAGACGAATACGTTAGACTGCCGCTGAAGGCATTTTGAGTCCTTTGGTAACGAAAAAAGACATGCTTTGCAAGGAAAGCCCGATCAGACGAGTATTTCCCCATGAAAACAGGGTGGCCATTCAGGGGTGGGCAAAAAAAAAAGTGCTGGATGCAGATATGCTAGCACGAAACGGCTGCAGGTACATGTACAAAGAGTGAAACGGGCAACCTAGGGCTACATGCGGGGGTTCGCAACGCCCTAGGAGGGGAGGTAGCCCAGCTCGTTCCAAACCGAAATTATCCATGCACACTTGTGCGATACTGCGGGTTGTGAATTAGCAGTCGCTTGTGTGAGTTGCCCACTTCTGAGTGACCACCCTGTTTTCATGGGGAAATAGGGCGTTGCGAGCCCCCACATGTAGCCCTAGGTTGCCCGTTTCACTCTTTGTACATGTACCTGCAGCCGTTTCGTGCTAGCATATCTGCATCCAGCACTTTTTTTTGCCCACCCCTGAATGGCCACCCTGTTTTCATGGGGAAATACTCGTCTGATCGGGCTTTCCTTGCAAAGCATGTCTTTTTTCGTTACCAAAGGACTCAAAATGCCTTCAGCGGCAGTCTAACGTATTCGTCTCAGCACCCCTAGTCATACAACACCCATCTTGCCTATATATCTCTCCTCATCGATAAACAAATCCTTTTATCCTGACGCACACCAGCAGCAGGACCAAAATATCTGCGTGGACCCATCCTTCTCATATTTTATTATGCAAGCTACTACTACCGCCACTATAGATAACCTATAAAAATTCGGTCGCGGCGAATCATCTGCAAAATCACAACGCACCCAACTAGACATCGTCTCCATACAAATTGTTGTTGCTCTATCATCTGCAAACCGAAAACGCCACGAACCGTCTGGTCGCACAAAATTACTTAAATTTCACTACTCGTTCAAATGCGGCGAATCATTCGGCGACGCAGGTGCCGCGATTTTCGAGGGGATTGTAAACGCCGCGAATCATTCGCAAAAAAAATTGGGCGATCCAGGTGACGCGATTTTCCAGGTGATTGTAAACGCCGCGAATCATTCGCAAAAAAATTGGGCGACCCAGGTGACGCGATTTTTCAGGGGATTGCGAACGCGGCGAATCATTCGGAAAAAAATGGGGCGATCGAATTGGCGTACGTTTGCAGATGATAGAGCGTGTGTGTATGGCCGGCTATTGACCAATGCAACGCATTATATTATTATATTATGTACATACGTACATATACATATTCGTTCATATGTATTTCATATTTATATCATACCCAATTACATATCCTATTCCCAATACAATAAATACTCTCATCTCAGTCTCAATCCTAACAAAACTCAAAATCAATTATGTATGAACAATGTACATACTCGTATATCTATGGTATGTGCGTACTAACATACTATACTACGATGTGTATCTGAAAAATCTTTCATGCACGACACGACTCTATGAACATATCCAATAACAATTTCCAAAAACATGAAGAATTGGTCCAGCAATGAACGAGTCTTTTTTATGGAAAAGAACAGGTACTCGAATCCCGGGATCCCGGTACTGAAAAGAACAGGTATTGAAAAGACTCGGTACTGAAAAGAACAGGTACTCGAATCCCGGGATCCCAGGACTGAAAAGAACAGGTAGTGAAAAGACTCGGTACTGAAAAGACTCATTACTGAAAAGACTCGGTACTGTAAAGACAGGTACTGAAAAGACTCGGTACTGAAAAGACTCGGTACTGAAAAGAACAGGTACTGAAAAGACTCGGTACTGAGTACCGGGATCCCGGTACTGAAAAGACTCGATACTGAAAAGAACAGGTACTCAGTACCGGTACTGAAAAAAACCGGCTCATGGTTGAAAAGACTCGGTACTGAAAAAAACCGGTACTAGTACCGGTACTGAACGAATACCTGTGAGTACCGGGATACCGCTTGTGGTACCGGTACTTGAAAATAGCAAGTACCGGTACTGAAATCTCAGTACCGAACAGGCCTAGATGTAAATATGTATATGTATGTTAAAACTGCTAAAAAGTTCTAATTACGGACAAAATTTTATATTTTATAGGTAAAATAAGTATTGTGCTTAGAGTTAGACTAGCAGGACTGGAAAATACTACCTATAAACAGAGCAAGAATTTAACAAATTCTCTGATCAATATCTCAAAACTGCGTCGTCAGATCACATTGTAATTTGGAAATGTTAATGCTTGTACCTTTTATTAAATGGATGTTAAATTTCATTACAATCGGTAGACTCGTTTTCAAGTTATGATTTTTTTTACCACCATCCTCCTAATTACAGCAAATTTAACTCACACTTTTCGCAATATATCAAAACTGCGACCATCTATCTTAATAAAATTTATGCAGTTTAAAGATTATGTATAGCTCCCCATTTGTGCGAAATTTTAACAAAATCGGTTGCACGGTTCTTAAGATACTGATTTTTGATCACTTCGCCATACATTCGACGCACTGTGCGGCGCGGCGGATTAAAAATAATCTTTTACCTCACCACAATGACTAATATGTTAATAGAGATCAGTGCTTCAGTAGATACAGTTCCCGTTAGCAAGACTGTAATGAACCATATTCTGGTCTGGTTGTGCTGCTTCCACCGGCAGATCTATGGCAGCACCTGATGAGTAAGGATCTGTCGGTGATACGAAACCAGAGGGTCCCATTACGCCTGCACCCCTATGCGAGCGCAAGGGGATCTGCGCCGTCCGCAAACCATTCCATCCTTATCGCCTCATTTTTTTATCATTCCCCATTTTTGCCTTCCATGTTTGTTTTGTCTTCCCCAGGCCTATGAATTTTTGTTAATACGTAAAGGACAGGGGCAACGAGCGGCGAAAACCCCGCCCACGTCTCCCGAACTGAGCTACAGCAAGCATAGGCAACTGCTTAGCTCGTGAAAGAGCGAGCCTTTCTCTTCGCCGGATGGCACGGCCCGACCTTCACGGTCATTATGCTGTATTAGGGTCCGTCCCCCCGGGCATCTTCGAATGCCCACCAAACCGTCCGTTACAAGACCTCAATGAATTATTGTAACAGTGGCTTAAAATATTACAATAATTAAAAAAAAATAAACCGGAGTATTTTTTTTTTACCAGAAATCTGGAAATTCATCAAAATCTTAGCTAAATCAACACGCAAGAATTTTTTTAATATGTTAGTTAGTAATTTCATGCTTGGAAGATATAGTTAGACGACACCCGGAAATTGTTTATGATAACTGTTATGGAAGTCATCTTAATAGTATAGCACTCGTACATATCTAATAAAATGAATGAATGAAAAATATTGAACTTGATCATGGCATTGAAGGAATTTGCAGTATGTCATTTGAAATGACTGGCTCAACAATTTAATAAAATCCATGATTTTGTTCAATATGCAATTTATTTATACAATACAAAGCTATGGCATATGCCATTTAGGGCCGAAAAAAAATCTGGTAGATACTTAGGAATCTGATCTCTTTTTGTTGAAAAATCGGAAATTAACAGATGTTTGACACATTTGTGAAGATATAACCAACACAAAACAAAAATGTTTGCCTAAGATGAGTGGTAGAGAAGATACGAGTACTTGCATAACAGAATGGACTATTGCAATTGAATAGTACACATGTTCTGCCACTGCCATCTGTAAACGTGTGGCACCTGAAATGCCCATTCGCCCAATAATAACGCCACGTTTCTTTCCCCTGGAAAATCGCGGCACCTGGAAACGGGAGATGATACGCCCAATGATTTATCTTACAAGGCGAATCGAATTTTTATCGTGGGAGATAGAAATTGGGATATTTTGTTTCCGGGGCCCGGGGTGAAAAAATCATTTTTCACTCGAACTTTTTGTCACTTATCACTCGCGTCACCCTAAGACTCAGAAATTTGCAAAAAAAAAAAATGTTTTTTTTTTATTTATTTTTTGATTTTTAATCGTAATTTTTTTATTTTTTCCCTTATTTTTTTTTTTATTCTAATGATTTGTACGGAGTGTTTGGTGTGTTTAAAACTGACCAAAACGCTGTTGCACGCAGAGCGAGCGAAGCGAGCGTTCATGTTTGTGCGATACTGAGGGTTGCGATCCCTTAAGCGCGGAGCGAACGTAGCAAGCGGAGCCCACGCAAGGAAATTTGCGAATATTTCAACTTTCCATGCCTCCAATATACCAAGGTTAGGTTAGGTTAAAAGGGTTGCTTAAAAGCACACTTAGACCGCTACTGGGTCCGTTGTGATACCCCTGGACTCAGCAACTGAGACCAAACTCACTCGTTAAACCAGCCTGAGCTCACAATGAAGCGATGTAGCCGACCAACATTTACCTTTTTCAGGTCATCCAGATCGGTGAAGAAGTAGGAACCAAGGTGGTCTTTCCTAAAACTCGCCAGGGCCGGACAGGTACGCAGAAAATGAGACGTACTTTCCTCCTCTTCCTCGTCCCCACAGCTCCTGCAAAAATCATTATATGGAAGACGAAGCCTCCTGGCGTACTCCCCAATTAGGCAGTGTCCAGTTAGCACTCCTACGACAGTTCTTAGATTATCTCTGTTTAGCATTAGCAATCCAGTCCGTCTCCTCGGGAATATCAAGGTTGATCAATATAGCCGAGTGACCTGTGATTGACGCCGCCCGAAAACCGATTTCACGGAGGCGAACAGCCGTGATCGCCGCCATCTGCTCTGCAAAAATGTCCATGGGAAGCAGATTCAACAGAGCGCTCAAGGCAGCGGTTGGTGTAGTCCGCAGAGCCCCCGTGATGGCAATGCATGCCCATCTTTGGACCTTCTCCAGCAGGGTTCTATAGGATACAACCCTAAGCGCCGTCCGCCAGACGACAATCCCATGTAGCAGAAAAGGGCGCAAAACCGATAAATAAAGCCAGTACACTACCCTCGGTTGTAAGCCCCATTTCTTACCAAGGGCCTTCTTGCACGAGTATAGTGCAACAGTAGCCTTTTCAACACGTTGCTAAATGTTCAACTTCCAGCAAAGTTCCCTATCCAGTATGAGACCAAGGAACTTGGCTTTATCAGTGAGCACAAGTCTTGTGCCCTCCATCAAAGGTGATTCGAATGAAGGTAGGCTGTGTCTCCTAGAAAAGAGAACAAGTTCCGTTTTAAGCGGATTTACTTTAACCCCAACCTTACTAGCCCAGTTCGTCAGGATAGAGAGGGCGTTCCGCATTATACCACTAAGGACACAGGGAAACTTTCCCGAGATAGCAATAGCAGTCGTCCGCATAAGCAGTGACCTTGCATCCCAGCCCTTACAGTTCTAAAAGAAGTCCGTTGACCGCCAAATTCCAAAGAAGGGGGAGAGAACACCACCCTGGAGAGTGCCCCTGTTCACATGTCTGCGTACAGATGATGTGCCGAGACTAGTGGAGATAACGCGAGATGTGAGCATCCTGTGTATTAGTCTACACAGCGATATACCAAACATTCAGTATAAACTATAAAAAAAATTAAAAAAAAAAAAAACTTAAAAAAAAATTAAAAAAAAAAAACTTAAAAAAAATTAAAAAAAAAAAACTTTAAAAAAAATTAAAAAATTTTTTTTTTTTTGCAAATTCTTGACTTTTAGAGTGACGTGAGTGAAAAGTGACAAAAATCCGAGTGAAAAGTGATTTCCCCAGCCGGGGCCCCGGAAACTAAAAGGTTGCCAGAACCCTACTGGTCACATACAAACCAGTCGGAAGGTCAGCAGTAGCCAACTATGCGGCTCCAGTGTGGACACAGAATCTCTGCGACACACAATGGAATAACATTCAGGCTTGCCAAAACGCCTCTCTCCGTACTGTGACTGGCTGTCTCCTGATGTCATCCCAGGATCATCTGCATCAGGAAACAAGGATGATGCCTCTAAGGGACCACAACAAGCTTCTTGCGAAACAGTATCTGGTGGGTTGTTACCGGAGGGAGCACCCCAACACCGACCTCATGGACAAGACGCCGCCACCAAGACATGTCAGGCGTGAGTTGAGGGACCTCGAAAGAGACGTCCAGAGGTACAAAAGGGTTCTCTTTGACAACAACGCATACCGATCAGCAATCGATCGCAGCAGTACATCACGAGGAGGTACAAACATCAATCGCAGGACTAGGTCCAAATAGAGTTCTCTCGACACAACCACCAGCCATTTCTCCCGATGAGAGAATACTTCCGAGAGCAGCGAGGACGACACTTGCCCAACTTCGATCGAACACATGCCCCGCCTGCAATGGTACCTCATGATGTGGACTACATATTCAACTGGTCAGCTGCATCCACGCACCTGACCCCCAGGTCGCTGTGGGACAACCCTGTAGAGGCAGCTATCTTCCTGTCGCTTTAACACCGAGGAACAATAAGAATGGGTGGGTCCAGGTCCCGCAACGTTTAAAACGCAATTGCAAACAGTTCGACTGATTTTTCTTGTGGACGCTCCGTTTCAGTTTGCGTTTGATCAACCAGACATCGGGGAAATTAACCAGAAATTTTTCCTGGTTGATTTCCGGTCAATGGGGGGTAAGGGGTATTAGCGTATTTGACAGTTCTTAGTTGACGTATTGCGTGTGACTGTCAGATGGTGTGGATTTTCGTTTTCGGTTTCTTGATTTTTACATGGCGTCTTGTGTGCTTATTTACACCGGAGCAACCCAAAATTCTGGCGATTTTGCAGTGTTTTTAATTTTTCCTGAAACCGTCGCGAATTTAATTGAAGTTTTGTTTGAAATTCAATAGCGAATCGGCTGTCAGCTGTTCAATACATGACAACTGCAAAACAAGTCGTTCTGGTGAAGAGTTTATGGTTGGGTGGAGGGAAAATCCTTACCGCAATTACAACGTTGTGGAACGTGAACGCAGGCAATGTAACACACTCACACAGCAAACTTCTGACCACTGCTACAACAACAACAACATTAAAGGAGTGAATATCATTTTATGATTTCAACATTTTCTATAGATTGAAATGTTTCATACAGTACAAAAAGGTATTTGACAAAAATTAATTTTATTATGTACGGAAAAGACATCACCTTGCAGCTAAGAGATATCCGAAGTAGGCATTTTCGACGCCGGTATTTTGCTTACCTTTGAATTAAACATAATGGGAAATTTTTCCTTGGACAGTAGACATTATTTTTACAAAAGTATTTGCACTAAAATGACCATTTCGGACCCCAGTTGTGCCCCTCTCAAACACGTTTCAGTAGCGGAAGGGCAGATGAAATTATTAACTGCCGAGGACCCCTAGCAAAACAATTTCGAATTTCTACTCCTTGTGTGATCAGTAGTGATCCACGCGAATATGAAATTTTTCCAAGAGCACATTATTCAGAGAATCCTTAAAATGACCAGCCACCCGTCAAGTACACTCACCTCAGATTATTCCCCTGGCAATTGAAATTTCCAGCACGTTCCGATCACTTTCCTGCTTCTTGAAAAATCGCACTTCCACCCTGAAATCCACTCGAAAAGCGAAATCCGGCTGCTGGACGCGTCGCAAACCGCCTTCTCGACAGCGTGAAACGTGGACAATACACCGACACTCAATTTTCTGACGTTTTATCTCATCAATTCATCGTCCCGTTCGTCGCGAGGAGACGACGATGGCGACGAGTGTAGGCGCAATAAAAACAGAAGAAGAAAAAACACAAACACGTTCACAAACACATGCACAGATTCCGCGCTGCAACAACGTCCAATTGCTCGCTATCCTTCTTCGTGTCTAATTATCCGCGCCCTGGGCCCAACACGTTAGAATGGGACGAGGGATGTTGTACGGTTCACGATCTTGCCAGCCAACAGCAGCGCGATCGTTGCTGGGCACCACGTCGTACGGGCGACCGGATCGTGTCTAAAAATGTACAAGGAGACGACAGCTGGTGGCCCCAAACAAGGACATCGGTCGCGCACTTGTGGAACGCTAAATTCTTGTGCGAAATAACACGGCGAGCGCAATGTTTTCACGTGTTACGAATTCGATCCAGACTCAGAATAGCTTCCCGTTAGAAGAATGCACTTTGATCAGGCAGAGCCACGCGAACGAAACCACGACGATCCGTAAGCGACACGACACAGGAATGCTAAATTGTGAATGAAAGGAGCCTGCGGGGACAATGAACTGTTCCAGTCGCGGATTTGCTCACACACTCGCACACGATGTAACTTTGCAAATCGTCGTCGCGTATCCTTTCGCTGCCAGGCGAGAGCGCACCGAAGTCGGAGAAACGTAAACACCAAACACGACACTCGTCACGAACTGGTAAACACAACAAAATGCAAAATATACGACGGACAGCAGGCGTTAAACGTGAATTTCTTTTCGCGGACACTTGTTAGTTTCTGTCACTTTTCTACTTCGAATTCACTGCTACCACGGCGCTTAGGCTCCGCACCGACTCTCTATCTCATCAACGAATTTCTTGGAACTGACGAACCGACCAAAAGAATTCAATCGCGGACTTGCGGAATTGTCGCCGTTGCTCGCGATTGATGAATTGTTGTTGGAGTTGCGCTAGAGTACGTGGACGCTGCTGAACTTACGTGCAACTAGATTGCTGACATCGCAGAAGAGACGTTTCGCTCTCTGCAGAAATTGGCGTGTCAGCTGATGAAAGTGGTCGGCTGAATTGATGGAGCAGCTGTTCATTCGTCATATGTTTGATAGGCTCCAAAGCGACATCTCGGTGTGAGTGAAAAGGAAATGATGGGATTGTTGAAGAAAAGGATTTGAACAGTGTTTCCGATTTATTTTGGTTTTTAATATTTTAAAATTTGTTCATTCAACCGAAATGAAAACAAATTATCGAGAAAATATTATGCTACGATTATACCATTGTGTGCGTTCAGAAGGAACTGAGCAACTTCCGCTCAGCGAACATGTTCAGAACGAGCGGGTTCAGAAGTGACTGAGCAACTTCCGCTCGGGTGATCATGATCAAATTTCACCGAGCAAGAAATATTTCTGCTCACTGATCAGTGCTCAGTGCTCAGGTTCTTCTTCTTCTTTTTCAACCTCACGCTCATGTTGCGAGTTTCCGAGTTTTGACAGTTATCAAATTGGTTGTTGTGTTTTCGCCGTTTTCGGCTTCTAGTTCTTGGGTTTTCGGGTGCTTCTGAATTTGTTTTCACGTTGTTCGTGATTTTTGTAATGGACAGCGTGGGATTCATGTATTTTCCACTTTTCGGCACTTGAAGTCTAAAATTGTCATCGTCAGCTTTCAGCTGGTCGATTTGTCAGCTGGTGAAGTAGCGTTCAGAAGGTGCAGACTCCAAACCGAACTGCTCCGGAGCTGCTCGCGAGCAGTTGCGGAGCTGCTCGCGAGCGGTTTCTGCTCTTTTGCCACCTTCTGAACGCACTCATAGTGTGCGTTCAGAAGGAACTGAGTAACTTCCGCTCAGCGAACATGTTCGGAACGAGCGGGTTCAGAAGTGACCGAGCAACTTCTGCTCGGGTGAGCATAATCAAATTTCACCGAGCAAGAAATATTTCTGCTCACTGATCAGTGCTCAGTGCTCAGGTTCTTCTTCTTCTTTTCAACCTCACGCTCATGTTGCGAGTTTCCGAGTTTTGACAGTTATCAAATTGGTTGTTGTGTTTTCGCCGTTTTCGGCTTCTAGTTCTTTGGTTTTCGGGTGCTTTTGAATTTGTTTTCTCGTTGTTCGTGATTTTTGTAATGGACAGCGTGGGATTCATGTATTTTCCACTTTTCGGCACTTGACGTCTAAAATTATCATCGTCAGCTTTCAGCTGATCGATTGGTCAGCTGGTGAAGTAGCGTTCAGCAGGTGCAGACTCCAAACCGAGCAGCTCCGGAGCTGCTCGCGAGCGGTTTCTGCTCTTTTGCCACCTTCTGAACGCACTCATTGAAAAGCGTAAATCTAGCGTTTATAGTTTTACGCCCGATTGGGTATTTTAGGCGGCTATTACGCTATAAAAGTTCTTTTACAAATATCTTTGAAGTACGATATTTGTAAAAGAACTTTTATAGTGTAATAGCCGCCTTAGACAGAAGCGTAAATAAATTGTTCTCCCGATTTATACGATTGACTTAAAACATTGCCATCTAAAAATACAGTCCTCCGCTTAGCTGAATTCGACTTCTATTTTGACGTCAATTTTACGTCGTTAATTCCTTGCCAAGGCAGTGACTGTACACGACGATGTCCCTGGCACGACAAATGTTTACAATTGGAATTGCGTCAGACTGTATTTTTGTCTTCTAAAAACACACTTTCTGGACACTTGCAGCAATTGGGTCGAAGCCGCAGCCCCGGGGATCAGTCGCAGAGTATCGTGGAACAGTTCACACTTGAAAAAATATATCTTTTGACCGCACGACACATTTTCATCGCGCACGTGTATGCTTTTCGGATCACAATATGAAATTTAACTAACAAATAAGCACTGAACCAAAACTTAACACGGAACGCACAAAAACCGGAGACTCGCCGCCATCAGTTCCCAACCACTGGATTCTGGATACGACGATATCGTAGAAGTAAGTAACTACGTAATTTAGCCGTCAAAATCAGCTGAGCGGAGGCCTGTATTTTTAGATGGCAATGCTTAAAATGTCAATTTACAATTTAAGAAAAAGAAAATAAAATGTAAATCGCCAACCGTACAATCGAACCGTTTACACGATTGACTCTTTTTATTATGTCAATCGAATTGATCATGGGTTGACGCTTATTGAATTCGCTACAATGCCCAAACCAAAATGAACGCAGAATGCGGCAGCAGCAGCAGCAACAACAACAGGTAGATCTGTCATCGCCGCTGCGTTCAATTTAGGTCGCTTAAGGATAATTCATGCTTTCTAAATTGACGTTCTTCTGCTGCTGCATTCTGCGTTCATTCTAAAATAGTTTGGGCATAATTCACTCTCCCCAATCAGACAAACCCAGCAACACATTTGTCTCCGATACCCAGTTGGATCGAAAAGTCTTCGATCCTATAGCAGTTTGTCTTAAAACCTGGAAAAATTCAAATGTTCTGGATTATATCATAGAGAATACCTATGGAGGAGCAATCCGCATATACTTATCACTAAACTATTTGAAGCAATTCCAGTCGTAAAAAGTAGAGAGAGAGAGACACACGCCCTCCACTGCGCAACACCCGCGTAGTCTATATAAAAGCACAGGAAGCACGCAAGATGTCATCCCCTCTCCTACTTTTCCCATTGGAACAATAATATTACGTTTACACTATCCCCAGATTACTTCATCTGCGCCGGCTGATTTAATCTGGAACTGTCAAATACATACAATTTTAAACTCACCACACCCAGATTAAGCAGCAGATGAAGTAATCTGGGGATAGTGTAAACGTAATATAACATTCCAGTCTGTCTCTCTGCCGCGGAACATCCACCCGGTCCATATAGAGCAAAAGGGATGTCAAATTTCCATCCCCCTTCCTACTTCCTCACTTGTGCCGAATTGCTTCGTTTCTCTAGCTCTTTTTCATTTCCTCATATACTCTCTCTTCAAAGGATTATATATCGACCTTTGTCATCGGTTTGTCTCTGATGTGAAAGGAATCGAAACGTCATCGATCATACATGATTCTGGTAATCAATTTGCCTGAAATTTGAATTCATTTCAAGTATCTTTGGCGGAGCATGTTGTCATATCATCAAGTACGGAATGTTTTGTTTTCTATAAGTGACGTGAAATCAATACAAAAATGTTAAACCGGCTCAAATTAATTTCTCCGTGAAAAACTTCACGTGAATTTTACACGAGATGTCACGACACTTTCAGTTTCTGGACAAATTGTATATCAGATTTTACACATTTCTACAGTCATCGGTCCGAATCGGATCTCAGTGTCGATTCTACGTTGACTACAGTCATCGATCCTAATTCGGTCTCAACGTCGATTCTACACTGACTACAGTCATCTATTCTATATCGACTACCTTCATCGATTTTGGATCGATTCCTGTCCTCATTTTCGGTATCACAAAAGCGGCCATGCCCATACAAATGTCTCCGACGCGACGTTTAATCGATATAGTCATCGATTCCTTAGTAGACAGTGTGTGCGTTCAGAAGGAACTGAGCAACTTCCGCTCAGCGAACATGTTTAGAACGAGCGGGTTCAGAAGTGACCGAGCAACTTCTGCTCGGGTGAGCATGATCAAATTTCACCGAGCAAGAAATATTTCTGCTCACTGATCAGTGCTCAGTGCTCAGGTTCTTCTTCTTCTTTTCAACCTCACGCTCATGTTGCGAGTTTCGACTTTTGACTGTTGTAAAATTGGGTTTGTTGTGTTTAGGTTGTGTTTTCTTGGTGTTTTCGCCGTTTCTGTTTTATTTTCTCGTTTTTCTGGGATTTTCATCATGGACAGCGTGGGATTCATGTATTTTCCACTTTCGGCACTTGACGTCTGAAATTGTCATCGTCAGCTTTCAGCTGGTCGATTTGTCAGCTGGTGAAGTAGCGTTCAGCAGGTGCAGACTCCAAACCGAGCAGCTCCGGAGCTGCTCGCGAGCAGTTGCGGAGCTGCTCGCGAGCGGTTTCTGCTCTTTTGCCACCTTCTGAACGCACTCAGTTTTCGATCTAGCATCGATCAAGTTTCGATTATTCTCTATTGATACGAGTATTTACAAAAGGTTCGCTTACATGGTTGATGTAATCGCGTAAATTTTGGTTGACGCAAATTGGGAACAATCTAGGGGTCTACCAAATTGGCGTAGATTGACGTAACATTTTTTACCTTTACACGACTGATATCGATTGAACATCAAAAAAGCGTGAATATTGACGCAAATCGTCAATCGTGTAATCCTAGCATTAGAAAACAAAAATGTAATTGGCACATATCAGCTCCACAAATATCTATCGAAAAATCTAGGGACGCGGGAGCGTCCCGCTCGCCAAAGAAAAATTTAAAAATCGAAAAAAAATTTGGATAATTGACCAAGACTACATTTACTCGCCACAACAAGTACAAGTCATTGTCTTCGGTCATCTTACGAAGTGTTGCAAATTTGATTTCGATACAAGGAAAAACACCCGACAGTTTGAAAATTGCAATTTTTTCAAATTTTTCTTGTTCTCGTTCTTCTTTGACAGGGCTACAGCCTAGTAGGCAGCGTATCGAGGTCTGCTTGCTTTTCTCACAGATTGACTGTGCCCCAAGAGTGTGCATGGGCTATCATCTGCTCTGATCCGTGCAGTAGATAAAAAGATCCATCCGAAAATGTAAAATTTTATAGAGTTTCTCGCTTAAATCTTTTTAGTGATTTCAATGAAAAACCAGGCCGAAGCTTCGCCAATTGGCAACGACCATATGCATTAAAAGTGAGCTTCCTATATGGCCAGTTTATAGGGGAGGTTGGCACTTGGCCATTCTAAAAATCAATTAACTAACCAATTCTTCAAATATTTGTCGAATTTTTCAAGTTGCTAGCTTCATTCTATCGAAAGTTATTGCTTATTTGAAGTCTCACTTGTAGGGGTGGTAGAAGTTCCTTGGATCAGATCTTGCCCATCATAGCCACCAACCAATTTGATCATACAAACATTAAAAAAAAAGATGTCAGTTGTCTAGCTTCACTCTATCGAAAGTTATCGCTTATTTGAAGTTTCATTTGAAGGGGAAGCATGGGTTTCATTGGTCGGATTTTACGTATTTTCAGTATTAGCCAACTGGATCCTTCTACAAATATTTGACCAAAATTTCAAGTCGCTAGCTTTATTTTTATCGCTTATTAGGTCTGATCTAACCTATCCTTAATGCCAACTAACAAAATCTCACTTCAATCATTCGACCAAAATTTCAAGTTGCTGGCTTCTCTCTATCAAAAGTTATCGCTTATTTGAAGTTTCATTTGTAGGGGAGGTAGGGGTTCCTTAGGTCGGATCTAGCCCATCCTTAATGCCAATTAACTCAATCTCACTTCAAACATCCGACCAAAATTTCAAGTCGCTGGCTTCTCTCTATCAAAAGTTATCGCTTATTTGAAGTTTCATTTGTAGGGGAGGTAGGAGTTCCTTAGGTCGGATCTTGCCCATTTTCAATGCCAACTAACAAGATGTTACTACTAACGTTTTGCCAAATTTTCAACTCGCTAGTGCTATTCTATCGAAAGTTATTGTAATTAAATTAATATTTAATTTTTTAAATTTTGTAGGGGAGGTAGGCGTTCCTTTGATCTGATTATGTCCAACTTACTAAAACCTAAGCAGCTTCTCACTTCAGGGTTACATACCAAAAATCAGATGTCTACGTCAATTTGTTCAAAAGTTATGGACAAAACACCTGAAAAGTAGGGTAGTACGGGGTTCTTTGTAAGAAAATTTCCGTTAGTTTTCAATTGATCGATTTTATTTTTCCAGGGTAGTATAAGATTACCCCCACGAGCAATCTACCAAAGCTAGAGCTTTTCATGTTTATTTAATCGGGAGTTATAAATACATTGAATTATTTTACATATGTAGGGGAGGTAGGCGTTCTCTTGGCTTGATCATACCCATTTTCAATACCAACCAACTAGATCATACTTCCAACATCTGACCAAAATTTCAAGGCTCTAGCTTCATTCTATCGAAAGTTATCGTGCGAACGGACAGACAGACGGACAGACGGACAGACGGACAGACAGACAGACAGACAGACATGGCTAAATCGAATCAGGAGGTGACCCTGATCATTTATATATATATATTGCTATACCTCCGGAGCCTCCTTTAAGGTGTTACATATTTCCGTCGTGACAAAAACAATATACCCTATACTAAAAGTCTAGGGTATAAAAAATTTCAATTTGGTACATAGCTTCATTTGGTTATATTACGTTTACACTATCCCTAGATTACTTCATCTGCGCCAGCTGAGATAATCTGCGACTGTCAAATACATACAATTTTGAACTCACCACACCCAGATTACGCTACAGATGAAGTAATCTGGGGATAGTGTAAGCGTAATATTACTAAAGACTTTGGATTTTTGTTCCGCTTGATCTCCATGTTTTGAAATCTACTATTTCCACCAAATTTCATGCATATATGTAGCTTCAGCGGTTCCTGAGATATTTTATGGACAGACAGACGGAGGTTTAATCGATTTCATTGGTTTTTGTTTTTACTACAAAGCCCTAACCGAATCATTCAAATGTGCTTTTGGGGAGTCCCCGTTTTTTAACGTTTTTCGATTCTATGCGACATCTGGCTTTGAAGTTTGGTGACAGACAGGTTCAAAGTCCAGAATCGTGTTTTTGCGTGCAAAACAGAAAAGAAAATCAAATCATAACAAGAAATAATTACTTTTTTATTTGTTGTCAACTTATTAATAATAAATATCTTATGTGACGATCTTATGTGACGATTTAATTACAGAAAATTCGCCAATCTCTACCGTAGACAACCACCGGCCGGCCATTAACCAACCAACTACACTGTTAAAACGCGTGAACTCGTCCAATTAGAAACGTGAATACGCAAGCGCAACCACTACATCCGCAACGATCCATTCGCAATTATCGTCGGCACTCGTCTACGTCGTCGCGCGAGGAAAAAACCTCATTCAGTTAGAAAATCGACATTTTCAGTTGTGGGCTCTGCCAAAAAGTGAAATATTCGCGAGCGCTTGCCGTGTAATTCTGTACTTTGCGAATTTCCGACGTGTGATTGGTTTCGTACTGAACGGACGCCGCCATGGATGAAGAATACGATGCGATTGTCCTGGGCACCGGCCTCAAGGAGTGTATTCTCAGCGGAATGCTGTCCGTGTCGGGCAAGAAAGTCTTGCACATTGACCGCAATAAGTACTATGGTGGCGAGTCAGCGTCAATTACGCCGCTGGAGGAGCTCTTCACGCGTTTCAACATGGAGCAGCCGGGCGAGAAGTATGGACGTGGTCGTGACTGGAACGTCGACCTGATCCCCAAATTCCTGATGGCGAACGGGTCGCTGGTGAAGCTGCTTATTCACACGGGCGTGACCCGCTACTTGGAGTTCAAATCGATCGAGGGCAGTTATGTCTACAAGGGTGGCAAAATCGCCAAAGTGCCGGTCGACCAGAAAGAGGCCCTCGCCTCGGATCTGATGGGTGAGTACCACAAGTGCGGAGCTCTTAGCTTTACACGCGTCAGCATTTGTCCTCAGGGAAAAAAGAAAGTTTCATCCGCCCCACTCGGAGCCCGCGGGGAGTCTGTCGGCTCCGACTCCGGTCGATGGGGTGGAAAAAAGTCGTTGCTTGCTGTCAAAAGTGACACGTAGTTGCAGTGCGCAATGAACGTTCCAACACACGACGGCGACGTCGTTTTCGTCTTCTTTCTTTGTTCACGGGGGCTGCGCCTGCCTGCCTCAACAAACTTCTCAAGCAAATCCGCAAAATCGTCGTTGGCCTTTCGAATTTGCACATTGCATGCTCGTGCCCAAGCATTTGGCTCATTTTCGCCTCAGGTGTTGGCCAATTTTTGCGCGAGACTCGGGCGAACGATGCCCGCATATGGGGCCGATCCAGCCAGCCAGTCAGTCGGCCAGTCAGCTGGAGTTGGACCCCGTGCCGCGCCTGCTACGAGACCAGCAGATTCAAGAATCCGGACAAAGACTCGCTCGGTCTTCCGCATCCAAAATTTTGCTCCGACGACTAGGCGCTGGATCAGCAGTGACTCATTCGCTGGCTGAGTTCATTTTTCGGGGGAGCTCCAGTTTAACTATCAGCACGTCGACGTGTCGTCATCGGGGAAATTAGAAGAATAATTGACGGTAGTTGGCTCCCATTTACCGTTGGGCACTCTGCCTGTCGGCGTCGTCCGGTGGTCGAACACCTGCTTGCCGAGCCGCGGCAACAACAACTGAAAAAATGTGAAATGTGAAAAGTATCTTTCACTGAGCAACGTACGTTACAGTCGGCGGAGTTTGTTTGAAAGCGGGTCAATTTGCTTCAATTGCTGCTTTTTTTTTATTCGCGATGAGCCACAGTTGAAGCAAGTTAAGTCGGTACACGTAATCGGTCAGTGACTTTTCTCTCCGATTTTTCGTTTATGGTTTTGCATCGCTTTGGATTATTTTTTCCTGAGTTCAAATTGTGGAATGATTCCAAAAGGTTGCTGAAATACTTCTACGAAAATCGAAAGTCAGATTTTTTTAATCTGATGCCAGATTCGAACAAGTTGGTTGGGTTATGTGACCAATTATCCCCGGTGTGCTGCCACAAATTCTAGCAAGAAAAAGACGGTTGAAATTGAAGGCTGTCTAGAGGGTCACCTCGCAATTATACTGTGCGCGAATTACGTCCACAAGTCGCAGTCAACGAAAATCAGCTGTTCAGCCTGTTATAGTCAAATCTCTTGTTCGCGTTCGTTTGACACATTTGAGCTGTGAAAAACTGGCTTCCTAACAAACTTGAAACACTTTTTTTAATCAAGAATAGAAACATTGCACTTCCAAAGGCGTGACAGTAACTTACAACAAAACAAATGATCACCCACAGTTTTAAAACACATGCATATTGTGAATTGACACTTCCCGGCTCGTTGATTGCGACAAACTTGAACTCGTCTCAACTTTTGCGACGTGAGCGACGTGTTGTTCGCGCACAGTATACTTATCGCCATCTGAAATACATTGGGTCAACTTTATTTGACAGCAGAAGCCGCGTTGTTCGCGCATACTATAATTCAGCCATTAATCACGGTGTTTCCTTAAATCCAATCTGTGGAGTTGAGAAAACAAAGTAATCTCACCTATTCCTTTGCAGGCGATCTCCGCACTGCCTGAAGCTCGATGCCGCGCCCTAGCTAGTCCTAGTCTCCGTCCTATCCTTACAGCTTCGGCAGTGCTCATTGTAGAGGATTCCCAGTCTGGTCTCTGCTCACCCCCACTGGCCAGTGTCTCGCCTTGACCGCAACAACTCTGGCCACCTCTGAACGGGTCCAATACAAAATAGTATATGTGCATTGTAGGATGGCCATATGTTCCTAGATGCAGCACACGACGTTAGCGCGCTCCATCTGTGTTCGCCAATTTCATGTTTGTAGTAGTTGTGTAACTTTCTCTTAATAGCACCAAGTGACGCGTGGACTAGCACCGCATAGGATACGTCCAGGGCGGAGCCCAGCCTCGCAAGTTCTTCGGCCCGCTCAATGTTATTATATTCCTGCGAGACGGAACCCAAAGGAGGATGATTCTGTCGGTACACTGGCCAAGCCTTGACGGTATTGCATTAGTGCTAAATTAAACAGCCGTCGTTTTGTCTTCGCGGCTCAAAAACGCAAGCGCCGTGCCAGCTTTTGAGCCGCAATTGAGGCGGACATTGCACACGCTGCGACAGCGAAGCGCCATAAACTCAGGCCGCGGCAAGGCAGTGACTTCGTGCATTGATGACTCGACTTCAGTATTGGAAGATTTTTCACCCCAATTATCAAAATATTCGCCACCAATTATCGGTCAAATTTTCTCCTTTTCCTCTCGATTTTTATATTCATCACAACACTTATCCCATAAAGCTGGTTGTGTCTCTACCCGCTGGATTAGCTTGTCAATGTCAATTTTTTAATTTGTTTCTACCTGTGTAGTATTTGGTGCCGAAATGGTGGTACGGGGCAGGACATCGCTCGTCGTGTCAATCAGGCTAAATGCGCATACGGCATGCTGTCCAAAATCTGGCAGAGCAGTTATCTCAGCATCAAGACCAAGCTGGGTCTGTTTCGCTCCCTGGCACTGTCTGCTGGGAGCAGCACATGGAAAGTTTCCGTAAGAGTTACCAGAAAGCTGCAAGTTTTCGTCAACCCATGTCTTCGTCGAGTTCTAAGAATAATTTGGCCCGAAACAATATCAAATGAACAGCTAAGTCGGCGTACGGCGCAAATGCCAATTGATGAATTGATACGCAGGCGAAAACGGCAGTGGATAGGTCACACATTGCGGAAGAGTGATAACTGCATTGCTTTGCATGCCATGAAATGGAACCCCATTTCCAACCAAGGCCGACCAAGAGGGGCGCCTAGAATCACATGGCGTCGATCTGCGGCAAAGTAGTGTAGGGCGCTGGGTAAGTCTTTGGGGGAGTTGCGTCCCATTGTCCAGAACAGAGTACCATCGTACTCTCGCAGGAGTAGTTGACCCACTATGCCCCACTAGGGGTTAGGGCAAAGTAGTATTCATTGCTTGGCCAGTTTGCAATTGCGGGGTGTGTAATGTATGCCATTTAGTTTAATGTGTTGGCGAGTCCATGGTGCATGCGGTGTGCCGCTTGCAGTAGAACACGCTGTGGCTGGAAAATATGACCATCCTGCGTAGAAACCGGCGAAAAAAACGCATCGCGTATAACATTACACATCACATCTCCTTTTTTTCGTCGTGAAAGCAAGCGCTGCGTGGGTGAAACTGCAAAACGGCGTCTGTGTAATTGAGCACTTATTATTTTAGAGGTTGTTGTTGACTAAAATAATGATGCAGTCGGTGACAAGGACACCTGCACAACCAAGCATCAATGTGGGGGACCTCAACATCGAGTTCGTGAACAACTTCATTTACCTGGGTTGCAACCTGTCAAGGGACGCCAACGAAACTGACGAAATCAAGCGACGGATACAGTTAGCTAATAAGACTTTTTTCTCGGTTCTCCCCATAATGAAATCGAAACATGTGCACAGAAACACGAAGCTCCGCGTGTACAAAACCATTATACGACCAGTGCTATGCTATGGCTGCGAAGCATGGACCCTAGCTCAAGCCTCCGAAAACATGCTAGACACTTTCGAACGTAAGGTTCTACGGCGAATTTTCGGGGCTGTTTGCGATCGAGATGGATGGCGCATCCGGTACAACCATGAGTTGTATGAAATGTACGATGAGCTGCAAGTCTCGAAAATCGTCAAACTACAACGACTTCAATGGGCAGGGCATGTACAAAGAATGGACGATGATCGCATGCCTAAGAGAGTAATGAATGCAGAACGAGTCGACGGAGCGAGACTGCGAGGACGACCGAGATCTCGTTGGGAGAGCTCAGTAGGTGTGGACGCCGCGCAGCTGCTGGGCTCCCAAAATTGGAGGACGCGGTCACGTGACCGAGATAATTGGAGGACAATGATCCAGGCGGCCAAGGCCCGACGTCGGGCTGTCGCGCCACGATGATGATGATGATGTTGTTGTAGCAAATTGAGAAGTTCAACTGTGTGTGTTGGTCAAATATTTAGAGTTCGTTTTCCATGCTCTTCGTGTCGGGGCCAAGGAATATGACCACCTCGCCTGAGATCTTGCCAGTGCGCTATTGCTGTTAGTTGCGTTGGTGCTGCTGGACAATTAAAAAGTTGATTCACATTGGCTGCGTTCAGAAGGAACTGAGCAACTTCGCTCAAGTGAACATGATGAAAACGAGCGGATTCAGAAGTGACCGAGCAACTTCTGCTCGGGTGAACATGATCAAATTAAATGTCATTTAACCGAGCAAGAAATATTTCTGATCATCGCTCAGTGCTCAGGTTCTTCTTCTTCTTTTTCCTCCTCACACTCATGTTGCGACATTCGACTTTTGACAGTTGTCAAGTGTTGATTGTTGTGTTTTCGCATGCTTTTGATTTTGTTTCGTTTCCTCGTTTTTCGTAATGCACAGCGTCCGAAAATTCGCCCGCGAATGTGGACGGGGTGGGGTTCATCAGTAGATTGTAGTGCGCAAAGTGGTAAGTTAGTTTTTTATGTTCTTAAACAAGAAGGTGGGTAGCTTTCTGCAGGGAACGTAAATAAAACCAGCTCCTTTTTAAAAGGTTTGCGGTGGCGTTTAAAATTGTCATCGTCAGCTGTCAGATGGTCGATTTGTCAAAAATTTGTCAGCTGGTGAAGTAGCGTTCAGCAGGTGCAGACTCCCTAACCGAGCAGCTCCGGAACTGATCGCGAGCAGTTTCGGAGCAGCTCGCGAGCGGTCTCTGATCTTTGCCACCTTCTGAACCCACCCATTGTTAGGGGTACACGCTGAGCCGTTGTTACGTATTGTAGAGTTGATTCGGGATAAGTGCGAGCTAAAGCGAGAACGCCAACCTGAGCGGAGTTAAGCAAGCATCGTCCTAGTTGCTCTTGGTAGTCTTTCTTCATCCGCTGATATGGTTGGTGCTTACGCTGCTAGTACAGGGTTTGACTTAAGTCCCTCAATGGTTGCATGAACTTTTTCTCTATGTACTAGAGTAACAATAGCAGTTTTGTAGTTAGTGTTGTCGAATCGCTCTCGCTTCAAGCGTTGGGCCTCTCTTTCAATATATCTTAAGGGAGGTCTCAGCCTAAAAAAATTCTCCATGTTCTCGAATGTCCACATCCCGTCCACGACGACGTCCGTGGCCATGGATGTGCAGGAGGTGCATACTGGCAACTGCATTCTCCGAAATCAGTGTATGCCAACGAAACGTCAACTGGGCCACATGGAACAGTTGACGCGTTATGCCCCACAAGGGGTTAGGGCAATTGAAATCGTATCGCACAAAAAGATTCGTTGAAAAAGAGCGATACAAAATCGACTCGCACAAAAAGATTCGTTCAAAAAGAGCGACGCAAAATCGACTCGCACAAAAAGATTCGTTCAAAAAGAGTCAAAAGAGCCCGCCCCGGATTGGCTGCCCCGTTTTCATGGGAAATAGTGGTCCGATCGGACTGGCTCGAACTAAAGAGTATTGGGGGGTCGCTAACTCCGAAGCTGGGGTCAAAAAAGAGAAAAAAAAATTGGGGTCGCCTATCTCAGACTGGCAGCCCCGGTTTCATGGGGAATAGTGGTCCGATCGGGCTGGCTCGAACTAAAGGGTATCGAGGGGTCGCTAACTCCGAATCTGGGGTCTAAAAAGAGAAAAAAAAAATTGTGGTCGCCCATCCCAGACTGGCAGCCCCGTTTTCATGGGAAATAGTGGTCCGATTGGGCTGGCTCGAACTAAAGGACATTGGGGGGGTCGCCAACTCCCAATCTGGCGTCAAAAAAGAGAAAAAAAAGTTGGGGTCGCCCATCTACGATTTTTATTGAATATGTTATTAACCAAGATTCAGACTCTTTGCATGACTCTTTTTGAACGACTCATTGGAAAGAGTCAGAGCTTATGTGCTGGCACAGTGAAAAGAGTCATTATGCCCATCACTAGTCTGCATTCTAACCTCGTCGTTCCACGATGTGAAGAGACTAGCCGACGACTTATGAGTATGTGCAAGCTTTTGTAGAGGAAGAAGGTGTTGAGTTCCTCAATATAGCGATTGAACGATCTAATCACACATTTGCTCGGTGTCGTTACCCGTAGCTAAAATCGAACAGTCATCCGCGTAGCTTATTAGTAGAAGTTTTTCAGGTAGTGTTGGGAGTTCTGATATATATGCCTTCCCCTCCGGTAAAATATCTACCGTCAACTGTCAATTTTTGGATCAGAAAATATTTCCCTCCGAATCTGAAAAGTCGAAAGCTTACAATTGACTGCACGTATTTTACCGGAGGGTAAAGCATATGGATGACACGACTCGTATCTCTTCTTGAAAGGGTCAAACAAACCACCACTGACTATAAAATTCTGTATTCCTAGTTTACCGCATAGTTCCTGGCTTTTTCTCTTAATATTGCGCCTCCAATCGGATCGTGTGCCTGCCAGTGTTGAATAAGCCACATTTCAAGGCGTTGCTCAAGTTCTGGGAACTTATCTGCTTTCTCTCTTTTCCTGTTGCTTTTTTTTTGTTCGTTAATGTCGATGATTGAATTTCAGATCGTTTCGCGATATCAAATTTTTTTTTTCCCGGAATTCACTTCTCGATAATGAATTTTTTTGTCCGTATAGTGAGGGAGGTATGCCAGTGATTTATTTAGCATCCATTTTCACGAATGAGACCTTTAAGTGTGCATGAATTTATCAAATTGGAGGCTCAATACGTTAACAGAGAAACGGAGGAAAGCGGATGTCGGTTCCAAATTATCGCATGTTTGGATAAGCAATTTCAAATTATAAAAGGAAAAATTTCAAGAGGAAACTTAAATCCATAGCACAGATACAATCGGACAAAATTCCTTTAGGCAGCAAAATTATTTTGTATGTTTACTGTTCCATATAGTTACACAAGGTTAGGTTAGGTTTATGGGCTGCTCCAGCATACGCAGCACAAATAGACCATACTGGGTCCGTTGTGATACCGCTAAACACATTCCATCTAAGAAAGGCCTTTCGTTCAGTACCTACTCCGCGAAACATCCGGAGCGAATTATGAATCGATTAATCTGTCCGACGCTCACATCCTTCAAATCATCGAGAACAGTGAAATAAGTAGGACCCCAGGATGGACTTCCTACTACTAGCAAGAGCAGAGCAGGAGCAGAGCAAGTGAAAAGAACACTCCTTCTCATCCTCGTCCCCACAGCTTCTGCAGTAATCATTGTGCGGCACACGAAGTCTCCTGGCATGCTCCCCAATGAGGCAATGACCAGTGATAGCCCCTACATTATTACTAATGCACTTCCTGTTCAGCATAAGCCACCCTGAAGAGCGGCCAGGGTTTAGTACTGGCCAAATGTGCCTGGCCGCGTGACATGTTAAGCCATCACGCCATCTGATGTTTGCCCTCGCAGTCGTATTTTCCCTTAGGGCCAATTTGCAGGTGTATATAGGCATACCAACATTCCGAAAACTGTCACCGACCTCATTATTGATTCCCTCACGGGCAAGTTTATCCGCCGTACGGTTACCGACATAGCCACTGTGACCCGGAATCCAGCAAATAGTAATATTGAGAAAGCCACTCAACTGTTGGATCGAGATACGGCATTCGGCAAGTGCCTTCGATTGACTATCACTGTAAATGATTATATTCCTGAACGAAATAACATTACAACCCAGCCAAGAAATGGCATCGTGAATAACAGTCACCTCCGCCGGGAAGACACTGCAGTTGTCAGGGAGACGTAGGGTAAACCCCCCGAGTAAACCCCCGCCCCGACCCCATCAACGCTCTTGGAGCCGTCCGTAAAAATGCTTACAGCGTTAGTGCGTAACGCTATACGATCCGCCCACTCCTCACGAGAAGGGATTAGGAAACAGAAGTTTTTGTCAAACTCTAGTTTGAGTGGGGAATAGTCCGTGGTTTCAAGAACATTCAAACTATTCAAAATATCTGAATGTCCATTGAGGGACGGGGCCCATTGACCCGTTTCACGAAGGCGAATAGCCACAATGGCAGCAAGCTGCTTGGACAGGATGTTTAGAGTAGTCAGCATGGCTTCAAGGGCTGCAGTAGGCGTAGAGCTTAGAGCAGCACCCGTAATGGCGACACCCGCCAGCGTTTCAACTTTCTCCAACAGGCTTCTGTAGGATGCGATTCTAAATGCCCTCCACCACGCCACTATTCCATACATAAGAATGGGGCGCAAGACCGACACATACAGCCAGTAAACCACTCTCGGTAGCAGGCCCCATTTCCTACCTATAGCCCTTCTACGCGAGTATAAGGCGACAGTGGCCTTTTTAACTCGTTCCGTACCGTTCCTATTAGGCTTTCAGCACAATTTCTTATCCAGGATAAGCCCAAAAAATTCAGCTTTGCCAGCGAGGACAAGCATAATGCCATCCAGCAACGGCGGCTTGAACGAAGAAACAATCCCCCTCCTGGTGAAAAGAACAAGCTCAGTTTTAAACGGATTTACTTTAACCACAACTTCACTCGCCCATCCCACAAGAACACTCAGGGCCCTCTGCATTGGCTCACTTAGGATATCTGGGAATTTACCCGAGATGACAATTGCAATGTCATCGGCATATGCAATGGGTTTACAACCTAATCGTTCTAATTCTATAAGCAGTTTAGTGACCGCCAGATTCCATAAAAGAGGAGAGAGGACTCCACCTTCAGGAGTGCTTCTGCAGACATGCCTACGACGAAGTGCCCAGTTTTGTGCAGATCACCCTCGAAATGAGCAACGAATGGATAAGCTGGCAGATAGATCCATGTACACCCAGATTGACAAGTGCGTCAGTGATAGCCACCGGTTTTATGTTATTAAAGGCACCCTCAATATCAAGGAAAGCAACCAGCGTGTACTCCTTGTATACAAGGGACTTTTCGATATGGCCTACTAAGGCATGCAACGCCGTATCCACGGATCTACTCTTCCAGTAGGCATGCTGGGAAGCAGACAACAATCGACTGGGACGGGTGTCACGCAAGTATGTATCGATCAGTATCTCTAATACTTTCAACAGGCAGGACAAAAGAAAACATTTAATTGACAGAAAATTAATTTTATGTGCTTCCCGAACTGTAAACTGCCCAAAAACTTCAACACCTACGCCGCCTGCATTTCAAAACGCAAACTACTTAACGGAGCAGCATTCTTGCAGTAACCGTCTATCCAGAGCAGCTCAGATCGAATTGTTAGTGTAATTGTGTGGGCTTAACCTGCTCGGCTCTGTATGGCTGTTAAAAACAACGCGTCTTATGTCACCTTTAGGTGTTCCACTGTGGACGGCGTTTAGTTGCTCGTAGAAGGAGTCTTTCTCCAAGACATTATCGGGTTCCGCTGGGGCATAACATTGTATTATTACGAGTATATTCCTTATTTTGGTCCGGAACCTCGCAGTCAAGATTCTGTCGGAGACCGGAATCAATTAAAAGAGACAGTTTCGTGCGGCTCTGGTTAAGAGGAGCCCCACACCTAACTCACGACCACTACCGATACTTCTACCGGAGTACAATATTACAGTGCTACGCGTTGGGGAGATAAATTTTCCACTGTTCCACCATCTTATCTCACTAATTCCTAAGATGTTTAATTTATACCGCAGAAATTCACTGTCTAATTGAAGAAATCGTACGTTCTGGGGACCTTCTGATCCATTGTCCAGGAGAGTACGCACATTCCAGAATCCAATATTTGTCATTGTACGATAGTCAAAAGTCGTAACCGTTGAGTCTGTCCTTATCCGAGGCATAGTTGACATTTCGTTAGCATATAAACGATTTCGAATAGTGTAAGTTGCTGTCATACACATCCTGTCCTTCGTTTATCGGTTTCTACGATAGGCCGGCAAAGGGAAAGGTTGTGGTATTATTCGTACGCCCCACACCACAGGGGGAATGTTTACCTCAACCAAATCATCGCACCGCCATTACGGGTGGCTTGACTTAGTTCTCTCTCTCTCAATTGCCCTAACCCCTTATGGGGCATAGCGCGTCAACTGTTCCATGTGGCCCAGTTGACGTTTTGACGGCATAAACTGGTTTCGGAGAATGCAGTTGCCAGCAAGCACCTCCTGCACATCCATGGCCACGAACGTCGTCGTGGACGGGATTCGAACCCGAAACGCCGGTAGTCAAACATGAGACTGATGCCTCAACACACTGCGCTACCGAGCAATGGTAAACGACCACTGCCGTTCCAAGGGGCGCCCATGAGGAGGACTATTCTTCGTTAGGTTAAAACTTTCTTTCCTCATGAGTATTATTCGTTGAAATTTCAAAATCCCATGCGAAACTTGGACATTTTTTTGAATCAAACATCGGGTGCATTGTTCTTATCACAAGGAATAATGTAACACCTTAAAGTAATTTGAATTAAAACATCTAGTGTTAATCGACTGACATGTATTTTACATTAACCTATCAATATGCCCCACAGACAAATATTTTAATGCGTGGATAACATGCAACATGAAATGTTGATAACGAATGGAAAGGCTGCACAAACACGTGCTCCATGCCTTTGCAAATATAAATATGTTTATATCAAACGAGTAAGTATGAATGTACTCGTAATAACGAATTTCTGTTTTCGTGAAAACAACAAGTTTATCTCAACTAATTTTGCTGACGCAGTGTTCATTGAAAATGCGTACTCCATATCCACATTATTCCTTAATATTAAAATAGAAGAAAATCAATGCAGCTGGCAGTATTCTCCATGGACGTACGTACTCGTATAACCTATTGCCGGTAAATCGCGAAAATTAAAAAAGAAAAACGATCAAAATCTTTTATGCAAATTCCAACAGACTTTGTAGATCATCGCAAACGTAGTCATGGGATAATAAACTTTCGAGTCGTAACAATTCAACTGGCTAACCAAGATTCTTTTTCGGAATGAATTTTACATATGTACTAGTACAGATAAAAAGTAATTTCGCGTTCATTATTTCTTAATCTGGGAACATGGTAACATACTCGTACTTGTGCGTATCTATGTAATGACACGAGTCCATCTACATATGTTTTATAATTTTCCGGTTCACTTCAAGATTATGAACACTTACTCTGGAATCTTTTTCATATGTAACGTTGAGCGGAGACGAGAACGATAAGACCGTAGACGTGTGTAAGTTAAAAACGCTAATCTATTTTCCAATGGCGTCTGAGACAAAAGATGGCTGGAAGTCCAGTGACCCAGCGTTTTTCTTTTAATTCGAATTTAAATTGAGAAAGATTATACACAACACAAATGTTTTCTAAAGCCAACTAAATTGATTGATTTTAAATATGGGAGGTTTTTGTGTGCTGCATAGCATACGGAGGTTGCCTTTTATATTTCGGGATTGGACAACCCTAGTGTTGCAATCTGGCAACTGACAGCTCTATCGTAAAGTTTGACATTTTTGAGGTTATACGTACTCAGAACGTTTTGACATACGAGCGCTATTTGTGTTTTTTACAGTAACTTAAAAGATTAATCTCGGCCAAATAATGGAATTCAATCGTGAACATTTTACAACTTTCGACGTGGATTAACTCAGCAACAGTGCATGGATGAACTGAATTCAATTTTTGGCGATGAAGCTCCATCAAGGACCAGTGTTTATCGATGGTATGGTGAATTCAATCGAGGTCGTAGTTCACTCCAAGACGAATTTCGTGAAGGTCGTCCAAAATCAGTGGTTGTTCCGGAAACCATTGATGCTGTGCGCGAACTGATATTGCAAGATCGTCATGTGACCTATCGTGAGATTGAGACAACCTTAGGCATTAGTGGGACCCGCATACATTCAATATTGCATGAACATTTGACTGTCAAAAAAATTTGTTCGCGTTGGATCCCACACAATTTGTCAATCGCTCAAAAAAAGGCTCGTGTCGATTGGTCGAAAGAAATGCTCAAAAAATACGATCGCGGTGCTTCGAAACACGTCTATGACATCGTGACAGGTGATGAATCGTGGATTTACGCGTATGAGCCCGAAAGTAAACAGCAGTCGACTGTATGGGTGTTTCAAGATGAGCCAAACCCAACAAAAGTTGTTCGCGCACGAAGCACTTCCAAGCAAATGGTCGCCTGTTTTTTCGGAAAAACTGGACATGTCGCAACCGTACCACTAGAACAACGCAGAACAGTCAATTATGAGTGGTACACAACCATTTGTTTGCCAGTTGTCTTCCAAGAAATCAGGAAAACCAACCGCCGAAGACGGATCACTCTTCACCACGACAATGCGAGCTCTCACACATCAGCTCAAACAACTGCATTTTTGAGCACTCAAAACATAGATTTGATGGGTCATCCGCCGTATAGTCCTGACTTGGCACCGAATGACTTCTTTTTATTCCCGTACGTAAAAAACGAACTGAGAGGTCAACGTTTTTCAACACCTGAAGAAGCGGTTGCTGCGTTCAGAATGCATGTTTTGGAGACACCTCAATCAGAGTAGCAAAAGTGCTTTGACAATTGGTTCAAACGCATGCAAAAGTGTATAGATCTTCATGGGGAATATTTTGAAAAACAAAGCGATTTTCAATGATTTATATTTGTTTTTGTTCTCTAATCCCGAAATATAAAAGGCAACCCTCGTACCTGCAATTTGCAATCAGATATGTTGAAATTATGTATGTACATGTTTGTGTTATTCATTCAAGTTTTAACCAAATTTGGAGCTTAGGTTAGGTTAAAAGGGTTGCTTAAAAGCACACTCAGACCGCTACTGGGTCCGTTGTGATACCCCTGGACTCAGCAACTGAGACCAAACTCACTCGTTAAACCAGCCTGAGCTCACAATGAAGCGATGTAGCCGACCAACATTTACCTTTTTCAGGTCATCCAGATCGGTGAAGAAGTAGGAGCCAAGGTGGTCTTTCCTAAAACTCGCCAGGGCCGGACAGGTACACAGAAAATGAGACGTACTTTCCTCCTCTTCCTCGTCCCCACAGCTCCTGCAAAAATCATTATATGGAAGACGAAGTCTCCTGGCGTGCTCCCCAATTAGGCAGTGTCCAGTTAGCACTCCTACGACAGTTCTTAGATTATCTCTGTTTAGCATTAGCAATCCAGAAGAACGTTTGGGATCCATTTTGGGCCACATCTGTCTAGCCACATGACCTGTACTGCCATTGCTCGATCTGATGCAGGCCCTATCATACGCGGCATCTTTGATGGCCAGTTTACAAGCGGCCAACGGCATCCTGGTGCAACGTAACGGCCCGCTGATTCCATTGATCGTACCTGCTCGAGCCAGTTCGTCAGCCTTGCAGTTACCAACATAACCACTGTGTCCTGGCACCCAGCACAGAGAAATATTGCAGAGCCTTCCCATCAAATTTGGAGCTTAGAGCCCATACATTTCAATCTTGAGCATGAAAATACATGCCATAAAAATATCCTTGATTTGGTTGGTTCAAGTGGCTCTCAATTCGTTGTTGCGAAAAGACACAAGTAGCGCTATTGTGCCGTTTTGCTACCACACGCCTCGTAAGAGGGCGGAAACCTTGGCTTTAAAAGTATTCCATGGTCGTCGGTCCCGTCGAATTAAAGATCGCCATACATGAACGCGGTCCGGATGGTGCAACGGTTAGCACGTTTGCCTTCTACGCACTGGGCCCCGGTTCGATTCCTACTGAATGCGGTAGTTTTCGATAAAAAAAAAGGGTTTTACGTGTCGGACTATGAGCCCAGCTGTTAAATGAGTACCCATTTATGGGGTAAATAACTCGGTTGAGCGTGTTGCTGATCACTCACCTCTGCACAAAACCGTCACGATCTACAGAAAATGAGGTGATGCTAACTCATCTCGAGGCCATGGTTCAAATTGGACTGTTGCGTCAGTTATTTATTTATTATACATGAACGCGAACAACCACGACCGAACTTCCATCGAACCATCAATTTCATAGAACGGTGGAAATGGGGAAACAAAATTTCGCATTGGCCATCAGAAGGAGGAAATTCCTGGGCTCTTGGTTTTACTGTGACCTGGAGGACCTCAAGGACATGAGCGTGATAAATCTCAACCGCTACATTGCCAGCACAGGCTGGTTTGGAACCTAAGTTTCTTTTGGCGAGGTGTAATGTTATATGGTGGTATCACAATGGACCCATGAGCGGTCTAAGTGTGCTGTGTTGTATCATGGCAGCCCTTTAACCTAACCTACGAAATTAATGGTTAGATGGAAGTGCGGTTGTGGTTCTGTCCACGTGTGGCGACGTTAAGAAAACGTATTATAATATCTTCCCAATCGTCTTCGAGGAGATGGCGGATATGCTAGCGGAGAATGCTTCGCCCAGTTGTTGATGCCTAGTTCTGGTTAGAGCCAAACATGCACATACGTTGATCAGACGTTTCTTTTTCGCCTCATCCTTGCAGCTCCGGCAGTGTGCATTGTACGAAATACCCAGTCTGGTCGCATGCTCTCCCACCGGTCAATGCTCTGTTATAATGGCTGTGACCCTGGCTACATTTGGTCGGGCTTTATTCAGGAGAGCGTCTGTTCTTCGAAAGTCGTATTATGCCCATAGCGCTTGTAATGAATCAAATTGTAATGCGTGACCGGTACGTTTCGTTCAAAATATTTGTTTTGGTTTGAAGAAAAAAAAACAATTCAATGAAAGGTTTGGTGCCCGTGGAACGGAGCCAAAGGTAGCATAATGACCGTGAAGGTCGGACCGTGCCATCTGGCGAAGAAAACGGCCCCTCAACGAGCTAAGCAGCGGCCTGTGCTGGCTGTAGCTCAGTTTCGGAGAGTTGGGCTTGCTTTCGCCGCTCGTTGCCCCAGTCCTTTACGTATTAACAAAAATTCGTAGACCTGGGGAAGACAACACAAATATGGGAGGCAAAAATGGGGAATAATATAAAAATGGGGCGATAAGCATGGAATATCTGGCGGACGGTGCAGATGCCCTCGCGCTCGCATCGGAATCCGGGTGAAATGGACCCCTTAGCCTCTGGCTTCGTACCACTGATGGCTTCGATCTGCCGGTGGAAGCAGCACCACAACCAGACCAGAATATGGTTTATCACACGATCTAGATGTGACGCACGTCGACAGCGTGCTCCATCGACCGCTTATATCTGACATAGACTGCTCATCCCTTCCAACACAATACGTCAAACGGCGGAACGTAATGGGGATCGGAATCACGTGGTATGGCTATGGACCCAAGCGGTCTGTGCGGAGCTGTTAGGCTTCCACCCAACCTGACCTACATACTGTAAGGCTTGCTTTCCTGGCAACCACTTCTTGGGTTAGGTGGAGTAGATCCTCATTTGGTGCGCGTCGGTCATGGGCCATATTGCCGGAGGAGATATAAAGCGTCTTCCCATTAAACGCCGCTTCCACTTTTATCACGATCGGGTCCGCCGTGCTCAGGTCGGGGCTCATGAAAGCCTTGATGTGCTTCTTGGTTATGATGCCTAGTTCTTAGGCCTTATGCCCGGTTCACATTATTCCAGTAACCAATCCAGTCCAGTAATCCAGTCCAGCGCTGGACTGCTACTGGAATAATGTGAACCGGCACTGGACAGCAATTCAATCCAGCAATCCAGTCCAGTGACTGGATTGTCGGTCTACTTTTTGATTCCAGCTCGCCCAGAAATCATTGTTACTATAGTTACCGAATCAACAACACACTCGCCAGACTACTGGACTGGAATCATGTAGACGATATGATCCAGTCCAGCACTGGACTGGATTACTGGACTGGAATAATGTGAACCGGGCATTAGTGCTGTAATAGAAAATATTATAGTTTTTGTCGTCGAGGCTCCTAAGTTTCAGATCCCTGGTTCCTGAATGGGCACGATGTCTATGTCCTTCTCCCTAATGAGAACTAGCAGATTATCCGAGGCCATCTTGGCCCGGTTTAAATTAATCTGCACCACCGACAATATCCGCCACGTCACGTATTGATTTCGAAGAGCAATCTTTGAATTCCCATCGACACGCATTTCTACAGAGAACAGAAGAATTGTGGCCAATGTTCTGCAGATTCCTAATCAACATCACTTGAACCTGGAAACTGCGTCTGCGGGGGTAGTAAGCAGTGTTAACAGACAAGTCTTCGGAGTACCTCGCCATAACTTCTAAAGATTATGAAGGTGACCGCTGACTGGGTGATTCGGTGCAAGGATGGGTTTTTGATAAATTCTCTCAGCACGAACTCGTGTTGAAGCACTGGTTTGTTGAACTATAACGCGAATAGTTTTAATCAAAATAGTCATTGTCTATCACTGTAGTTTTATGCAATCAAATATGTACAGTAGATATTGTATACTTTGTTTTCATTGAATTATAGGTAAAATATAATTTATTTTCAGTATTTGTATTTTATTCATTGATAATTAATCTCTTTTTTCCCCTGTCCTTTATTTCCAGGTATGTTCGAGAAGCGTCGATTCCGTAATTTCTTGATTTACGTTCAAGATTTCCGAGAAGACGATCCAAAGACATGGAAAGATTTCGATCCAATGAAAGCCAATATGCAAGGCCTCTACGATAAGTTTGGTCTTGATAAGAACACTCAAGATTTTACCGGTCATGCATTGGCCCTGTTTAGAGACGACGAATATTTGAATGATCCAGCTGTCAATACGATTCGTCGTATTAAATTGTATTCGGATTCGTTGGCGCGATATGGCAAATCGCCTTATTTGTATCCAATGTATGGTTTAGGTGAATTGCCGCAAGGTTTTGCACGTTTGTCCGCTATTTATGGCGGCACCTATATGTTGGATAAGCCAATTGACGAGATTGTTGTGGGTGACGATGGTAAACTGGTTGGCGTACGTTCGGGCAATGAAGTGGCCAAATGTAAGCAAGTGTACTGTGATCCAAGCTATGTACCCGATAAGGTAAGTAGTGATTATGCTAAGAACTCTTGGTGTTTTTGTATCTAGTATTTGAAATTGAAGCAAATTGGAATATCCTCGCATTTAAAATAAGGCTATTCGTGATCGTTATTGTGGCTCCGCAGCCCGATACAGAGCCTTGGCCGTCTGGATTGTTTTCCCTAGTCGCCTCCGTCCAATGAGCACGTCCTTTCCAGAGCATTCATCCATCGTTTGTTGATGACAAACGTTGGTCTCGCTGCCAATTCGTTGTCTGGATTGCAGTTTTGCTCAGTTTGTATTTCTCGACCTGCTGTAGGAAGGCCTTCCGACCCCCGGTCTGTTCAGGGAGCGTACATTCCAGGATCCGAAAAAGAATCCATTAAACGTTTGCATGGTCGTCGTCGTTGTTGATCCGAGGCTTTCGAGGACGCATTCGAGGACGTTGTCGTTGTCATCAGGTAAAGTTCTCGGTATGGTACCTCCAGGTGGATCAAGAAGGCGAGTCCTCCTTCTGAGCCGGTCGGTCTGTCTTTGCGCAAGATGGTGTAGTTTCCATGAGAAGTGAGACAAATAGGCATGGAGTTTAGTCTCTTGAATGGCTCCAATCATGATGCTATTTCAGTCCATGAACGCTTTCAGTTCGTCAAGAATGTGCTACAATCCATTGCAGTTGATCTTGCACCAGTGAGATTATATCAAAATTTGGTGTTGGTTGTGCCGAGGTGAGACTGTGCCGACTGGCGGGCAGGAGCGGTTGTTATTGTCGACGTGGTTGTTGAGGCCACCTGAGCCAGCTAACGTTGTAGAGTTTGTATTCACCGGGCTAGATTGTGTTGTTGGTAGCCTATTAGAGCATTGGGCATTGTGATGGGATATCTCTGAACAGCTTCTCAGGTGGCATCAGTTGTTGCAGCAGTTGCATCTCACTGATGTAGTATTCGGGTGCAGCACTCTTCTGCAGACGCAGCAGATCCATGGATCGGGGTTCTGCTCGATGCCTACGCGAATGAGGAGTAGCCGGATGCAGTTACGCCTGCGTGTGTTGCAACCGACCAGTAAAAATGTGTGTCGAGAGGGGAAGGGGGGGGGGGGGGGGGGTCTGTCAAGGCACCCTTGATGAATCCTTCGTGTCGAGGGGAGAAGGGCAGCTCGTAATGACCTCCTGTTCGCCGCCATCGCTTTCAAATCGCTCCACGACTTGCCTATTGCCCTCCCTCAATTGATCTTCTCCAGGTATTACTAGGTCGTCCAACACGGCGACTTGCGTTGGTTCCCTGCAGGCTCCAATCGAGGGCCTGTTGAGCAATGTTGTTCGGCCTTTTTCGAAGAGTGTGACCTATCCATTGCCACTTTCGCCTTTTAATAGAAGTGTCTATCCTGTCCTGACCAGTAATAGTAAGGAGATCGTCGATAGATATGACCTCCAGCCACCTGGATACGCCAGCAATTGACTATTTAACGACCACGATTAACCTCTCCATCACATCGTCTATTATTCCCGAATTTTGGAAAAAGGGAGGGGTGATCCCTATTCTAAAACCGGGAAAAAAAACCGACGCAAAGCGAATCATACCGTCCCATTACACTATTGTCTCCCTTGAAGCGCTACTCCACCCTATAATTATGACCCACATAAAATTAGGCGATCATCAACATGGCTTTAGAAGAATGCACAGCACTACCACGGCTTTGGATGCCATCACTACAAGAATATAGGTACATAATGGCCTTAACCAAGCACGTCCATGTCAACGAACTATTCTAGTGGCCTTAGACCTGTCAAGGGCATTCGACACTGTCAGCCACTCGTTTCTCTTGTCTGACATCTGCGGTACATCTCTTCCGTCGGGAATAATTAAGTGGATCGCGAAATAGCTTGCCGGAAGACAGTCCTACACGGAGTTTAGAAATGGGAAATCTAAACTAAGGAAAATTAAACAGGGTGTCCCCCAAGGAGGAGTCTTATCTCCCACTCTGTTTAATCTATATATGTCAGCACTTCCGACGCCACCTGACGGACTTGAAATCGTCAGTTACGCTGATGACTGATCGATTTCGGCAACCGGCAATGACATCACCCAAATGTGCGAGCAGATAAATTAATATCTTGAAATGCTCAACAACTCCTTCATCAGCAAAAATCTTACTCTGTCGGCGCTAAAGTCTTCTGCTACTCTTTTTACCACCTGGACCAAGGAAGTGAGGCTACAACTGGATATTGCGGTAAATGGTCAAACTATTCCCACAATTAACCACCCAAAAATTCTCGGTGTCACCCTTGACAGTATGGCCACCTCCTTGGCTCATGCGTCAACCATTTGTGACAGGATGAGAAGCAGGAACAAAGTCCTCAAAGCTTTAGCTAGCAGTTCCTGGGGGAAAGATAAGCAGACTCTACTCGCAACTTACAAATCCATCGGGAGATCTGTGGCCAATTATGCGGCTCCCATATGGTCAGACAATTTATGCGACACTAAATGGAGAAACATACAGACCTGTCAGAACAACTGCTCTTAGAACTGTCACAGGCTGTTTCTTAATGTCGGCCCAGAACATCTGCATCAAGAGACCAAAATGATGCCCGTAAAAAGCCACAACACTCTTCTCACTAAGCAGTATCTAGTTGGCTGCTATCGGAATAGCCATCCCAACTCAAACCTGATAGACAAGACCCCACCGCCGCGTCATGTTAGACGCAACATGAGGGACCGCGAAAGGGAAGTCCAAAGGTTTAAAAGAATTCCCTTCGATAAGACCAACTAGAAGTCGGCCATCATCACGCTGCACAGTGAAGAAGTGCTTTCTGCGATCGCGGAACTGAAACCGAACAAGGTATTGAATGCGCAACCACCTGCCATATCCCCAGACGAAGCCCGGCTTCCAAGAGCAACCAGAACCACGTTAGCTCAACTCCGCTCTGGTTGGTGCTCGCGTCTGAATTCATACCTATCCCGCATCGACAGTGAAGTCCAAAACTCCTGCCCAGCATGTGGCCTCGCTCCACACGACGTTGAGCGCATCTTTAATTGTCCAGCAGCCCCCATGCGTTTAACTCCTATTGCGCTTTGGCATAACCCCATCGAGGCAGCTGCTTTTCTTCACCTGGACACAGGATACAAACCTGGATAATCAGAGTTCTTGACACACACCTAGAATAGAATAGAAAAAAAGAAAAAAGAGGTGCGGCTACTGATCCTCATGGTGGGCACTGCGACCATAGGAGGTCTATTGTGCCATAGCCTCTAATATTATCGCAAGAGATCTTCCACCACTCTTACGAAGGCTAGTAAGTCTTTTGCAGAAGATTTCCGGATATCAGCAGAGTTTGTGACGATCCGCCCTAGTAACGCTAACCTAGCCCGCGCAATCGCTGGGCATTCACATAAAAGGTGATATGTGGTCTCAATGTCCTCCAAACAAAGACGACACTCCATTTCTCTGGATAAACCCATCTTATTTAAATGAGATCTAACCCAGTGATGGCCTGATAGGTAGCCAACAATTAACCTCAGATCAGCTCTACTCATGTGGATAGTATCCCCATAGTCGAAGGGTCTCATTAACGCCTTTGATTACCGCAGCCCTGCAAGGTCATCCCAGTAGCGCTGTCGTAGCCTGTCAGACCATTCCTTTATGATAGTCCTGGCCGAAGCCAGGCCAAGGCCACAATAAGGTTCCGGTCCGATAAAATTAGACGTTGAGCCTTGCCTGGCAAGTTCATCCGCCAATTCATTGCCTTCAATGCCTTGATGACCTGGCACCCAATTTAAAAAGACTTGGTTGTCAGTCGCCAGACATTGAAGAAGTTCACGACAATTTTTCACCAGCCTTGAATAGACCTTGTGTGAAGAAAGAGCCTTTATGGCTGCCTGACTATCTGTGCAGATAGCAATGTGAGCGCCTCTTAGTTTTTTTTCCAGAATAATCCTGGCGCAGACCTCTATGGCATGGATCTCGGCTTGAAAAACGCTGGGTCACGCACCCATAGGGATTGAAATCCTGGTATTGGGCCCACAGACGCCAGCACCCACTCCCTGTACAGTCTTAGACCCATCAGTGTACCACATGATAAATCCAGAGTCTGCGAAGGGAAGACACACACCTATATCTGAGATCGAAGCGCCGCTACAACAACAACCTCCAGCCACCGTATGTGTAGGATGCGCCGTTACACTGGTTCACAAAAGTTTGCCATCTAGTTGTTTTCTTGTTGGTCACCTTCCAAGTTGAACAGCCATATAGAAACACCGATTTTACGTTGGTTTCGAAGATCCTGAGCTTGGTGCGTCTGGAAATGTTACTAATAATAAAAATATATAAATATTTTCAATTTCATTTAGCATCAATTAATTGTATCTTTCTTCCTATTCGCAGGTACGCAAAAAGGGACAAGTTGTCCGATGCATTTGCTTGATCGATCATCCAATTCCCAACACCAAGGATGCACTATCAACACAAATTATCATACCACAAAAGCAAGTTGGACGTAAATCCGATATCTATGTATCTCTTGTGAGCTATACACATCAGGTAGCGGCCAAAGGTTGGTTCATTGGCATGGTTTCAACTACGGTCGAATCGGATAATCCCGAAAATGAAATTAAACCCGGCTTAGATCTATTAGGACCCATCACACAAAAATTCGTATCTGTATCAGATTACTACGAGCCAATTGACAAGGGCTTAGAATCGCAAGTTTTCATATCAGAATCATATGATGCGACGACACACTTTGAAACAACATGCCTAGATGTCTTGGATATATTTAAACGTGGAACAGGCGAGGAATTCGATTTCTCGAAAATTAAACATGAATTGGGCGACGAAGAGCAGTAAACAGAAAACACACACAAAAAAAAAGAAAAAGAAAAGAGAAACATCCAATGTAATGCATTCGCTCGCAACTATGAAGTTGAAAATTTCTATGAGAAATTAAAAAATAATAATAAAACAAGATAAAAGAAAAACAGAAAAGAAATATGAAAATTCCCCCTAAAAGAAAATATTGTAATGTGAGAAATGCATTGGCTGTCTATTATGTCAGATGTCAGTAAAAAAAAGTGAAAATAACGAAAAAAAAATTATGAATATAAAAATTGATTGTATTATCCACGCAAGATTATCCTCGAGATCACAAGAAATACACACATAGACATACAAAATACTACACCCTATACTTTCCAGTAAACGAACACGATACCAATTTTCCTGTGTTTATCATATTTCTATTTCTATTCCTAGTTTTTTTTATTTAAAGAAAGTAAGTGCAACATTTCTTTTTTTTTTTATTATATATATGTATACACAAATTTGTGAAAAATGTATTTGCTATACCAAATAAGAAATAAGGCGTCTTATTATACAATAAAACTGCGTTCTTTTCTATTGGTATGTCGAAATTTCAATAAAACAAACCAACTTTATTTTAAGTCTTTTATATATATTATTATACATGAATAAGAGAAAAAGGAGTAAATAAATCAGTTAAAAAGGGAAAAATTAAAAAATGAAAAAAGAAAAAAGATCGCTAACAGAACAACTGCAATTACATAGAGTGTAGAATGTTATACACGTCGGAAAACTATCGAAATATTATTAACAGTGCGTGGTTTTTTGAAGCTTAAAATATATAGTCGGCAAGATCGTGTATTTTAGCCTTGACAGTTTCTATGCTTTATGTTGGCTGTTTTTTTGATGGGTAAACTGCAACATTGTTGCCATTTTTGATTTGAAGCGACTAATGAATGCACAAACATTTCTCATATATAGAACACATTCGGCATTGTCACTTTGTGTCTCAGAGTGAAATTTAGAAAAAAGTATCATCTTCAATTTAATTTTTTTTTGGATCCTATTGTATCACAAGAAGGAACCAGCGGATCGTATGTTCGAAACTGCAGATACCAAGTTGTTTATTTCATATGATGGTATTCATTTGGTCCGGGATATGTTTTGATCGGTAGAAAGATGTTCCTTTGGCATCCCTTGTTATGATTGTAGCTTAGCTCATACATTTAGTGACATGAAATTGAAATCTGTTCAAACGTCTAAATTTCACCCTGAGCTCCAAGGATCACTATTGCGGAGCCACCAAGTGTTGCATTGAAGAACCGCAAACAGCATATGAGAATTGAAATAATGAACAAACAATTTTAGCCGAAATGCTTATTAAAAACGTAATAAACGAGATTTATGTGAACATTCCAAAATTATAATTTATAATTTAAACAGTGTTCATGTCCTTATAGTATACAGAATAGACGAATATAATATTGTTCTTGTTCTTCTCGCAAAACAGCAAACAATTGAACGGATGAACATTGAAAAACACATTTGAAATAAAATTAATTTAATACATGGAACAACTCGTATTTGAAACTATCACTTGTCAAATTTTAATTTATATCCGAAATTTTCATTTTTTTTTGTGCGGATTGCTTTCACTTTTTTTTTATTTCCAAAGCAGAGAACTCAACAATAACCAGTACTGTGATTCGAGGAATCTCTTCAACTAAACGATATAAACATATAAAATTCTTTATGAGGCCGCGAAGATCAAACAAATATAAAAAAACAACAGAACAACAAGCACGTATAACAGCAGCCTACACAGTATTCAACAATCAGTAAAAGAAATGATATATGTAAAATAGTTTCCAACTAGCAGCAATGCGTTAAGGCGAAATTCAGACTAACGACATTTTCAGCTCCGACTTCCGATACGCAAAATAGCTAAGCACACTACAAGTCCCGGGATTTTTAATGGAGCCAAGCCTTTTTTTCGGGGAAAGTTATATTTATTCCTCAACATAGGTGCCTTCGAGGACGATACACTTGGTATAGCGATTTTCCAATATTTCGATGCTCTTTCTGTAGTACGAAACGTCCAAGCCTTCGAAATATGCCTCGGTTTCCGCGATGACTTCCTCATTCGATCTGAAACTCTTTCCCTGGAGTAACCGCTTGAGGTTGGGAACAGATAATAGTCGCTGTGGGCCAAGTCTGGAGAATACGGTGGGTGAGCAACCAATTCGAATCGTAATTGGTCCAATTTGGCCAGTGCTTTCAACGACGTCTGTGATGGTACATAACTTTTTTCTTCGCCATATGGGCAACGAACATGGATTCACATAGAAGGAGCACTCAGTACATTAATTTTTGTGAAGCGGGATGCAAATAGTCAGCCCCACACATGTTTACCCATTTTTGACAGGAACCTAAACGGGAAAATGCATTGGGTAGATAAGGACAGCATCACTTCATAATCAGCTGTTCAAATGGCAAGCGTCCCACGTTTTTAAATGTATTTGTAGCCTGAGAGAAAACAGCCCTCGTTTATATTTGTATTGGTACCACTTTTAACCGCAATTGCAATGGTGTGTGTACTATTTTTCATGCATTTCGGGTTCGACTTCCTTTTCAGACTCACGGGATCATATGAAGGGGTGTATATCTGTCTATTTTCCGCAATCCTCTCGCAATGCGATTGTGTACGGATAATGAAATTTGACACATTGACAATTACGGGAATAGAAAACAACCTTTGGGCATCTTGTACTGAGTGCCCCTTCTATTCTCGATGTTCGTTGATATGGGGTCGTTTTTTCTCTATTTCGTCGTTCAGTTTGTCCAATAACGATGCATAATACTCTCCTGTGACTGTTCTTCCCTTCTGCGGGTAATCGATGAAGATTATGCCACGCTCATCCCAAAAAACGGAAACCATAACCTTCCTGGCCGATCATTGGTCTTTCGGTTGTTGTTGTTGTGGTAGCGATGCTTCAAATACTGCAGTTCTTCTGGCATCGAGGGGGTTTGCCAGCTCTTGGTCGTTGAAAAACATGTCGTTCCGGTACGAAGAACCGGCTGCCGCAGGAACGTTGGTCTTTTGGTCGGCTTTCGTGGTTTTTCCAGCAACTCTGCAGATTGCCTATTGGACTCAAGCGTTTGGTAATGGACCCATGTTTCATCCATCGTCACAAAACGTCGAAAAAAGTCCGCTCGATTACGCTGCAACAACGCCAAACTGGCCGTTGAATCATCAACGCGCTGCTGTTTTGGTAGACGGTCAGTAAACGCGGCACCCATCGCGCTTGTTCATCTCCAAAAAATCGTGCAAAATGTGTCCGGCCTGTTCTCTTGAGATGCCCACAGTTTCAGCTAACTCGCGCAACTTTACGATCAATCAATCATCATTAAAACGATTCGATGCACTTGCTTTAAGATTTCCGCATTCGTAGCCTCTTTTGGCCTTCCAGAGCGAGGTGTGTCTTTGGTGCTTGTACGACCCATTTCAAATTCACTAAACCACCGATAAATTGTTGTTCTCGAAGGAGCAGTTGTGGAATAACACTTCTGCAACCATTGCAATGAACACTTCTGCAACCATTGCAATGATTGTGCAGAAATTTTTTCCATCAAAACACAAAGTTTAATCAAGATGCAATATTCTTGTTTTTCCATTTTTTAATGAAGGCGAAAGTAGCGTCACTCAAACGACTGTAGCTTGTAAATGAATGGACGAATTGTCATGAAACTTCATACATAAACTAGTGATAGATGAGCCTCTCGAAGCGAGTCATGTTCATTTTCTAGTGGTCCACCACTATTGAAATGATGGTGTCACGGTGCTAGACTGGGTGCATGATACAAGGAAGACAAGATATTGCCTTGCGCATTTGGGCTCTCTGAATACCTACGTCACAGGCTCATACAATTGTATGAATACTTAGTTTTTGGCTTTTATCTCTGTAACTATTAATTCTAGCAGACAACTTTCTGAGGCAAAATTGAAGATCACAAAAATATGCATAAAAAATGTCTGAACAACTTATTTCTATTTTAAAATGGATTTCGAGATAATCTCATTTAATGGCTCCCTGTTCGCACGAAGTTAAAAAATATATCAAACAGAGCTCACACAAGAGACTGCTGCACCGTGCGCGTGCTGTACCCTCAACAGGCGAAGCGATACTGTCGTAAGGCCTGCAGTGCTGAGAGTTATGAACCACCAGTCTCAAATATATATGCGCTTATGACGTCATGCGCAGAACGATACGAAAATGAGACGCAGGAAGGCGATATCTTGTCTTCCTTGTATCATGGCTAGTGTGTATCGTCCCACTAAACACAATGCATTTAGAAGAATTTGCTGGATCGATGCGACATTTACAGTGTTTTCCGACAAAATTCTACATGCCGAGCGAGCTGGTCGTATCGCATGCGGAGCGGCTGAGTGTGACTCCGCCCATTTGATGCTGTGTACCTCAACTTGTCGATGTTGGGTCGTTGCGAATGCTTGTTGCAAGTCTGAATTTCGCCTAACCATTTTTCCCCGTTGAAAATGTAGTATACCGCGTTATCAGAGCGTTCTAGAGATAGAGAAAGAGAGACGCTTACCAAAATATATAATAAAGACATAAAATACACTTTTGATTGAACTCATAGGACATCGAATTGATTTGTATACATTATCGTAAAAATCAGAAGAATTAGGCACAAAAGAATTTGTCCTGATTAACGAAAAATATGAATGAAATAGAAAAAAAGGAAATTTAACGTGTAGTAAACAAAGTGGATTTTTTGAATGTGGTGGGGTGTTGTACAATAATTATCTTTGTAGCTGCTTTATTATAAATATATTTATCAGAAAATTGGTTATTTTTTGGTCAACCATATTACCATGCTTTTAGTGGCTTAACACTAGCAAGAAAGAAACAAATGACAAAACATCTGTGCATTTCAGCGGAGATTCCTTATGTGTATTTCACTTTAAAAGTTTTATTGACATACAAATTTTCGGTAATATATTATTAGATTTATCGGTACCTATTTATATGAAAAATTGCTGTACGGAATAAAAAAAAAAAGTTGATAAAAAATATCTATTTTTTAGTGTTCTGATAACAGGGATTCACAGAAATAGAAGGAACAGGGGTTGGTCTGGTGGTGTGTATATTATAATAAATGAGAATGGGACCCTGCGTCCGAGGAGTTGGCAAGTTCTGCGACCAACGGGTGTACAGTAAGACCCGAGTTCCGTAAGCATTTCCAAGTGGATTTACGTAAGTCAAAAACAAACAAAATTGTTCAAAAGAGTGCGTCCTTTGTACTTTTTAAAAGAATGGGAAATTATCTTTTATTATATATTGTACATAATATCCATATGACCATATGTTACGTTATGATAATTAAAACCAGGCCGAAGCTTCGCTTCGGCCCGGAGTCCGAAGCGTATATACCCTAGACTTGTACAGACCTAGTGGTGATACCAAAAGTCCCAATTGGCAACGACCATATGCATTAAAAGTGGGTCTCTTATATGGCCAGTTCTTAGGGGAGGTTGGCACTCATTCAGTGGGATCTTGACCATTCTCAAAATTAATTCACTAACATTCTACAAATATTTATCCAATTTTTCAAGTCGCTAGCTTCATTCTATCGAAAATTAACGCTTATTTGAAGTTTCACTTGTAGGGGAGGTGGGGGTTCCTTGAGTCGGATCTTGCCCATTTTCAATACCAACAAAGTAGGTCTTATTAGCAACATTCTTTCAAATTTTCAACTTGCTAGTATCATTTCTTCGAAAGTTATCGTAATTAAAGGAATATTTAATTTTTGGAAATTTGTAGGGGAGGTGGGCGTTCCTTTGATCTGATTATGCCCAACTTACATAATCTTAAGCAGCTTCTCACTTCAAGGTTACACGCCAAAAATCAGGTGTCTACGTCAATTGGTTCAGGAGTTATAGACAAAAAACCTGAAAAGTAGGGTAGTACGGGGATCTTTGTAAGAAAATTACCGTTAGTTTTCAACTTATCAGTTTTATTTTTCCAGGAGAGTATGAGATTACCCTCATGAGTAATCTACCAAAGCTAGAGCTTTTCATGTTTCTTTAATCGGGAGTTATAGATACATTTATGTATTTTACATATGTAGGGGAGGTAGGCGTTCTCTTGGCCTGATCATGCCCATTTTCAATACCATCCAACTAGATCACACTTCCAACATTTGACCAAAATTTCAAGGCTCTAGCTTCATTTTATCGAAAGTTATCGTGCGAACGGACAGACAGACGGACAGACAGACGGACAGACAGACAGACATGGCTAAATCGAATCAGGAGGTGACCCTGATCATTTATATATATACATACCTCCGGAGCCTCCTTTAAGGTGTTACATATTTCCGTCGTGACAAAAACAATATACCCTATACTATAAGTCTACGGTATGAGACGCATGAGGATTTCAAAAAGGGTTTCAGAACGACGTGTTGGATGTCACTCTTGCGGTCATTGTATCAATTTGTACAAATGTCCTTTATGAAATGCACACACAAACTGGTTTTCGGTGCCCCCCTGCTAATGGCGCCCGGGGCGGTCGCCCCCTTCGAACGACCCTGGCTGTATCTGTTGATCAGTAACTTAGGGTCTTTCCCCGCTTGTCGGCACGGCAGCGGCGCGGGACAGTACGCTCTGTATACCGAAACGATTCCGCACTGCTTTCATTTACGCACGAGGCGGTATATTTTCGGCTTTTTTCATTGTTCAGTATCGCTCACGTCCTCGCCATTTTTGTCATGTTTCAATTTTTTTGTGCGACGTTATCTCTGTCAATACCGAGCAGCCACTTGATATACAACCCGCGACGCGGTAAAACGAAACGATCCCTCCCCGCATCCGCGAATACCGAGCCAATCAGGAAACACGCATAGAAATAAAGCCTCTCGGTAAGCTTTCGGTACCGCGTATATCAATCCCACACCGCAACCGTACCAACAAGTGAGGAAACGGCCTTAGTCAAGGCTAAAAAGACAACATTTTCCAAAGAAAATCATAGACAACTACTGAGATGTTATAATCCAGAAGAAAATATTAGCTTTTCCGAATTTTTGAACCCTTCTGTAAGTTTTCTTTTTCAATTCCCAAATCTTTTGTTAAGCCCCATCGCAGATTAGCCAGCTAAATTTCGACTTTGTCGCCGTGGTGGGAACCTGTGAACTCCGTGTATTTCTTTGATCAAACATTCGGTTTAAAGAAAAATCCTAATTTTTTTAACGTGTAAAGGTCGCCGCACATTATCGCGCAGAACCACGACCGAACTTCCACCGAACTATTAAATATCATAGAACGGTGGAAATAGGGGGATTTTTTTTACGCACGTTCTATGAAATTGATGGTTCAATGGAAGTTCGGTCGTGGTTGTGCTCGTCCTTAATGGATCAAAATTAAAATGTATTTACATAGGGCGGGTCTAAAGTGCTGATGGAAACCATCGCTTTTTTTATATCATTTAACATATTATCTATTAATGGAATTAAGAACAGCACGGGTCCCGATTTTTGTTTTTGTTACATATGTCGATCTTAGATACAGTGTTTTTCTAGCAAAATCTTTGGATAGTATCCATCACTATTATTGGTCAGATGTGGCCATTTAAAGTTTGTTAGTTGGTAGCCTGACATAAGAGGCTATAATCTTACATTCACCATCATGTAAAGTGTTAAATCCAGTTCAGGTTAAATATTTATCACTTGGTCGGTTAATTTGTTGTTTGTTGTTGTCAAACATGTCTAAAAATGTTTTATTAGTTGGCAGAAAGTTTTTTTTTAACTGTCATCCACTTGTTTCATATTACATATAAAGGAACATACATACATAATAGGCGCGTTTTTTTTTTCAACAGTCCAGATCAAGGGCAGAACAACCATTGCATTACACCACTAACAACCTGCTCTGTTTGGAACAATTTTGTTAGTGTAACACGTGCAATTTTTGTACTGCTCTGATCTGGACTTTTGAAAACAAACACGTCCATATTGTCTGTCAGCTAGATATATACGAGTAGTTTAGATTGGATTAACCCTTATGCCCCACAAGGGGTTAGGGCAATTGAGAGAGAAGATACCCAATTGGTAGGCACTGCGACCATAAGATCTATTGTGCCATAGTCTTAACTAATCCAAAAGACCCTCAACCAGCCTGATAAAGGCCCTTAGGTCCTTTGTAGCAGATAGCAGTACTCTTAATGACACCGGAGCTCACAATGAAAGAAACATGAACCTGGCGCGAACAACCGCGGGGCATTCACAGAGAAGGTGTTTGGTGGACTAATGTCCTCCAGGTAAAGTTGGCATTCCGCGTCAGTGGACAGACTCATTTTGTTTAAGTGATATCTCACCCAGTGGTGTTCCGTGAGGAAACCAACCACCAATCTCAGGTCAGCTCTGCCTAAGCGGCTAGCTTCTGTGAGACCGTAGGAGTTGATAAGATCTTTGGACTGTCACAATTCTTGCAGATTATTCCAGTGCCGCAGCCTTTCGCCCGCAGACCAATCCCTCACCAGCGCCCTGGCTGTGGCCCAGCTTAGACCGCAGTAGGGATCAGGTTCGAAAAATTTATCCGATGAGGCCTTCCTAGCAAGTTTATCCGCAGCTTCGTTACCATGAATGCCCCGATGCCCAGCTACTCAACCTAGAGTGACCCGGTTAGAGTTTGCCAGACATTTAAGGGTATCAAAACACTCTTTCACTATTTTCAATGAGAACTTATGTAAAGAAAGAGACTTAATAGCTGCCTGACTGTCAGAGCAGATAATGATGTTAGCGCTAGTGAGCTTTTTGTACACAATTTCTCTGGCGCAAGCCTCATGTCATGGATATCGGTTTGGAAAACGCTGGGCCAAGTGCCCATAGCAATTGAGATCCTGCTGTTCGGTCCAAAGACCTCAGCATCAACTCCTTGTCCCGTTTTTGACCCATCAGTAAACCACATGATACACCCCGGGTCAGTACAGATATTGGCAATATCCCAATATCCGTAGTCATGTAATCTGATCTCGAGCAGATCGGCAAGCCAGGAATCCGCTCCAGAATGCTCATGTGGCCCTGTTTGAACACATGAGTATCATTCGATGGTGAAGGTAGCCAACCTCCTATGTCTAAAATGGAATTTTTGGAGTCAGTTTACAATAAGAGGTTGTGGAAGTTATAAAACACAACATTGACATAGATGGTTTGGATGTTGCTGCTTCTAACCGCTTTTCACTGAAAATAACAACATAGGCGGTTGAGCAATTGATGCATAAATATTTTAAAAACATGTTAGGAAAAGAGAAATTTTTTTTTTTTTTTTCAAAATTGACATAGGAGGTTGTGAATCTTCACCATCGATATGTTAGATGCACCCGGAGAGCACTTAGAGCCGCAAATTCCTGAATACAAATGTGTAGTGGTGTCAGTTCAACAACCGCCTCAATGGCCGATGTGGGACATGTAGCCTCATGTAGGGATGTATACTGTCATACCAAGGCATGCAAGACGTTGCAATTTGCTACACAACTGTATGGTGCCACGCTGTTGCGTTTTGGGCCACCATACGAGCGCAGCATATGTCACAGCTGGCCGCACCAGCATAGAATATAACCATTCATTCATTTTAGGGGTGATACCCCAGGTTTTTCCGAAGAAACACCTGCAAGCCCACATGATCCGAGTGGCCTTACTAATGACAGTCTCGACGTGTTTGCTCAAGTTGAGCCTCGAGTCGAACGTGACGCCTAGACACTTCACTTCGGTGGAGAACACGAGTGTCGTGTTGCCTAGGCTAACCGGGCTTAAACTAAGATTTTTCTTCCGGGTGAATGGAACCAAAACGGTTTTTTGACAGTTGAAGCTTAGGCCAACTTCAGTGCACCAGCGAAGGACTAGGTCGAGTGCTATAGCCATCACCTCCGTGACGGTTGAATTAAACTCTCCTCCTATGATTATGGTTATATCATCGGCGTATCCGATAGCATGGTAACCACAATCACAGAGCCTAGCGAGTAACTTATCTACGACAAGTGACCAGAGCAGTGGGAAAAGAACGCAGCGGTATCCTGCAGCCTGGGAAACAATGCTGAAAGTAGTCTATTCCGCAAGACGTAGCGGAATGCTGCAGTTTGTAAAATGGGGCTTAACATTTTTAGACAGTTTCATTTCTCAAACGTGCGGTAAGGACAACATAGAAGCGATTGTATACGACCTCTTGGAGGGGGGGATTGATCCCTTAATCCCCCTCTTGTCTACGCCACGACCGTCACGATCTAGAAAATGAGATGATGCTAACTCATCTCGAGGCCATGGTTCAAATTGGACTGTTGCGCCAGTTATGAGGAGCAGTGAGAGCACCCCGCACCTTAGGGAGCACTACCGCACACTGACGAGGGAATAACTGACGAACTGGGATAAGGGTTAATTCTATCGGGAAATGCAAAAATAATTTTCAATATAAACTTGATACATTTCTTTTTTTATTTATAAGCAACTATTAATTTCTGGATAAATAAAATCTAGTCACGCTTTTACGATCAACAAACATGACCTTCACGGCGCAATTGTAAATGAACACAACAATTTCTCAATTTCCATAGTTGTTACAAAAAGACAATTGAATTGGATCACTAGACATTCTACCTTCACAGTAACTACGATTAAATTGTACGACTTATTCTGAGATTAAGTCATGGACTTCCGCCAAAAACCATGCAAAAAAAACACTTTATCCGAATTAAGCCGCATGGTCTAAATGACCACCGTGTTTCAATACTAAATGTAGGTACATATTTGTAAACATTGCTTAACACTTTTGTATTTTGATACCCTCCTCAGATTTATGTATGTTGTAACTTTTTATCTGATGATACAAAACCGGCTTCCTAGCTATTCGAAAATTGAGAAAAAAATCGGCACTGGTCCATAACTATCACTTGTAGCAGGAGACTTGCGGACCATAAAAACGGAAACAAAAAGATATGTTGCGACTTAACTTGGACTAGTCAAAAAGATAAAATGTCCAACAGAGTGGCTAAAAAAATTGTTAAAATGTTAGAGAAAAAAAAAACAAAAAGAGATGGACCGTCATCTTTTGGCATCCAGTTATTCTTGAAGAGATTTCAACAATTTTATATTAAATTTAAATCACATTAACAATGCTGCGCTAATATGATATCGCGATCCAGAATCCAAAATCAGTTAGTCGTGATTTGGATTTGAATTGAAGCGGGACGGTTTTTGCTCGTGCTGAAGTTAATCGATCGGCCGCCAGTAAATTATACGAGTAGTAGATAGAATAGGCTTAGCTTAGTTAAGGCAGTAGCTCCAGTATACAAAGATGCGTGTGGGTTTTTCGCTGGTGATTGTAATAAGTGTCTGTGGAATAGTTTTATTAAAATCAGCAAATTCTTCGCGATTACAAGTCAAATATGCATGGAAGCAGTTAACATTTGCTTGGCCTTCGGACGAAGAAGAACAGAATGCTGTTGCACGAGGACTTTACATTCCGGAGAATAATATGCCACTTGGTATGGAGTTGTGGGGTGATAAGGTTTTCATGACAATACCAAGGTAAGTGTGAAAATGCTTCTAAATTGATTAATTCACACTAGTATACTACATTATCTTTTATTAATTATGCTCTAACAAGTTCCTTGACATTGATTTCTCGGGGTTCGGCATTTGACCATGGACGACTGACTTTTTAGTTTTTGGAGACTTCAAATTTAAACAGAGCGGCAGCAGACGATTCTAAAGCAGTAGAAGTTTAGAGATGCTTGTGTTTGCGGCATAGTGGTAAGACTGTATCAGGTTATCTAATTTTTAAAATGTGTGAACATTGGGAAAATTGTGAAAACATGTGATGGACCACGAAATCAAACTATGGAAGAAATCAGCTGACTGACAGTCGGTGTTTCAAATACTTCTTAGGCAGCGTTTAGGTTAGGTCAGATAGAAAGGCTGCTGTATTTTAGCCCTCAAATACGATGCAATCCGTTGTCAGATCGATCTGACGATATTGTGATCGTCAGATCGATCGCACAGTGTATGTGACTATCGTTGACGATTTTTTTGACAGTTCCATATAATTTCGATCGTCAGATATTTTGTGGCGATCCATCGTCAGATCGATCTGACGATGGATCGCACCGTATATGGCGGGTCTTAGCTACAGCACACATACGTCGCAATAGGGTCCGTTGTGATACCACAGAGGAACTTCTCACCATACCATCTTACATGGAGTACCAGCCGGAGCTGATAATAAATCGATGGAGTTTACCAACATTAACATAAGCCAGGTCATCCAGCTCAGTGAAAAAGTAGCATCCAACAAATTCCTTTCTCCTTCTTGCCTTGCCGGGCCGAGGCAGGAGCAGAGAAGAGGAAAAATACATTCCTCTTCATTGTAGGGAGCGAAGCCTCCTGGCGTGCTCCCCTAGAAGTGGTGGCTTGTGATAAATATAACCGTGAATTCCGTAGATTATCCACATAGCCAGTATACAAACATATTTGATTTCAAATACAGTGTAGTCGCAGTAACGTGAACAGAATGAGCCCGGGGCAATTCACGTTTGCAAGAGCGTTCACTCACTCATCATCGTGGCGCGACAGCCCGATGTCGGTCCTTGGCCGCCTGGATCATTGTCCTCCAATCATCTCGATCACATGACCACGTCCTCCAATTTTGGAAGCCCAGTAGCTGCTCGACGTCCGCATATACTGAGCTCTCGGTCGTCTTTGCAGTCTCGCTCCGTCAACTCGCTCTGCGTTCATTACTCTCTTTGGCATGCGATCATCGTCCATCCGTTGTAATGCCCTGCCCATTGAAGGTGTTGCAGCTTGACGATTTTCGAAACTTCGAGCTCATCGTACAGTTCATACAACTCATGGTTGTACCGGATGCGCCATCCATCTCGATCGCAAACAGCCCCGAAAATTCGCCGCAGAACCTTACATTCAAATGTGTCTAGCATATTTCCGGAGGCTTGAGTTAGGGTCCATGCTTCGCAGCCATAGCAGAGCACTGTTCATATAATGGTTTCGTGTTTCTGTGCACAGCAGTGTTGTGTGCAACAGTGTTGCCGATGTTGTGTAGCATAGGCGATAATCTTTCTTCCGTAGCATCGCTCAAAAGCTTATCAACCGCAAAGATTTTGGGAGGGCTGATTCTCGATTGGCGCACTGAGGAAATTCTACATCTGTACATAAGTCGTCTTCACCAGGTGATGATCAGAGTCGCAGTTTGCTCCTCGATAGGAGTGGACATCCATCACACTAGACGCCCATCTCCTGCAAATGAGGACGTGATCAATTTGGTTGACGGTATGTGCGTCTGGAGATTTCCAGGTCTACCTGTGAATGCGTCGATGCGAGAAACACGTAGAGCTTACGACTAGATTCCTACTGCAGGCGAAATCGATAGGTCGCTGGCCGTTGTCGTTACATTCTTCATTGAGACTGCGCCTTCGCCTTGGGTACCGCTGGAATGTTGTCCCGGTCAACTATTTCCAGCTCCGTGCCCTCCCATAAACCGTCCAGCGTCGACACAGTGTCTGCGGACCACTTCAGTGTTGCGTCGTCTTTGGAGCTTATCATTTTGACGCCTTTGAACCACCCAGCTCCATCAAACGATGGCATAGGATGGTTCGCGTCCGACATTCGCTACACCAGTTTATCCAGCAGCTTCATTTCCATAGCTGACCACCTTTCCTGGCTCATATTATCAAGTGTCGTGTTGTTGCTTCGGCTGCAGTCGTTTCTTTTCCGGCCATTTCGGCCTTCTTGAAAGTGCTCGATGTCGTCTGCTGCCTGTCCTCTGGCCGTCCCGCTACTGAGTATTGCCTTTTGCTCGAGGATGCTCGCTGCTCCTCTTCTGAGTGTTGCTTTGTTACAGTCAGCTTTTGCAGTTTTAGTTGCTCGACCTTGTTGTCGAACTGCGGGTCGCTACTCACAAGGTCTGCTCATGTCTCGAGGCTCTTCCTGCTATCTTCGATGGTTTCCTTGGCCCATAATAGATTCTCCGCCTCTTTAGGGGCCAGAAGTTGCCGGTTGCCAAGTTTTTCGTTCAGTCTTAGCGCCACTTTGTAGCGTCAAAGGGGCCTGCGCTCCTCATTCGAAAGTTTGGACCTTTTGGCCGAGAGCCGTTCTCAGGGTTGGGCCTTTCAGTCGAGTGTGGTTCAGTGCCCTCCTTCCGGTCGATTGCCATTCAGCGCCCTCACCAGACGATTCGGTGCTATGCTATGTCTTCTTCTGCATCTGAGCGATCACTGTCGAACTCGGCATCGAGTGGCGGTCATTGGCTCCCGTATAGTTAATACCTGAATTTTCTGGGCTGGATATTAGCTTCTCTGGTGGTCGATATTTTCGACGTCTGTAAATAGTAGAAGAATAAACTGATTTTCCTCTTATAAGGTAGAATATATAACTTTATTTGTAAATGCGAACTCCGAACATCGCGTGTGCCCTTTTCTTTTGTAGAATGAAGAAGTGTGATATTCGAAAAGATACTTTGACAGTCAGGATTTCGAACCGTTTGGGTAATATGATGTTTGCAATCTACGATTTTTATACTACCTGGCATACCTAGCCTTGGTTAAAGGATTAATTTAACACTTGAATTTATGACACATTCTTATAAGAATTATTTAAATAATGCTAAATTTTTGTAATATCTAATCCGTCATTTATTGACATACGATATTTTTTTTTGTTTAAATCAGCCCAACACTTGAAAATTCATGTTTAGACCAAATCTTATTTCAGGTTTTATCTGTATACAAAATAAAAGCATCTTCTGCAAGAAGAGCTACAAAGAACGTTTCTATTGTTGAAATCTAATCGGACTGGAATATTCCTTTCAGAGAAGAATCTGAAATATCCAGTTTTTTTTAACTGCATAATGAAAGTGTGTAAATGACGTCAAGATTCGTCTGATATGTGAATTTGTTCAAGGTTAAGCCAATATTAAGCTTAATATATTTATTAATGTGAAAAATAGGATAAGGTTAGAAGTAATGTTTCATATCTTATTCTTTTCAAAATTCTACAAATCTTATATATAACATATTTTCGTATTTTCGCATTTGTCGTAAAGTTGTAAACTTCTGTCATTTTACTGTGGGGATGACAGAAGCTTACGACGAATACGAAGTATACGATATTTACGAAAGGGAGCGTGAATCCCCCTATAATCTTTCGCGAAAATGTTCATGGTTCAACAAATATGTTTAATAATTAATGCGATGCATTTAAGCAGATGCATTACTCACAAAAAAAAAGACAAAAGAAAAAGAAATAAATTCTTTTAAAATGAATAAATAAACAATCGGCGTTTAGGTGTTTCGACATTTAAACTAAAGCGGAATTGAAAATAAACAAAATAAAATTTACCGCACGATTTTTTTTTTAGTTTTTTTTTCTTCATATGAATAAAATTTGAAAATGCCTTAAGCGCATAAAATTATAAACTGGTATCATTCACGCATCACAACTTTTTTTTAAAATTAATGGATTTCATAAAAATCTGAGTATTTGGGTTGATAGTAGTTAGCACCGTTGTTGCATACATTAATGTCAATGTTATGGATACTACGAGTATTAGGATTAATACTTGCAGACAAATCTGTTGTATCTATCATCATGGCGGGAAAGCAAATGCAATTTTTTTCGGCCTTTGAAGGTTATAATAATAATTCTAAAACATTTTCACGCTAAACCGATGCTTGAGCTTGCTTCGAATTTTTATAATTTGTGTATATTCATGAGAAGTTCCCACCAGCAGAATTTTCTACCAGCTGAATGTTGTTCATTAAACTCGGTCAATAGCTACATCTTCAGTGGAGGAAGTGCAGGTTCTGTCAATGACCGGGTTCCCAAAAGAGACTAATTGACCCAAGAAATAGAGACGAAATAAGGGGGGGGGGGGGCACAGTCTCCATAAAAAATGTAACGGCAACGGCCAGCGACCTATCGATTGCGCCTGCAGTAGGAATCTAGTTGTAAGCCAGTGACGTGCACTCGTAGTAAGCAATTCCAAACTGCTTGACTTACCGAAATAAGCAATTCAATAATAAACTTTGCTTACACCAATACACATATCATCATTTCAGTCAATGTTTTTCTTTAAGCTGAAGAATACATCTTATCATTCAAATATTCCTTTACACATTCAAATTCTGATCCGCGCCTTCTTTTGGTTAAAAAACATTCGTTCAATTACTTTAGATAATATTCAAACCTCCCACATTTTGCACACCATAGACACCAAACTTAGAATAGGAAAATGTGCCTAGATCTTTAGATGCATGTACCATGTGTGCATCCAAATACTAGAGACATGTTGATTCCAGAAAATGGGAATCTTGGATTTCGGTAGTACATTGGGCAACGATTTTTTTTTGTTTTGTTCGCAAATTTATATGAGACAAGTCAAGCACTGGCGCGACTGCTTTTGTGTGTGGGATAAAGCCCAATGATGCTTGTTAATGAAATGTTGCCAATGCAGGGAATGTTTATGGGAATTTGATTTTTCCAGTAGAGCTTTTGTTTTTGTTATGTAATGGATTTTCCGTTGCAATTTAAAAGAGGAAATCAGTGCAATCGGGTGATTTTGATTAAATTGTGATTTGAAGTTTTTTTTGACCGTTTGTAGTGATTTAATTGATTTGATTTGTGATAAAAGTGGTAAGTTTTCTTTTCGCATTATGTCGGAGTATTGCTGCGCGACGGATTTCGTACTAAAAGCGGGATTTTCAACTCTTTCCTTTGCCAAGAAAAGAGAAATTATAGAATCGGATAGACCGAAGCCAGATCTTAGTTTAGAGTTTAAATTAAAAAATATTACGCGAAAATTCCATATCGAAACGTATGAAAAGTACATTTGGTTAACGGGAAGCTGTAAATTAAATAAGTTATTTTGCTGGCCGTGTATTTTGTTCACGAATGAAAAATCTGTTTGGAATAAAGCTGGATTTAGTGATTTGAATAATTTTACGGGCTCAGCAGCAAAGCATTCAAGTTCCGAAAAACATCTTCAGTCGTTAATTAAATTAGATAATTTTGGTTCTCAGCGTATAGAGTTTATGCTTAGTAACCAGGTGGCAATATCTGTTAGTTTGCATAATGAAAAAGTTGAGCGTAATCGTAATATTTTGAAACGTTTAATCGATACTGTAATTTTTTTGGCAAAACAGGAGCTTCCTTTTCGCGGAAATAATGAAGACTCTTCTTCAAATAATCGTGGTAATTTTATCGAAACCGTAAATTTCTTGAGTTTGTACGATCCGATAATTGAGTCCCACATAGATTCTATAAAAGCAAATGCAGCGTTTTCGGGTTTGTCTAATAGAATCCAAAACGATCTTGTTTCCGCTATAGCTAATGTGGTTCGAAATAAAATCAATTTGGAAATAAAGGAGGCTCCATTTGTAGCTGTAATGGTCGACGAAACGCCAGATGTTAGCGGTCGGGAACAATTAACGATGATTTTTAGATATACAATATCAAATGAGATTGAAGAAAGATTTATCGGATTTTTGGATGTAAGCGCTAATCGTACAGCTACAGCAATAAGCTCTCACATTTTAAAACAATTGCAAAATTTTAATATCGATAAGAAATTAATTGCACAATGTTACGATGGCGCAGCAGTAATGAGTTCTCAAATTCGTGGAGTTCAGACTTTAATTCGGGAAAAACATAAATCGGCAATTTTCGTTCCATGTTACGCTCATTCACTAAATCTAGTATTGTCTAAAGCAGTTGAGTTTATTCCGGAAATTAAATTATTTTTCGCGCACATCAATAAAATCGCATCATTTTTTAATACATCCACTAAAAGGTCGGACCTTTTTGCAAATATAGTAAATCGTCGTTTACCATCGGTTTCCAAAACGCGTTGGCATTATCATTCGCGTATTAACGTTATATTTGAACATAAGCATGAAATTTGTACAGTTTTTGAGACAATTTCGAATGGTTCTCAACACTGGGATGGCGATTCCTTGACTTTTTCCGATATATACTTACAAAAATTCGCAGAGTCAGATTTTCAATTATATCTGTTAATTTTTTCTGAAATTTTTTCGAAAACTGATATATTATTTAATATTATTCAGAGCAAAGTGGTAAACATTTCATATGCAAGCCAAAAAATTATTGAATTTGAAAATTGGCTTGAAAATGACTTTTCTAAAAAGTTTGATAATTTCTATTCGACAGTTACAGCAGAATATCAGCCACCACGTAAGAAATGTAGAAATGCGATAGATCCTTTACAAAATTTACGGCGGATATTTCGGGAGATTATAGATGTTATTCTCGGGCAAATTCGAGATCGATTCCATTCGTTTAAAGATCTTTCATTTTTAGAGTTGTTGAACCGAATTATTTTTCTAAATTCAAGTCAAATTTTCCCGATAAAAATTTTGACTCACTTATTGAATATCACGGTCAATTTTTCGACAGAATAAAGTTGAAAAATGAGCTAAAAGTTATTTATTCTTCAGATGAGTTTAAAAACGCGAATCCTAGTAAAATTCTCGATTATTTTCAAAAACGGCCTTATGTCGCAAACGGTTTTAAGCAAGTTCATATTTTAGCAAAATTATTAACGTCAATTCCAGTCACAGTGGCAACTGCGGAAAGGTCATTTTCAACACTAAAGCGCGTTCACACATTTTTGAGAAATCGCCAATCCCAAGAACGACTTTCGGATCTTGTTTTAATTGCGGTTGAAAAGGATCTTCTTATACAAATGCGAAGAGAAAACGATTTTTTTGATAATGTGATTAAAGAGTTTTTACTTAAAGAACGGCGCATAGATTTGGAATACAAATAAATGGCAATGGCGAAAGAATATTTATTTATTTCAAATACCCCTGAATTTTTCTTAGTCTTAATTAACATAATATTTATTTATCATTTTTTTTATTAGTAATATTTTATTTATTTTTTTTTTTTTTTTTTTTGTATTCCGAATATATGTGCCAATATTTTATTTATATCTTTCCTGATTTCTTCTTTAAGGCTTAAAGCCGCTTGGTATAAATGTTTTTGTGACTGTCCATATTCTATTATACAGTCCATTTTTGTTTATGCTAAATTGGCTTTAGGGCGCCCAACTGCTTGACTATGAAAAATTTCCACTGCACGTCACTGTTGTAAGCTCTATGTGTTTCCCGCATCGAAGCATTTACAAGCAGACCTGGAAATCTCCAGACGCACATACCGTCAACCAAATTGATCACGTCCTCATTTGCAGGAGATGGGCATCTAGTGTGATGGATGTCCACTCCTATCGAGGAGCAAACTGCGAATCTGATCATCACTTGGTGAAGACAACCGACAGATGTAGAATTTCCTCAGTGCGCCAATCGAGAATCAGCCCTCCCAAAATCTTTGCGGTTGATAAGCTTTTGAGCGATACTAGGTCGGTGGCGTATACTACCGCCCTTTAGGAAAGATTATCGCCTATGCTACACAGCATCAGCAACACAGACGTCCATGGGTTCTGGGAAGAACTCAAGGGTACCATCAAAGAGGTCGCAGAGAAGGTCGTGGGATATAAAGCCCGGCGAGCGCGAAATGACTGGTTTGACAAAGAATGCAAAAATTCACTTGATGCGAAAAACGAGGCCTACATACAATGGATTCAACGAGGAACCAGAGCCAAAAGAGAAAAATATGACGAGCTACGGCGAATAACGAATAGAATAATTAGACGGAAGACACATAAATACTTTGACGAGTAGTTGCTGAATATATTAACGAAAATTTAGCTAATAGGAACACCAGACAAGCGTACAAACTACTAAATACAATTAAGAACGGCTATCAACCCAGGATTAGCCTTTGTAAGAACAAGGATCGAAACATCATCAGCAACACCGATGGCATTAACAAACGATGGGCCTCTTATTTTGAAGAGCTCCTGAACCTACCATCTAACATATCAAGGCCCACCAATACAACCCCCGACAGTAGAGGAAGTCAATCTTGCGTTGCGGTCACTAAAACGAAATAAATCGCCGGGCGCTGAAAAGATTCTAGCTGAACTGCTGAAATTCGGTGGAACGGGTCTAGTTAATGCCATACATCAATTACTCCTGCGGGCATGCGAGGACGAGATTATCCCAGACGATTAGCGCAGAAGCATCATCTGTCCAATTCACAAAAAGGGAGATAAACTGCGGTGTGAGAATTACAGGGGTATATCACAAGTCTGTACATTCTATAAAATGTTGACGAAAATACAATAGCATGCCGGTTATGGAAAGATTAACGGATGTCTGGCGGAATTCAACACCTTCTTCACCAATCGTAACCTACAGCTATCAGCGCCTAAATCTACAGCAACCCTATTCACATCTTGGACCAAGGAGGTCAACACACAGCTGAATGTAAGCGTAGGTAACATACCAATCCCCACAGTCAACCATCCAAAGGTTCTAGGGGTTACCCTCGACAATATGGCCACATCATCGGCCCACGGCTCTTCGGTATGCAATCGAATGAGAGCCCGTAATAAGATCCTAAAAGCTCTCGCCGGCAGCTCCTGGGGAATGGACAAAGAGACCATGCTTATTACTTACAAAGCCATAGAACAATCTGTGGCAAATTATGCTGTACCAGTGTGGACGGAGAACCTCAAGGACACTAATTGGAGGAAGATACAGACCTGTCAAAATGCTGCCCTTCGCACCGTGACGGGCTGTCATCTGATGTCCTCCCAGGATCACCTTCACCAGGAAACCAACATGCTACCAGTCAAACAACACAACCTCCTGCTGTCCAAGCAAAATCTTGTTGGGTGCTATCGCAGCGAACATCCTAACCAAAAGCTCATGGATAAAACTCCCTCACCCAGAAGCATCAGAAGTAACCTAAGGGACCTTGAGAGGGAGGTCCAATGGTTCAAGAAGGTGCCGTTCGACAACGAAACTTACAAGACTGCCATTGCATCGATACACACTGAGGAGGCACGACGATCGATCCAAGACCTTCGCTCCCGGTACTCCAGTCCCGTCCATCAAACATATCTTCCAACGAAGTTACGGTGCCAAGGCGTACTAGGACCACCCTAGCGCAGCTCCGATCTGGATGGTGTTCGAGACTAAACCTTTACCTTTCTCGAATCGATCGAAACATCAACAACACGAGCCCCGCTTGCAATGGCACTCCACACGACATCAGACATATGTTTGAATGCTCAGAGGCCCCCACAAACTTAACACCTATATCTTTGTGGGAAAACCCCATCAAGGTCGCATTCTTCCTTGACCTCGGCATAGAAGGAGAAGACGAGGAGGCGTTTTTAAGTGACGCCCTATGATGAACCCCAAATGTCGCTATAACAACAACAACAACAGCATCATTGTGGGGGGACGTCAACATTGAGTTCGTGAACAACTTCATATATCTGGGTTGAAACTTGTCAAGGGACGGCAACGAAACCGACGAAATCAAGCGACGGATCCAGTTAGCTAATAAGACTTTTTTTCCGTTGTCCCCATAATGAAATCGAAGCATGTGCTACCAGTGCTATGCTATGGCTGCAAAGCGCGCATGGACCCTAACTCAGGTCTCCGGAAACATGCTAGACACATTTGAACATAAGGTTCTAGGGCCAATTTTCGGGGTTGTTTGCGATCGAGATGGATGGCGCATCCGGTACAACCATGAGTTGTACGATGAGCTGGAAGTTTCGGAAATCGTCAAACTACAACGACTTCAACGGGCAGGGCATGTAGAACGAATGGACGATGATCGCATGCCAAACAGAGTAATGAACGCATAACGAGTCGACGGAGCGAGACTGCGAGGACGACCGAGAGCTTGTTGGGAGAGCTCAGTAGGTGTGGACCCCGCGCAGCTACTGGGCTTCCAAAATTGGAGGACATGGTCACGTGACCGAGATAATTGGAGGATAACGATCCAGGCGGCCAGGGCCCGACGTCGGGCTATCGCGCTACGGTGGTGATGATGATGTTAGCCTTTTATGTTATTCCTCATTTTACATGTTAGTAGCGTTACTACCTGAACTTAGCTTCTTCTAGTTGAGTTCAGATTTCACCATTCGAATATTTCACTGTACATCGTATCATATATGTATAATCGTATTTTGCTGACAAGCTTAGAACGCTGTGGGAGTTCTAATAGTACCAACATGTACAGGTGACCTATTGTATGATCTTATCTAATTATCGTAATTTTCTTATTTCAGATGGAGACAAGGAGTAGCTGCAACTCTGGCGTATATTCAACTACCAACCGACGATAGATCTCCAATACTTCATCCCTACCCTAACTGGGAATCTCATAATTTATACGATAATTATCCCGAGATTAACCAACCTCAAAGTGAGTATGAGTATCTTGACTTATAGTATATTGTTAAAAAAAACTGTTGGCTATGAACTTTATATAAATTAGTTTTACATTATTTTCAGAAAGAAGCTCAGAAGAAAAGTGTCTGAATATCAACGATATAAGTATACAGCAACTAGAAAAAAATGCAGTTGGACTCTCAACAAATATGGTCTCCCCATATCGAGTTAAAGCTGACGAATGTGACCGCCTTTGGGTGCTCGATAGTGGACAAGATGGCATCTTAAATAAACCGAGTCGACAAGTTACACCTCCCACATTGATCCTGTTTGATCTCCACGTCCACCGAGTTCTTCATCGATTCACTATTCCTGAAGAACACATTTTAAAAACGAGCTCTTTTCCAAATCTGGTAAGTGAAACCTTTATTATTGATTAAAAGCTAAAAAAAAATATAATATTAATAGTAATAATAATAAAAGCTCCTATCTTTTTCAGGCCGTCGACATCACCGACGGTGAATGTGGAAACGCCTTCGTCTACATTGCAGACGTGACGGGTTTTGGTCTCATCGTCTACTCGCTAAACGAAGACAGATCCTGGCGTATCAAACACAACTACTTCCATTTCGATCCACTTGAAGGAAACTTCTTTGTTGGCGGCGTCAATTATCAGATTCCCGATGGAATTTTCGGAATAGCCGTGGGTAACCAAAGATTCGATAAAACGAAAAATGTCTACTTCCATTCGTTATCGAGTACCAAGGAGTTTGTCGTGTCCAATAAGGTGCTGCAGAACGAGAGTCGCGCTTTGGACAAAGAGTCATACTATGATTTTAAATTTCTGGGCGATCGAGGTTACAATGGCCAGTCGACATCGGAACTTTTTGATAAGCACACGGAAATTATATTCTATTCGCAAATCAATAAGGACGCAATTGGATGTTGGAACAGTAGAAAACCTTATACGCCGGACACACAAGGATTAATCGACTCGGACTCCACGCTGTTGGAGTATGTTAATTCATTTTTCGTCGATAAGGGTGGTAATTTGTGGGCATTGTCAAATAAGTTGGCCCGGTTTGTGTTCGGCAAAGGCTTGAATCAGACGGAGGATAATTTTAGAATATTGGGAGGTAGAATTAGTGATCTGATTATCGGTACACCATGTGATTTTGTCGATGATTCATTTTATTTGCAATATCCTGATTTGTAGATGCTTAGAAATGTTAATGTAAATAATACGGATAGTATAGGTTAAATAAAAAAAATAATATATTTTATTACGAAGAATAATTAATCTAAATGCCGTTTAACTAAAATAATATATAGATAATATAAATAGATAATAATAGATAGGTGTCCGGAAATTGCCGCATAAACGCACTGCCACGTGATTGTCCATAGCAAAAAATATTGTATTAAGGAACACTTTAGCTGCCACAGGCATTTACATTTTTCTTAAAAATTCCCCGCCTCGAATGACTGCAAATCCAAATAAAATTTGAGAGTTCTAGCTTACATACCTCTCAATCTATTGCGTTTTAGCAATGTAAAATCGGCGTAGTATTCGACTTTGCAACGCAAGAAAAGCCTGTTTCCAGCATCCAAAGGGCTTTCACTTTCAGAAATTAAAAAATAGGATAAAATGATGTTAACACAATTTGATTACTATAAAATAAGAAATTTATTTTTAAAACCGGACAAGTTCATTTTGCATGGACAATTTTAATAAAAAGGTGTTAAAAAAAATATTTGTTGGAGCAAAATAAAAATTTTGAATGTAAAATTTTTTGATAATTTAACCATTTATCTGATTTTTTCCAAAAAAAAATTATATTGAAGAGCAACATATTGGCTGCGATCATCATTTTATTTGAGTGTCCTGGTTATCGTAGTGTCCGAGATATTGAATTTTGAATAGTGTGAGGCGGGGAATTTTCAAGAAAAATGTAAATGCCTGTGTCAACTAAAGGGTTAAGAATTCCAAAAAATGTTCCTTAATATTTTTTACTAGAAATTGTATGGAGAATTACGTGACAGAGCGTGTATCCGGTAATATCCGGACACCCTGTATAGTCCGTGATTAGCTGCGTTTTTTTGGTATACAACAAAGTAGAGCAGGATAAGCTGCAAAAAAATACGGTCTAGAGTTGATTGGAGTAGCGAACACGAAAACGGAGAATGTCTCTGCTGGAGGTGTGGCTCGGTTTAGTTAGCATTCAAACGTCAACTCAAATTTCAAGATGACATTTAAATTCTTAGTACATACGAGTATAAGGTCGATCGAACAAATTTCCTTTAGCAAATTATTTTGTATGTTTACTATTCCATAGAATTACACAAAACGAACATTTTATTGACAGAAAATTAATTGTATGTTCTTCCCAAGCTATAAACTGCCCGAAAACTTCGACACCTGCATTCATTTCAAAACGCAGACTACTTAACCGAGTAGAATTCTTGCACTAACGTGCTATCCAGAGCAGTTCAAATTGTTAGTATAATTGTGTGGTCTTAACCTGCTCTGCTCTACATAGCTGTTTGAAAAAAAACGTGCCTATTAATACCGTGCTACTCATCACTAACGCTTAGTAAATCAAGGCCGAAAACGGTCACCGTATCAGCTTACTATTTGTGGATTCCGATGATTGTCCCAGCAAATCTGTCTTTTGAAAGGGGGTTACTCCGCAGATGTCTATTTGTAATCAGTTAGTTTTATTATACACGAAGTTAAATACGACCGTTAGGCGTTAGCTAGTTATCATTATCATTAATTAATGTTTCATCGCAGTCCACTTAGTACTGAACATGTCTCCCTAATCATTATGTCGTGACTGTAAGCGCTCGTGGCCGCGGCAGACTTTTTAGTTCGCAGAAAAACTAAATAGTTTAGTCAGAAAAATAGAACACACGGTGTTTTATTAAACCGCGCACACAGTGATTACTAAATAGTTTAATTTGTTGTGTGCGCGGTCTCATAAACCGCCGTGTGGTCTATTTTTCTGACCAAACTATTTAGTTTTTCTGCGAACTACAATAAAAAGTTTGCTGTGGGCGCGAGCTCTAAGACGACATCAAAGCTGAAGTTGAAAAAAAAGGTAATCTTTGCGAAAAGGGCAAAGAAGAAATATTAAACTGCTATTCGAGCGCTACAATTCAGATCTACACACTAGATGAGTTTATTCAGGCTTTCCTGCCGTCCGTCAGAGTCGAATTGAAAGTGGTGCCGGTGCCCGAGAAGTCTTGAGACGAAAAGGATGACGAAGCCAGCCAAGCCAAGGACGAGTAATCAATTAAAAAAACGTTGGAAGTTAACAACGTTGAGTGCGACGGGGTCTAGTAAGTATGCCAGGTAATTTCTGCTCCAGGAAACAAAAATTTAGCTCATCTACCATCGTCACGCCAAACACCCGGGGCAGGATATTGATATTGTTTCGGGTCAGAAAATTTTTAGAATTCGACGAAGCCATAAGTTGACGAATGCTTGCAGCTTTCTGGTAACTCTTACGGAAACGGCAGCAGCAAATTTGGTTATCGACTGGACTAATGGTATATTTTGCTGTATTCAAACCAAGTTAACTCGTCAAAATTTTTTCACAAATCACTCGTCCGGGCTTTTTCCGTGGTACGATTTCAACGAAATGTTACAAGTAGCTTCCTTGGGTCGTTATAAATAACACATGGTGATATTTTGGTCCTGCTGCAGGTTTGCGTTAGGATATAAGGACCTTTTTGATATTAAACTTTTAAATAGACAAGATGGGCATTATATGACGCGGTTTGTTGAGGTGAATGCACTAGACTACTATTGAAGTCACTTTGAATCCTTCGGTAAGGAAAAAGGACATTCTGGTGAATTCGCGTTGATGGCATTTTGAGTCCTTCGGCGAGGAATAAGGACACTTACTTACCAATACCATGCTCTTCTTGTTTCAGATGGGTAGTGCGAATAAAATGTTTGAAAATGGTTTTGGCTGACTACAAAGCCCTGATGCAATTTTTTGAAGAGGTGATTGAAGATGCTCATGATTTTTAGGGCACATGGACAAATCCCAGCTTTTGTTATTCGTTTTTATTACAATGATCCTGGTTTGTGATCGGATTGAAATTCTCAATAGGGATTTTCAAAACTCGGAGCTTTATGTGATAGATTTGAATCGTATAATAGAAGCTTTAATTTTTGCTCTTAAGGCGCATTTTGTGAGTTACACGATCGTCGCATATTGTTCGCGATTAACGATCAATCCATAGAGCACGGGGCACTATTTGTATGTATCTTTTTGATCGTCGCATATGCGATCGACGCAGAGTGGTGCCTAGCAAAACGTATCTTTAGATGCCTCTCGTGATTCTAAGGGCCGGGTGTACGATCGTCGTTTAAACGGCATCTGTTCCTTAAACTACCGTTTAACCAACTGACTCCGATTAGGTCTGATGTACAATAGCTAAACCACTGTTTAAATCTATCGATTAAATGTAAACGCCGTTTAAAGTTAAACAGTCGTCGGTGGCCGTTTAATCAATGGATTAGCCAATTTTCATTCTGTCGTCGATTCATTCTGTCGTTTTGCGAATGAATGAATGAAGCTCTCCACAAACCAGCGCGATACACGGTAGCGGTACGGTACAGCGGTACAAATTTACATGGCAGTATATGCGAGCTCTCACTGCATACGCGGTATACCGCGGCGAAGCTGGGGTATTGCAGCGATACACTTTTGTGTACCGCGGAAAAGCTGCGGTACTGAACTTTTGTATCGCAGCCGGCACTATTGATCGCTATGTACCGCAGCTGGCACTATCGATTGTACCGTGCGCGTAACGCGGTGGTTTGATTGGGCACGCGGTATACTGCTACCGCTGAGTACCGCTGTACCTTACCGCTACCGCGTACCGCCTGGTTTGTGGAGAGCTATTATGCGATGCAAAAGTGTATTTCTGCAATTTCGCGGTTTCGCCGTCTGATTTAAGTGCTCCCATATACCCCAATGTAAATGGGTACCGCGCTGGTTTGAAGGAACCTATGAACGCTGTGCGCTTTTATCCTTTTGTTTCAATTGGGTTCGATGGCAGTCATTTGCTGGCAAATGCGCTAGCCATTTACCCATTCATATTTAGTGAATACGTAATGCTTCGTTTCCACATGATCATATTGGGGCGCATTTAAGAAAATACAATAACAACAATAACGGCACGCGTGCCGTCTTTCGAGGGCGCGTCGTGTTTGTTGTTATTGCTTTTTCCTAAATGCGTCCAAATACGTTCATATGGAAATGAAGCATTACAACATCGAAAACAAAGAAACATCACACACGGAATTAAATTGTCCTGTGGTTTATCGTGGTTCTCAAACTTTGTTAAACTGCTGTTTAATCACCATCAATTGGTTAAACGGCTGTTTAGCTTAACGTTCGTTAGAATGTATTGTGCAACAGGCTAAACACGAATCGTTGGTTAAACGGAGATTCAAGTTTAAACTACGTTTAACTAATCCTCTGTTTAAACTATGAATTGTACACCCGGCCCTCAGAAACACAAACATCTGTATGCGGCATACCGGCTGCGATGCAAAAGTGTATTTCTGCAATTTCGCGGCTTCGCCGTCTGATTTAAGTGCTCCCATATACACCCCAATGTAAATGGGTACCGCCCTGGTTTGAACCTGGAACCTGTGAACACTGTGCGCTTTTATCCTTTTGTTTCAATTGGCTTCGATGGCAGTCATTTGCTGGCAAATGCGCTAGCCATTCACCCATTCATATTTAGTATATATATTACGTAATGCTTCGTTTCCACATGATCATATTCGGGCGCATTTAAGAAAATACAATAACAACAATAACGGCATGCGTGCTGTCTTTCGAGGGCGCGTCGTGTTTGTTGCGATTGCTTTTTCCTAAATGCGTCCGAATACGTTCATGTGGAAATGAAGCATTACAACATCGAAAACAAGGAAAAATCACAAACACAATTAAATTGTCCATTGGTTTGTCGTGGTTCTCAAACTTTGTTAAACTGCTGTTTAATCACCATCAATTGGGTAAACGGCTGTTTAGCTAAACGTTCGTTAGAATGTATTCTGCAACAGGCTAAACACGAATCGTTGGGTAAACGGAGATTCAAGTTTAAACTACGTTTAACTAATTCTCTGTTTAAACTATGAATTGTACACCCGGCCCTAAGTGTCGCCACAGACAATCGATCCAAATATTTCGCGACCACCACACAACCACGTCAGATTTATAGCAAGTACGAAAGAAAATGTTCTTCATTTTCACCGTTCTATTGAAATTGACGTGGTTCTGCGGTGGTCGCGAACCATATGGCTCGATGTATGTGTCGAGCTGTAGTTCGAATCAAATTGGCTGAATTGTAAAAACATACCGACATCGAACAACAAAATTTTCCATGAAAACACGAAAAGACGATGGCGAAGCCAAAAACCATATTTTCAAGACCCCCTTGTATTTTGAGGTGTTTGATCAGATTCTCTGCTCTCTAAAAAGTCGTTTCGATACCAATTCAGACAAATTTTTTTCCAAACTTTAAAAGTTTTTTGTCGGTAAAGTGGCAACGAAAAAAATAATTGAGAGTTATCATGGAGATTTGGAGAAATTCAGATTGTTAAAGCCTTGTTCGCATTTGTTTAGTAATTTAGTCGAGTGGCAATTAGCAAGTATCTGAGCAAGTAGCAACTCACCAAAAAGCGTTCGCACTTTAGTTTACTAAACTGTACAGTACAGTAGGTAGTGCTAACGGCGCGGCAGCTATGAACTAATGAACTGGACTAAAATCATCATGTCCGCACTTGTTTAGTGGACAGTGAAGCGTGGTGGGGGCCTCTACTCGACAGAAAAAATCCAGTAGAATGGTTAAAGTATTTTGTCAAGTAGTTTAGCCACTGACTAAACTACTTGACTAAAATGTTGTTGTTCGGACATTTATTTTACTAAATTACTCGCCACTTGACTAAACTACTTAGCCAAATGCGAACAAGTCTTAAGGCTTGTTCGGACTGTGCGAGTATTTAGTCTAGTAGCCAGTAATTTAGCTACTAAAATACTCGCTACTGTCAAAAAAATCGTTCGCACTACAGTCGTATCAAGTACACAAGTGAGTGACGTTTTGAAAAATGAACACGCTGCAACGTAAAAAAACCTTTGATTTCCTTCACGTCAAATCCAGGTAAATATTTCGTTACGAATTTCACAGTCGTTTCTTCGCTCCAGCGCGACATTTTCTTAGACAGGTAATGTATTCGAATAAAACAAGTTGACACTTCAATCACTCAAGCTACTGGGATACTTACTACTCGCCCGAAAAAATAGAACAAAATGGATTGACTTGACTAAATCACTTGCTAAACTACTCGACTAAATTTTTACTGTTCAGACATGTTTAGCTACTAAATTACTCGCTACTCGACTAAATTACTAGCCTAGTCTGAACAAGCCTTTAAGTGATAATGATGCAATAAACAATGGATCAAAAATGAAAAAAATCTGAAAAATTTTAGAATCGCGTGGAATTCATGTGCGAAAATACTTGGTGTATGGAGTGTATGGACTTGTTGCTGAATACGTGACTGTTCCAGGGCCTTCTTGTTCTAACGAGAGAAGCTTTTCTGTTTTACGGCAAGTAAAAATTACTTACATACGTTCGACAATGCCGCAAAATCGACTAAAACATATAGCAATTTTGCACTGTTACCCAGATGCTTATCAATTGCATCTGGGTAACAGTGCTCGACGTAGACATACTCTTGAACGAATTTATTTCTCGCCACAAACGGACTTCGGTTTTTGCACTAACGAAATGGGACAATCGTTTTAATCAAGCTATTGGAAGCAATATGAAGCAAAAACTTGGAAAAATAACTGATTATTCGTACACGGAGTCAGTTTTAAGTTTACTTGCTCACTCGGACTAATCACGTCTCGCCGGTCCTGCATCCTGCCACAGATAAGCCTCCGGGGTAGAACGCTAACCCAGATAGGTTAATATTGTTGTTGTAGTGCGTGTTATTTGACTAACCTGTATAGGCTAAGATTGCAAAAGAACGAGCCTATTGTTTTGCACAACTCTCTCTCTCAGGTATTTATAATTTAATAGAAATGAGGTGCTCCAGATTTGTATTTTTTGACTTCTCTGACCATCCTAGGGTCAATAAATAATAGACACCATAAAGCCCGAAGAACTCGTACCTTTCCCACAAAAGTCTGATATGGTGTATTGTTCATTATGATATTAGTTCGTATACCACACTTTTAGATGAAGCATTTCGCGAATCTTGTATAATTGTTATTACTCTTCCGCGACTTTAAAATCTTTAAAGTCATTTATTAAAAGAAATGTTATTATGAAGAAACCCCTCAACACTTTAATCGTAGAAAAAGAAAGCGTCTCTTATCTATGATGCAAATGTTGGGTGCAAGTATGAAACAAAGCTGAAAGAAAGTTCGACCGTAGCGTAACTAGGCTTGAAATTAGAATGTTTGGAAAAATGGAGAGATAACGTTCAGGTTTTAAATTGACAGTACAGTTTTGTAGTAGCAAGAAAAAGCGTGGTGCTATGTATCATTCATACATAATGTATGAAACTTCATTTACCATTAGATACAGATTCATTCAAATATGTCTAACTTGACCTGGTGTAAGACAATTTTACAAACAAAGATACATAGTTCAACTTACTTTCTCCAGTGAGACCCTAACAAAAACTTGTTTGTCTTCTGAAAGCAGTCAATGCGAATTAGTGTTTTGTTCTCCGTGAGATATTTTGCGATAACTAATACATATAACATATAATACATTACATTAAATTATACACCTGACCTTCTCGGTTGTATCTGCCAACCCCTTCTTCTGAGCCTGTGGGCCTGTGGTTGCAGCAGACATCTTATTTCATATCCAAATGGCAAATTCCTGCGGTCAATTGCATAAAAATGATTATTGGAATGAGAATATGCGGATAATGACGGGACTACGTCATCTGCTACATGTATCTATCACAAACTCAAATGCCAATGAGATTTACGGTACGGTAGCACCAACATTCAGCAAATGTAGATCTCAATAATCCAAACTGGCTTTAACGGTTGTAAAACATTCTTATTAGCCAAAAAAGCATGTTTTTAACCAGACGATTTACACTCATGGATGCCATGTGTATCTTTTCATGAGTACACGGATCCACAAATTATTAAGATTACAAGCTGTGCCCCTGAAGCGACAATTTAAAAAATTCTCACGTTACTTTTTCCTAACATTTCTTTCTGTCTTTACGTTTATGCCAGCCGAGAATTTGTGTCAGAATTAATGAAATGTTTTGGAAAATGGGAGGAATACATATGTATTGTATAGGTATATATGTATTCCGCTTTTTTTCTCAAAGCATTAAATTATACAGGTAACTGACCATTAATTTTTTGGCATACTTTTGTAAAATGGCCAAATAATGGAATAGGTGATTGCTGGAAATGACTTGCATTAAGTGTAAAAGAAGTTGGCGAATTTTCAGATCGATTATCGATCATGATAAATTTCATTATAGCCGCGGGTTACTTGGGGAAAACAGTGGGCAATCAAATGGAAAATCTTAAGTATTTGGAAGACTGTTTAGAAATCATATGTATGTCAGGGGTGGATGTAAAAAAGTTTGCTTTCGAAGTGATCATTGCGATGATAGCTCAGCGATGACCGCTTAGCTTAAGAATTAATGTATATTTTCAAGCAAGCCTTCACGGCTTAAAAGAATTCTCACAGAATTTGTGGTCGCCTTGCCAACAGATAGTTCCAATAAGACGCAAGGCCTGAAGACTGCTTCTATCTGTACGAAACCACTAAGCTTGGAGAAATTAGAAAATAAATTACTTGTAGTTTAACCTTAAGGTATATTTTCCTCGGAGCGGCTATAACTAAAATAGATCATCTATCATAGCTCAGCAACCATCAATGGGCACCATTTGTGTGCATTTTATAAGGAAATGTATTCCTCTGATCAGTGGCGTAAATAAGGGAGATTAAGCGGATCAATCCCCGCCTAATTATAAGTGAATTGATAAGTCAATGAAAATGCTTATTAGGCATGTGCAGGATATTCTTCGAAATGTCTGCACTTCTTCATTTGTGGAAAGTACCACCAAGATTTTTACCAAAAAAAACCTGTTGCTATAAAAATGATAGATTTGAAAACTAGAAATTGACCGCACAGTAAAAAATTACCAAGCGAAAATTCATCGATTCAGTGTGCCATTATCACGTTTTTTTCTTCGGTGTAAATAACATACCTTTTGTGGTGATAATGGTTTTACACCTATAGATGAATTTAAAAGTATCCCAGATGGATTGAATATTTTCCATTAAAATAGTGGAAGAAAAAATATCCATACGGCAATAATTCATTTTTTATACAAATCGGCAAGAAGCTCGGATAACAACCAATGCCACAGAATGAATTCATCGATATACAGATTCGTGCTTTGGAAGAGGAATAGAGCTAAAATGATATAGATATTTAATAGGTTAATAACTCCGATTGGGATTCTTCGATTCTGGTTATGTATTTTTGGTAACCATTTTGACTTTTACACCAGCTGTGAAATAAATACACCAAGTGAAGGTATTATATTTTAAGCACCAATCGACCGGCATATTCCATGAGTATTAATTCACCTAATGGATAGAAAAAGTGCATTATCCAGGAACTGGTGTCAAAAGGATCCAAATATTTTTTATTGCACAGTCTTTGAGTTGTTGACACTAAAACTCATAAAGAAATTGGCGTATCCTAAATACTGTTTTTTAACTGAATTAAAAAGCTAAACTAGAAGTAATGTCTTCAGTTACATGACACAAAAATTAAAGTCCTTTTAGACGTTACTATAACGCATAAACTACTGCAAGGATAGCCTTAAGATATCCTTCCAGTTATCCTTAAGGGTGTTTTCGACCTTACATCAGTGGAAATTTCAAGTAGAAATGGTCGATAAAACCTGCAAACATTTGGTATCCAATGTGGGATTGGTGTGATTTTATCAAGTCATTGAAGCTGTAATGGACCATCTAAATATAGGCGCGTCTTACTGCTAATTACAAGATTCAAATTTCGAAGCCCTTTTTAACCTTAACATCAGGCTACTTTAAAGTTACTTAAAAACACGTTGATTTCATCTTACGTCAAGAAGAATTTGCAGTGGAAAATATTCGAATTGGTCAAAAGGGCTTGAACTTATTCGATGCCCAACGTGGGGTCAGTGTGATTTTATCTAATCAATGAAATTGTAATGAGCGCCACGGGAATTGGTGCCGGTAGCGCCGGGGTGCACACAGTTGCAAGTGTACCTGGCGAAAATACTCGGCCGGCCCACTTGCAACTGATTGTAGCAACGCAACGCGACCAATGGCGGCGTTCATAAAACGCATCGCTCATTGCTGACACAGCGCTGGTGTTTTATGAACGCAGCCAATTAGACATATGGCTGACGCCACCGCGCCATTTATCATTAAACATGATTAAGTAGCGCCTCCACATTGGATTTCGGGAACACACAAGAGATGACAATTCGACCTTCAAAATTCCAATTGGAGCTTGGAAGGTCAACTTGTCATTTGACAGGTAGTCGAGATATCCAATGTGAAGGAGGTGCCGCACTGCTGCAAAGTCCCATTATTCGGGCCAGAAAATAACAGGTTCACACGAGTATTGGGCATCCGAAGATGCCCGTGGGGACGGAGTCTTAGGTAGCATAATGACCGTGAAGGACGGGCTGTACCATTTGGCGAAGAAAAAAGCCCCTCAACGAGCTCAGCAGCGGCCTATGCTTGCTCTAGCTCAGTTCGGAAGACGGGAGCGGGGTTTTCGCCGCTTATTGCCCCTGTCCTTTACATATTACTAAATCATTGACCTGCGGAAGACAACACAAACGGGAGGTATAAATGCGGAATAAAAAAAATGAGGCGATGAGGATGGAATGGTAAGCGGACGGCTCACTTGCCCTCGAGCTCTCATCGGGGTCCAGGTGCAATGGGACCCTCGACCCCTGGTTCCGTACCACCGACATATCACTACTCATCAGGTGTTGCCATCGATCTGCCGGTAGAAGCAGCACAACCAGACCAGAATATGGTCCATTACACTATTAGAAGCTCCAGAATCGTGTGGTCAAGGGGCCTAATAAGGTCGTAGGAAGGGTTATGAGGCCCATAACCTTTCCATCAGGATTATATTGTGCATGAGAGGGGCTAGTTGGTCGATCTCAGTCGTAGTTTCGCTTTATATTTCTCCTATGCCTAGTTTTCGAGATCGACCGACTGAGCAATGGCACTTCCACCATCGCATAAGTTTACGCTTTGTACCCATCAGCATGGTGGAAGGAGATAGGTGAAAACACAATGCTTAGAATGACCAAGAGTTAGAATAGAGTTTATAGTTCTCAGGTTCGCTGAAATAAATAGTGTCACACCCGGTGCCGTTTAACCCTGCGTTTAGACCATCATCTTGAGGGTAATAATTGGTGCATAATATAATATTCAAAATGACCCAAATTAAAAGCCGGTTGCCTATGTTCGTTCCACAGGCGTCTACTCTAAGCCACCGGATCGAAAAGTGACCAATTTATGTTTATTGGTCTTGAGGGGGTTTAGAAACAAGGCAATCCAACCCAGATTGGTACACGGGTTATCCGCCAACTACTCGTATATAGTTTATTTGGAACATTTCTATCCATTCCATCCCTTTTCCTATTTGACCAGGCGACACATAGTGGTTCGTGTCTTTGTCCAATAGGGATTTTTAAACTGAGATGACTCCGTACTCCCCTTGCGTGGGCTCTGCTCGCAACGCGAGCTCCGCAGCTTAAGGAATAACCCTCAAAATAACGCACTAGAACGCCTGCTTCGCTCGCTCTATACGTTACAGCGGTTAAGCCATAATATTAGCCAAGGCGCGAACCACGATGCGTCGTCCGGTGAAGAAGGAATATACTAGTTATTTATATATTTAAGAAAAATACTCTATGCCGTTCAAGTGGACACATTCAAGTAAATCATAATTTGGTTTTTAATTTTCAAACTTATATATATATATACAATTTTTCAATTCAGCGGTATCTTAATCTCAATTTTTTGTGGCCCTATGAATACGCTTAATGGAAATTTCACGGATGAATGCAATCTAATTATGAGCGAATTGTTCGGACTTTTCGTTAATTTTCCGGATCATTAGCTCAAGATACATTTACCGAAATATTTCTCTTTAAACATGTGAGACACTAAGTCATGGCCTTTAATGGTTAGCAAAAGAAAATACAATTTACATACATATAAATCTTTTTAAAGACTTTATAGTTGAAAGAAGAAGGCTTGGCTGTACTAGATAATCATTATAGATTCAAGGTTCAAATACATAAATTTACTCTCATTGTTCTCTTGTTCTTTGCGTTGGATTGAAGAAATTTTTGTTCAGATATGTAAGTTTAATTAGACAAATTCGAGACGTAGAAAAACTTCTTTGTTACAAATTAAGCAAGATTTTTACGGTCATTGGGCACGACTACTAAGTCAAGGTTACATTTTGAGGCACCTTTTAGTAGAAGCTGTATCAATGCCTGCATTCATGTGAAAAATTTTCGCTACAGAACGCTACATCCCCTCCACTACACATTTGAGGAGACGCTACCTGTCAACATTTCTTTCGTGATTGAACCGCTACATATGAAATGTCTGACAAACAGGTGACAACGCAAATATTTGACAATTGCCAATTTTCCATCGCAAAACATTTCTTTGGCACATCACGAAACAAGGAAATATCAAATCGAAGACGAGAAGACAGTGAATTTACATAGACGGGGATTCTATTTGCGCTTTTGATGTACACAAACGTCACAACACACATACCAGCTGCGAATTGTCAAATGTAGCGCTACATGCCCAGAGAGCGTAAAAAATTTCTGCTACCAAGGGGAAGTAACCGCTCCGGAGCGGATGGAAGGAGCGGTTGCAATCACGACCGGGAGGGGTTGTAGCGCTACGGAGCGCTCCGTAGCGCTCCGTAGCGATCCGGATAAAACGAGCGTGGTGAATGCACTCAATAGTTTGATAATTCAGCAATTTACAGTAGGCCCGTACTTTTCATTCGGACAAAAATCAAAAGTGAAAAGAACGGCACAAATTAAGCGTCGACCGAATTCAAACAGCCACCGACAGTATTGGCGCAGGATGAGACGGCATTTTGTGCTGCCATAGTTGTTGCTTTTAATGAAGCGTGGAAAGTAGAATAGTTAAGACACAATCGATGCCGCTGATGCTGCTGCTGGAAATGAAACTCCCGCATAAGCTTTAAACGTCCGACGCATCATGGCAACGGATTGTTGAAAGAAAAAAGCTTAAGGCATATTTGGCTGCTGCATCTAACGACAATCGAAGCAGCATCGAACTCCTTTACGGTCAGAAAGCTCGAAAAATCCAGCGTAGTTGTAATGAACCATATCTTGTGCTGCTTCCACGGGCAGATAGAAGGCAGCACCTGATCTTACTCATCTGTCGATACTACGAAACCAGAGGCTGAGGGTGGCATTACACCTGGACTCCGATGCGAGCGCGAAGGCGTCTGCGCCATCCGCCAACCATCCCATCCTTATCACCCTATTTTTTAGTATTCCCCATTTTTGCTTTCCATGTTTGTGTCTTCTTCCCTGGGCTTATAAATTTTTATTAATACGTAAAGGACAGGGTAACGAGCAGCGAAACCCCGCCCACGTCTCCCGATCTGAGCCAGAGCAAGCATAGGCCGCTGCTTAACTCGTTGAGGGACCTTTTTCTTCGCCAGATGGCACGGCTTGACCTACCTTAGGCTCGGTCCCCACGGCCATTTTTGGATGCCCACTAAACCGTCCGTTACATAAATTAAACTTGCTAAAGTTTCATACCAAAGCTTTGTGGGTCTAGAAGTATCCGAAAAAACTGAGTCGCTTATATTTTTGTTTTAAGTACATTAGATTTGCTAAAATTTCATATTAAAATCCATTTTTTACGTTCATTTTTTTAGAAATAGAGATCTTCTAAAGTTGAATTTTTGTCTTCAGAAAGAATAATCTTACTGTTTTGGTCATCAATATTGCCAAATATTAAGAAATATATTCATCCCATGATCAGAAATGAATTGATAGTAAATTTCATTATATTTATTTAAATTATTTAAGTGCGGATTCCATAGTCCCATTTAACACTTAGAAAATGGCAAAAAAAAAACCAGACCATCCGGAGTCCGAAGCCTAGACTACCCTAGATTTCTATAGACCTAGTGGTGATACCATAAGCACCAATTAGCAGCGACCATATGCATTAAAGACACCGGCAGCGCAGTGTGTTGAGGCATCAGTCTCATGTTTAACTACTGGCGTTTCGGGTTCGAATCCCGTCCACGACGACGTTCGTGGCCATGGATGTGCTGGCAACTGCATTCTCCGAAACCAATTTATGCCGTCAAAACGTCAACTGGGCCACATAGAACAGTTGACGCGCTATGCCCCACAAGGGGTTAGGGCAACTGAGAGAGAGAGAGATATGCATTAAAAGTGAACTTCCTATATGGTCAATTTGAACTTAGTGCGTGTGGATCCAATGAGAAGATTCATCGTTCATCCATTCGGATTTTGTATACGTATATCTGAACTAACGTTTACAGGGGAGATTGGCGTTCATTCAGTAGGATCTTTCCCATTCTCAAAATCAACTAACTAATCCACACTACAAATATAAATTGTCGAATTTTTCAAGTCCCTAGCATCATTGTGTCCTAAGTTATCGTTTATTCGAAGTTTCATTTGTAGGGGAGGTAGAGCTTCCTTGGGTTAGATCTTGCTAACCAAACATTTGGCCAAAGTTTCAAGTGTCGTGATTTATTCTATCGAAAGTTAGCATGGGAACGGACAGGTGGACGGCAGACAAACTGAAATGACAGACAGACAGATAGACAGACAGACAGTCAGACAGTCAGACAGTCAGACAGACAGACAGGTAGACAGATGGATCGAATCAGGAGGTGACCCTGATCATTTACATATATACATTATCGTACCTACGGAGGCTCGTTTAAGGTATTACATGTTTTCGTAATACAAAAACAATATACCCTATACCTTATAACCGTCGCGCTCGATGGCCGTGATCGTTCACCGCTCTACGATAATAATCTAGAGCTTGGAGTTCAAATCTCGGCGCGATCTAAAACTGCCTGTGAGTACTAATAAAACTCTCACAGTGCTCCGAGTTTGTCAGCACGAAGACGGCGCGGATAGGTGGTGCAAATTAGATATGCTATCGAAACGTCAACAAAACATAGAAATACTAGAGATTTTGACGCGCCCATCCCCCTTGGAGGGGTCAAGGCAATTAAAATTATTATATGGAAATTGACTAAATAAACTAACACTCTCCATATCGCCAAAAAATTCAAAAAATGCCTTTTTTTCACCGAATTCACCCCCCCCCCCCCTATTCGTTATTGCTTCGCGGGCCGCACAGAAAGTTATGGAGGGCTGGTTGCCGACGCCTGACTTAAACCAAATAAATTCCGTTGAAAAATTGCGGCTTAGCGTTTCGTTTCATTTTGTTAACACCCGAATAAGTCACTATGGGCTGTTGAAATTGGGAAGCTGTCATCTTGGCTCGCAAACGTGATACAATGTTGGTTTCAAGCAGAAATGACGAGCCGCTAGCCAGTAGCGCGGTATACAAAATCTCGTATAGAATTAGACTCAAAGCGCATTGAGACCTTATTTTTAATTTTTCTTATCCCCAGAAAAGAAATCTGCCGCCCCTTGAATTCTCCCGCCCAACGTAAATATGCGCCTGCAAAGAGGACACAATAAACTTCAGAATACTCGTAGTGTCTATAACATCTTCTCTACTAAAATTTAAACACAAGCGGTAACTCGAACAATACACTCTCGAGTTACTTAAGCTTGACTAACAAAGCATTCACCATAATAAAATAACCATAAGAAAATCTATACACTCCGTTCGATGGCGAATCGAACACAGATACTAACCTAAGATACTCAGTTACTCTTATACTCGTATCTCGTACAATTGCATGCTACGATGACCATTAGTCGACGTCATCCAGGTGAGCGGCCAGTTAAGACGTTCTGCCTGTGTTGTTTTCTTTAAGGCCGAACGCTCGTTACCTGTCCGGTTGATTTGTCTTCGAGTTACCTTTGCCTCTGCTGCTCACTGTGGTTGGATGGAAGTTTTGAATTGAATTGGAACGTTTCCTGGGTCGTAGTCTCTCGCCACTATACTCGTATGTCTCAAACTCGATGTCGCCGGTAGGCAGTTCGAGATTCGAGTACGAGAATATCTTTGATACTTTCAGATACAATACAACAAACCTACTAACGTGCCTCCATTGGTAGCGTGTACGGTTCGTAGTCAAGAGCAACAAAATAGAAACAACAACTGAAAACAACCGTCTCGTCACCGTTTCACGCGAGAGTAACTGCCACAAAAGCTCACCTTCGCTTGATGGTGGGTCGCTCTCACCTGACGAGCGCGAAAGAAGCGGTTCGATAGATGGGAAAGCGGCCAACAGTTTACGGTAGTTTCGTGATGAGTTGAGTCGGTGCGGACAATTATGCGCAACGTGTTCAGTAAAAATCAACAAAACTTAGTTTAGTGGAATTCTGTTGTTACAATTTTCGCGAGTTTTCAACTGCCAAACGTACTGCCTTAAGTACTCGTACTTACAACCTAGAGATAAGTCTAATCGTCCTCTATCGTAACCAGATACGAGTCTACAGTCTACCCATATCAGTCGCATCAGATACTCGTTCTAGTGCTAAGTCAAGATCAAGTTCGCCTGCTGCTTTGTGCATACGCAACGCATACGAGCAATGCACCTCTAGAAAAGGTGCGTCCACCATTTTTTCGCAATTAACGTAGTACAAGTACGCGTCGTCTCAAGGAAGTGCGTGCGGATTTCGTTGCGAACGTGCGCGGTTAAAACAAAGTTCGAGGCGTGCGATAGTGCGTTCAAGTGCATCAAGTATACGTATCTGGCAAAGTGCAATCATTTCTAGTATCTGAGTATAGTGCGTATAGTGTGACACTTGTGGTATATGCAAGTGTTAGCACAGAATATGGCGAAAAACGTCCGAGTGAGTGAATTCGCGTGAATAACAAAGAGGATAGAGTCGTCACGTCACGTCTACTAACAGCCACACAAAAAATCTGAAGACAAGAGTATTGGATTACTTCGAAAACAAAACCGTCGTCGTCAGCATCGACCGCAAAAATCTACCGGATTCCAGACAAGCCTCTCGTCGTTCTCTAGGTGGCTTTTGTCGTTCAAGCATACAGTTGTTGTTGATGTTTGTGAATGTAAGTAAGGCGAATATAAATAATATCTTAAAATTCGACGAAGTCACAAAACGAAACCTAGAATAGAAGCGAAACATGCGACGTTACTATTATAAATATTCAAGAAATAAATGACGGGAAAGGAAAAAAGAAGGTAGAGATAAAGGTGAAACCAAGTCATGCTTGCTGCTCCTAGTCCTAGGATTTGTTTGGTATTTTTCGCATGGTAAAGTTTATAGATGGCTATTATGGGAGCAAAATAAGGGAGCTTATATTCTGGTCGGTATTTTTTACACAACTTTGTCCGTTACATCTTGTTCACACCCTGTGATCAGAGGCGTAGCTAGGGGGCCAAGTGGCCGTTGCCTCGGCGCCGAAACACCATCCTCAGACTAATCCTGTTTTTCCCTGTGCTTGAATATTAAAAAAAAAATGTAACATAAATTATTTACTTCAAAATAGTGATGACTAGACAACAATATTAAGAACTTTACAAGATATATTTATCTTCATGATATTTAAATTGTTTTTCGCTTCCTATTGACAGAATCGCAGAATTTGACAATCTGTGTTGATCATACGTACGATTCTACCAATTTTACCTTATTAAATGATCTTTCGTAGGATGCTATCGATCAGTGGCGTGGCGTGATAATTCAACTAGGGGAAGCAATTGGTATTAAAAATTTACTATTATTATGCTTTCCACAAATTTACTGCGTATTAATTGAACCCCTCTCGTTAGCTACTTTTAACATTTCTAATATAAAAGCACCCAGGAATCACGAACGGGGACGTGAGAGTAGGTATACTGTATTTTATCAGCATTTTAATTCCCATGCTACCAATATATAATAATTTACTTTTAAATAAATAATTGTAAAAATTATATGTTGGTAGACTTATCAAAAAAGCAAAGCTGTAACTATAAGTATATAAATAAAGCATATTCGAATTATTAGAACTACTATAACAATAACAACAATAGCAAAAAAATTGCAAAATAAATATCCATACACTCATAAAGAAAGTAATCATGTTCAGCGAATCAAAATTTGAATAATAAAAACAATAACAATACAATAAAAATTAAAAATAATTCAACTATTTACTATTTAAAAAATCACAGTTAGTGAGTAAAATAAAATAATAATAATTGGGCAATAAATATATTACAAGTCAAAATAAATAATAAGATCCGTACATACTATTATTTGTAATTTAATTCTATTCGTCTTTCTTTTTTTGCGAATTCATCTATAATATCTGTATAAAAACTTTGCTCACACAAACATGATTTAAGGAAAACCTTTTCAATTGACATTATTGCCAAGTCGCTAAGCCGTTGTTCGCCTTGTACAGGCGATAAGATACGTTTTAATCCTTTTTAAGCAAGAAAAACTGCGCTCTGCGGACGCACTGGTTACTGGTAATGTTAAAACTAAACATATTAATTTATAAAATTGTGTGAAGCTATCTTTTAATTTGTTATTAATGAAATAGTTAAAAATACCTTGAAAAGATTTTCCCTGCAAATCAGAATCAGAATAAAGCACAATGAGTTCAGTCTTTAATGAAATATGGTCAAATATATCAGCATAAGTTTTAGTTAAATTTAGTAAAAGATTGTCCGGAAATGTTTTCAAATATTGGTTAAATTTAGAAGAATCTAATAGGTTTAAAAATGTGAAACTTGCTAAGGATGAAAATCTTGAATTTATTTCTGCGGTAATATTATCTATAATTTCGACATAAATACGTGTAAAGAATAGTTCAACATTTTCATTACTGTCAACAAGGCACCTGGCTTTTTTCCGGCGTTGTGGAGTTTCGCAAATAGATGTGGTTTGGGTCCAAATTTCCGTGAAACTATTTCTTAACGATTGAAGTTGATTTTCAAAATCTGTAATTTTTTGAATGCAGTACATTATATCAGTTTGTTTACTTTGAAATATATCGAAAAGTACGTCGGTTTGTGGAAAAATTTTAGAAAAAACATTGAGCAGGAAAACAAACTGAAAATCTGTAAGTAAAACAAGAAGTCCCCTTGCGCTATTAACGGTCTCGCCATCCCACTTTCCACTCTCATTTTCAATGATATATTCAAAGAGTTCTTTTAATTGATCTAAATTATCAAAAATGGTTAAAACTAATCGACCATTAAAAGTCCAACGTGTTGGAGCTAATTTTGGAAGCCTTTTTTTGAGGAATAAATCTAGTGCAATTGTTCTCTTTGTTGAATGATTAAAAAATGTTGAAAAACAAGTAATAGATTGAAAAAAATTCGACATTCGCGTATTTTATCGCATGATTTAGATAAAACTAAATTTAACCGTTGAGCGAAGCAATGAATATATATTGCGTTTTTATACACATCCTTTACACGTGTTTGTAATCCAGTTATTTTACCAGACATTACCGAAGCCCCGTCATAGCTTTGACAAATAAGTTTGTTACCGCAATTGAATTTTTGAACAACATCTAAAACATGGTCAAATAAACGCGACGCAGTCTGATCATCAGAAATATCTGTAAAAGTTATGAAAGTTTCTTTAACCTCACCGGAAGGAGTAATGTAACGAAAGGTTGTTGAGAGTTGAGAACGACATGAAACATCGGTTGTTTCATCTAATATTATTGCTATAAATTTAGTTTGCTGAATTTCATTATAAATCTGTTTTAATAAAATTTTAGAAATGCTACTAATGAGATCGTTTTGAATATAATTTGATATTCCGGAAAAAACAGTCGCTTGCTCCAAGTGAGCTCGCAAGTCCGGATTATATTTAGCTAAAAGATTTAAAAGTTCAACGTAATTTCCCCTATTGCAAGAATTCACATTTTCATTGTGACCACGAAATCCTTGTTCTTGACATCCTAAATGGCACACAACGTCAATTAGCATTTTTAGTATATCTCGATTTTTCGAAACTTTCTCATTGTGCAATATTATTGAAGATCTATGTTGGCTACTTAATAATTCTTCAATTCTAGGACCGGAACCGAACTTGGAAAGAAGAAGTACTGACTTTAAATGATCAACGCTTTTCGTACCATGCCTGTCCACAGCTTTATGTAAATTATTTAAGTCACAAAACCCGGTAGTTCGCCAAACATTTGAATCATTTGAAAATAACAAGCATGGCCAACAAAATAATTTTTGCTTGGTCTTACAACCGGTAATCCATTCCGTATCTTCATAAATCTTAGCAGTAAAATGCCTAGTACATCTTTTTGTTTTAGAAACAATTTCCAAAATCGGTTTCGGTCGACCCTTTTCGATAATGTCTTTTTTTTCTGCGAAAGATCGAGATCCAAAAGACAATCGAAAAAGATCATCAACAACACAATATTGATCCATGCTACTTTAAAAACAAATCAAAACACTATAAGCAATTATAAGCACCTAGACCGATTAAAAAACCCCTTCACCTTTTCACCAACAAAAAGCACACAAATCGCACTACACTAAAGCACTACACTAGAGCAAATGAGTTTTAAATTTAACGGCTCATTCAATTCCTTGTGACGTCAATGACTTGAGGCAGTATTACCATCTCCCACTTATTTTTTCTTGGAATTTTCCGTTAAATGGTTTTCGATTAGATATAAGTTATTGAAATATGCATAAATATCCCTATAATTGAGTTCGTCTCTTACTAATACTCGTATACACTAATAATTCTATGCGAAATCACTTCTTCTCGAATTTACCAATAATAATTTTTAACCATGAAGCCATTATATTTCAAATCGAAACTTTTTCCACAATTCAATTCCTATCCTACTCTGGTAACCCTTGTGAAACTCATATAGCACATCACATACGCATTGCAACACAGCAAATATTTTCAGTCCACAAGAAAATACGAACAAAGAGGAAATGGGAAGAAAAGTTCCCCAGCGTCCATGCGCCAGCAGCTCCGCTGCAGGCAAGAATTTCCTTTACTACATGTGAGGGGAACTTGGAAGCAAATTCCTGAGTGCTTCCAACCTACCGTGTACGTGAATTTTTTTTTATCGCGACACAGTAGGTTTACTGGGGAAAAAAATAAACGCTCATAGATGCAAATTTTGATATGCTTCCATGTGTCTTCTTCTTGGTGTGGTGTGGTGGTTTTCGCGGTGTTACCAATTCGGCTGTGTAAGATATTCGCGATTAGTTTCTTTGGAACTTTTATTTACATAGACTGTGCCGAAGAGTTTTTTTCGCGACTTTTTTGCGCGATTCAGAAAAAATTATTTAGAAAATTTTCCACCAATCGCCAAATATAAGGGAAGCAATGCTTCCCTTGCTTCCATGGACGCCACGCCACTGCTATCGATACTGTATAGATACCACCAAGAACCGTACACCTTAGCCTATACTCGAGGCACAAAACAAGCCGGTACTGGTAACAAAGCGATTGAGCTGAATCGCACTTACATTCACAAGACCCTCTCTAGATCATGGGAAAAAGAGAGTACTACTAGAAATTTTCTTGTCCTATTAGCCAAAGGTGGACAGTGGTAGAGAAGGTGAAGAAAACTCTCCTCTCGATTCTGCACGTTCTGGCAATTTCTAGACTAGTCGAAATAAAGAAGACAAAGCCTCCTCGAGAGCTCGCCGATAGGACAGTGTCTTGTAATGATCCCCACTACCCTATTAATATGATTCCTATTCAATGGGAGCAGTGTGGCAGATCGATTAGGATCTAGTCTAGGTCATATAGGTCATAGGCCATCCCATGTCTGAGCCCATAGTTATCAGTGCCAACTTTTGCATTCAAATTCCCCATAACCATTATAATGTCACCTTTAGGTGTTCTGCGTTCTGTTCTGAACGGCGTGTAGTTGTTCATAGAAGGAGTCTTTCGCCAAGACGTTGTCGGGTTCAGTTGGAGCATAACATTTGCTGCGTTCAGCAGTTACCGAGCAACTTCCGCTCAGGTGATCATGATCAAATGTTCACCGAGCAAGAAATATTTCTGCTCACTGCTCACACCTTTCTTCTTCTTCTTCTTTCTCCTTGACTTTCATATGAAGAGCGTGTGACAACAAGAGTAGCATTTAGCAGGCGGAGACTGCATAGCCGACAAGTTGCGGAACTGCTTGCGAGCAGTTCCGACCGCTCGGTAGCTTCTGAACCCATCCTTTGTTCATGATTAATGTCATGATTCTGTCAGAGATCGGATCCCAGAATAAGAGACAGTTTCGTGCGGCTCTGGTTAAAAGCAACCCCACACCTGAGTCACGACCACTACCGATAGCTCTACTGGAGTACAACATTACAGTGGAGCTTACACAAGAAAATTTAACACCCAGAGCGAGCGAAGCGAGTGTTCATGTATATACGATCCTGACAGTTAAATGTGGAGCCCACACAAGAGATCGTTGCGTCCAGAGCGAGCCGGGCAAGCGTTAGCGTTTGTACTATACTCAGGGTTGTGATCCCTTAAACGCGGAGCGAGAAAAACTTGCGGAGCCCACACAAGAGACAGTATATTTACAATAGTCTCTTTTGTGTGCGTGTTCTTGGAAGATTTACTCTGAATAATTATAGTCCGGAATAGTCTCTTCTGTGAAATAATGATGTGCGTAATAGTCTTTTTTTGGGCTCCGCTCACTACGCTCGCTCCGCGGTTAAGGGATCATAACTCTTAGTACCGTGTAAAAATTTAGAGATAAATTCTTCACCATCTTATCTAACTAACTCCCTAAGATATTTAATTTATACCGCAGAAATTCACTCTCTAATTAACAAAATCGTGCGTTCTGGGAACCTTCTGATGCATTGTCCAGGAGAGTATGCGCATTCCAGAATCCAATCTTTGTTATTGTACGATAGCCAAAAGTCGTAACCGTCAGTCCTTATCCGAGGCCTAGTTGACGTTTCGTTAGCGTATATAATAGAAGGTTTTGGACAGTGCAAGTTTCTGGCATAGGTTAGGTTAGGTTAGGTAAAGGGGCTGCCATGCTAACGCACAGCACACATAGACCACCGCTGGGTCCGTTGTGATACCACTAAATCCACCTTAATAAAACCTAGGCATTAAAACCAGCCTGTGCTGGCAATATAGCGATTGAGCTGTATTACACTAGCTTCCTTAAGGTCCTCCAGTTCCCAGAAAAATCGGGAACCCAGAAACCTCCTCCGCCTCTCAGCCAGGGCCGGACAGTGACATAGGAAATGGAGAACGCTCTCCTCCTCATCCACGTCATCACAGCTCCTGCAGTAGTCATTGTGAGGAATGCGAAGCCTCCAGGCGAGCTCTCCAATAGGACAGTGCCCCGTTATAACCCCCACAACTCTGCCGATGTGTTTCCTGTTCAATGAAAGCAGTGTGGCGGAGCGGCTAGGGTCAAGTTTCGGCCAAATCGACCTCGTTGTTTGGCACGTAACGCCGTTTAACCATCTCATGTTCGCCCTGTCAACCGCAGTGGCTTTGATAGCAAGTTTGCACGATAAGGCTGGCATTTTGATGTTAGCGCGGTCCCCGTCAATAACTCCGGTTGTCCCCACCCGAGCCAGCTCATCCGCCACGCAGTTACCTGCGAGGCCACAATGGCTCGGTATCCAACAGAGCGTTATGTTGAAATAACCACCCATCACTCTGAGGGTTAAACGACAGTTCGCGATGGTCTTCGATGTAGTCAGGACGGATTCAAGTGATCGAATTGCAGCCTGACTGTCCGTGTAAATAGTGACGTCCCTCGTGGTCACAACATGATTTCCCAGCCAGTTCAGAGCTTCCAGGATTGCAGAAACCTCCGCCTGTAGGACACTGCAGAAGTCAGGAAGACGGAAGGACAAGTAAATTCCCAATCCTTCCGAATAGATGCCAGCCCCGACTCCGCCGTCGGTCCTAGAGCCATCCGTGTAGATGACAATGGAGTCGGTGGTCATAAGCGTGTTAGCACACCATAGATCCCTTGACGGAATCAAGCTGGTGTGGTTCCGACCGAAAATGTATTTCGCGCAGGTATAGTCCGTTTCCACAGGGAGATCAAAGTTGCCCAGTACAGTCGAGTGCCCGCCACTCAACGTGCGCCACTGGCCAGTTTCGCGAAGGCGTAGAGCCGCGTTAGCCGCCAACTCTTCGCCACAAATGTCCAGGGGGAGCAAGCCGAGCACCATGTCTAGCCCGGCTGACGGAGTTGTTCTGAAAGCCCCTGTTATAGCCAGCGCCGCTAGCCTTTGTACCTTACTTAGTAGGTTGCAATAGGCCGTTACTCGAAGTGCCGTCCACCATACACTTATTCCGTACAGTAGTATAGGACGTACTACAGCTGTGTATAACCAATATACAGCTTTAGGCTGCAGGCCCCAGTTCTTACCTATGGCCTTCCTGCACGAGTAGAGGGCAACAGTAGCTTTCTTGACCCGTTCTTCAATGTTGGGTTTCCACCCAAGTTTCCTGTCAAAGATGAGACCGAGGAACTTAGCTTTGTCGGTGAAAACCAGTTGAATGCCCTCCAGTGAGGGAGGTTCAATAGGGGGAATCACGCGTCTTCTGGTAAAGAGCACAAGCTCCGTCTTAAGCGGGTTAATTCCGACGCCGCAGAGGTTTGCCCACTCAGTTAGAAAAGAAAGGGCGTTTTGCAATAGCCCGCAGAGGACACCAGGAAACTTACCTGTGACTGCGATGGCAACGTCAAGTTTCAAGTTTCTGGCATACACATCCTGTCTTTTGTTTGTCGGTTTCTACAACAGGTCGGCACATGGAAAGGCCGTTGTATTATTCGTACGTCCCACACCACAGGGGGAATGTTTACTTGAACCAAATCGTCGCACCGCCATTACTGGCGGCTTTACTTGGTTAGCAATGTTTAATGACCACTGCCGTTCCAGGGGGCGCCCACGAGGAGGACTATGGAAGAGGATTTTCGCCCCAGCCAAAAATTAGCTCTCTACGGCAATTGGATCAACAGTTATAGATCAAAACATTAAGAGTGGATGGGCTATTTTGTAAGAAAAGCGTCCTTAGTTTCCAAATGATCATAATGATGTACCGAAGTTAGAGCTCGCCTATTCGATTGAAAGTTGTAGGTACATATATTTAATTATTCTACATCTGTAGGTGAAGAAGGTGTTCCAGAGATCGACTCATGCCCATGTTTAATATCAAATCAACCAACTAGAGCCTACTACAATTATTTGTCCAAAATGTAAAGTCGTTAGCTACATTCTGTCGAAAGTTTTTTATGCCTTTTTTTATAATTTAATACAACTTGCTTGCATAAGGTCTGACATGCTCGTATCTCGTACTCCAAATTATCATCATCCATTGCAATGGTTAAATACATTTCGTATTTTATCACCGCCTTCCACCCGCGCGAATTTTCCTCTAGCAAGGGTCATACGAGCCTCACATGTTGCTGATTAAGCATAAAATCGAAGAAAGTGTTTTTCAATCCAGCGGTAATTTGAATTGAATTCGTATTGAATTACGACGACCGGCAAGATTACCATATGAAATTCAACAAAGATAGATAAATCATGCATGCGGGTACATTGCCATTGGTACTCACTGCAACGGATGAACAAAGAAGAATCGATATGCATTCGTTTGGATAATAATGAAAAAAAAAAGTACGAGTTCAACTTACTATACGAATATATGTACATATAGTAGTCTGAGTCGCTTTGAAGAGGATTAGAAGTTAATGTTAAAGAAGCCGAGGAGGAGAGAGCGTGTATTTGTATCTACTGCACCAACAATTATTGGAAAATTGAAGTAATTGAAGCAATAAATACCATATACACCTCATTATAACATACATAGCCTCGTTTGTATTTGTATGAAGACAGCGCGTAAATACTCGTAGTACGTAGTATGCATCTGCTGCATTTTAATCCGAATGGATTGCATTCTACTTGCATGCATTCACGCGACTGCAATCAAATTGCTTTCGTCTATTTCTTTGTCGTCATCCTGTGTTATTTGAAAATGCATATACTCGTAACAGTAACGGTATCAGTAATAGTATTCTAGTAATGTGCAGCATCGGTTTTACAATTTCAAATCGTTCCTGTTTTCTGGAAGCTGGCATGATGACAGTGTAATCAACCAACCATATTACCATTCAACTATTCTTAAACTGCATTTCAAGGTAAAATCATGTCGTTCATACCTTCTGTGAAGATTTGCCAGGAAATTAACAAATGCTATACATTCTATGACTAAGTTATCTTACCGAACAAATATTAAAAGCGCGTATCTTGTATCTGGCACACAAAGTGGTTTTAGTGGCATTCTTTTATTGCTCAAAAAACTTAACTCACCTGGACCGAAAATCCGGACTAGAGACGGAGAAAGGTCAACTGCTTTTGCAAGCAAGCTTTGCTGAGTTCACGGATAGTACATATTTACGAGAATTTTAGTATGCTCATGCAATATAGGTAGTTTTTTTTATTTAGATAAATTTGTATGCAAAATGGTTTTCTTGTAGGGTAGGGTATTAGAATGCTTAGTTAAAATGCAAGACAGGCATAAAATGTATATGCTGTATGCCCCAACTTTATTTAGTTGCAAATTAAATATCCGAGCGTACCTGCGGTGATGCCGGACCCATTGTGCAGTTTTTATGAGATTCGAGTGCAGTATTGTTTTTTTTGCAATGTAAATAGATTCCAAGGTAGCCGAGAGCTTAAAATCTTGATTGATTTTGTACGTGGAAAAAAACGTTAGTTTATTTTCCCTTTGAAAGCATATAGTTGGTAGATCACGATTTAACTGTTGAAAAATGGTCGAGAACTCAAACGCTCAGACACAGCAATTCGATAAATTAATATTTTAACAGCTTGAGAGCTGTGGAAGGCATTCAGGAAATAATTTAAAAAAATACAGTTATCACATGAAGTGTAAGTACCGGGAGCGTTGGATAGTAAATGTAGCTTTTCAAATCCGTAAAAAATGTATGTACGTAGAGTTTTACGTTCGATAGCCGTGCGTTTTCTGTCACCACTCCACGATTCTACATCTAGAGAAATTGCAATGTGCAAGGTGGTCTCCAGATGGTGTTTATGGGGAAGGAGCCGGAAGTTTGCAAAGGGACTGTGGAGGTCCGACGGCGCTAGAATCGAATGCTCCACAACGAGCTGAGCGGTGACACATGCTTGCTCCAGCTCAGTTCGGAAAATGTGGGCGGGGTTTTTGCCCGCTCGTTGCCCCAACCATTACATACAAGTAGATAACATATATCATATGCCTTGGATGTAGACAAGACGACAAAGGTTGAAACTGGGTCCCACGACCCAGGAAAAACTAATAAAAAAATGCTGAAAATGACCGTCAACCGGCTCACACTATATGCTCCGGGCCCTGATGGTTTGGATCCTTGGCATCTAAACCTAAAGACAAAACCCGATCAGTAAGATCCCATGGCCTACAAGAATCGAGGTGTTCCAAATGGAACAAGACGTGAAGTTTTCACTTCATCGTAGCAGCAACCTGAAAGGGGGTCGAGGAGAGGTTCCCTGAAAGAAAATAAAAATAATTCAAACATGTATTTTTTTAATGCGAATCCTGTCATCTGATCAGCATATATAGCGCAATAATAATGAAAGTAAGTGAAATATCATCGAAAATTAAACGAAAATACTAACAACTACATAAAAGTAGAAATTGGTAACACTTACCCTTGAAACGACGATGGCCACCGAAGACACGAGAGTGGCGTGGCATTAAACACATAAAACAAAAAAAAAATCGGATTAATTATCAGCAAAAATCATTATCAATCCGCATGTGACGTGATAGCAAGACTGAACAGCGTATGACCTGGTAAGAGCACTCAACTCGCACCAGTTTTAGCGGTAATGCCTCACTCTTAATGTGTCCGTGAACTCCTCTTGTTGCTCGACTAGTACTCAAGAATTTCTCGATGGAAGAGTCATAGAAGCGCAACATAATGTCAAACGTCGAATTCTGGAGAACCATCGAAACGCATTCACATTCTGCAAATTTCGACATCAGATACGTGTTCATCTATGTCGCGTCACCCGGTTCTCTCTCTAATTGCCTTGACCCCTCCAGGGGCATGGGCGCGTCAACATCTCTAGCATTTCAATGCCTTGTTGACTTTTCAATAGCATATCTACTTTTCGGAAGTGCAGTTGCAAGCATGCACCTCCTATCCGCGCCGTCTTTGTACTGACAAGCTCGGAGCACTGTGAGAGTTCTATTAGTACTCACAGGCAGTTTATGATTGCGCCGAGATTTGATCTCCGAGCTCTAGATTACTATCGTAGAGCGGTGACCGAACGATCACGGCCACCGAGCGCGTCACCCGGTTGATGGTGTTTATTTGTACCTACTCGGACGAAAGAAATTCGGGATTTTGCGTTGTCTTGACAAACATGATCCGTGACAGAAAATTCCGGATGAAGGCGACGGCGCGGCTGGTGACAATGGAACTCTCAACACACCGTGGATGGCGACTAGATCGACGAGGAGTAAGTATTATTTCCCAGTGATTTATCTATTTTCGCGTTGTCACGATGAAAACTCTGCTGATCCGTTTTCCGCGGTCTTCGTGGATCCTCAGACCGAGGGGGCAGAAACGGCCACCACACGCTCAATTCAATTCACAATATGTTAAAATAGCCGGCGGTTTGACCGGTTTGAAATAGTCTATCACAAACTTCGATGGCGTATATTTCCGATTGCAACACGGGCGGCATTTTACCCATTGCAATGGAGGCTCTGTGCTCAGGACCGACAATGCCTGTGCCGGAACCCTCTTCCGTTTTGGAGCCGTCTGTGAACCATTTGATTGTGCTGGGTCGGAGAGTGTTGTAGCCATCCGTCCACCTTTCTCTGTTCCAAATGACTGATTTAAAGGAATGGTTGAAACGACGAGTTTTCACAAGGTAATCAGTTGGCATGCTAAGTACCTTGTCATTTTTCAACCAGCTTAGTTGGCTTGGGGTCAACTTGATCCCTATGTCGCAGGCCTTCAGTGAGACGATTACCATTCTAGCTTCCGCTTCAATGTGTACATCCATGGGCGGGAGGTCGAGTAAAGCTTCTACAGCAGCTGTTGGACAAGAGTGTATGGTCCCAGTGATGGCATTGCAGGCAAGTCCCTGAATTTTATTCAGAGCCGTTCTGCCGACTGAGGTAATGGGTCTTTTCCAGACCACCGCACCGTAATCTATTATACTATAGGTCTGACGATCGTTTTGTAGATCCACTGATGCTACTGGAATACTACTCGCCCGAAAAATAGAACAACATGGATTGACTCGACTAAATCACTTACAAAACTACTCGACTAAATTTTTGCTGCTCAGACATATTTAGCTATTAAGTTACTCGCCACTCGACTAAATTACTAGCCTAGCTCGAACAAGTTTTTAGCGATAGCTGCAATAGGGCCCCACCGGTGGCACGAACACTATTTTTGGCTACATATTTCAAACACAAATTTTACATGACCCTTCGGAATTGGGTTTGGGGCCCAGAATCGCTTTACCCCCGGGCCCGGATTTTCTCTCTACGGCCCTGCTCTTATTATAGCATTTCTCAACTGTTCGAATCATTTATAAATGTTTACATAGTGGTGCTTCCGGTACACGTCTAGATGGGATGACTTTTAAATTTATATTTTCTAAATGAAGACCCAGCATTCTTTGCAACTTGCAAAATAAATTCCCAAGATTTGGGTTTCAAGATACATGATATTAATTCTGAATTAGTTTAGTTTAACACATTAACACAACACATCAACTTCTAACGTATTTTTCGTTTAGGTTTTTTTTTTTGACTTCCGGACCCAAAAATCAAACCTTGTATTTTTCCAACGGTCCGACAAGACAGGCTACCAGCTTTCACTCTAAGTCAAACAAAAATGAACGCAAAAAAATGTTTATAACACCTCATTATAATAGTAGTTCCCAAATAATAATTTCAAATTACAACAATTAAACGTATAACTTACAAGATTGCGTACAAAATGTGTACACGGCTTGAACGCTATCACCTTGGCTAACTGCAGATTTTCACCTTTAACAGAAATGAGCTCACAAAACTGGACGACGGTATGCGTACATGTATCTGTATCTCTGTAACTACTTAACACTAAAACGAAAAGATACAATGTTCCATTATGAAACTTGGATTACAATATCGTTCCTTGCCACCTTTTTTATTCAATAAAACGCATGACCTCTTCACCGTCGCTGCAGACAAAAAACAACGACGAAAAGACGAAGAGAAGAGTGTACCAACCTTACTGCAAGAGCCTTCCATCGTAGTAAAAGTCTTTTAAATCTACAAGATCGTGGTGAAGGTACCACATTTCGCGCATCTTCTCCATATCCAACCTTTAAAGAAACGAAAATTTGATTTGGACCCATAGTCAGAAGATCTTAAATCTTGATTCTTCCAATCGACATTTTGTTTTCATGGACCAACATTTCGGATTCGAAACGTGGACCGTCATGGCATGCCACAAACGAATATTGGTAGAAGGTAGTATAGTGAATGTAGCACCGGAGTATGCCTATGCCATATGTACTAAAACTTTAAGGTTTTTTTGTTCACTTCTTTATTAAAACCAGTCGAGCGAGTCTAACAGGGAAGAAAAGTGTTGTAGACCTGAAGATGAAGCAAGCACGCTGGTCGATCCAGAAACCCCGTTTTAATTGTATTCTTTAAGAAATATGTGTCTAGATATAACTATAAACTGAGATAGTATGGACGGTTAAAAAATGCCTGATCTCATCTTTTATCAAACGCTTTTCTCTGCTTCGGAAGAATTCCGTAAAAGTCAAGACAAGATCGTCTGTGTGGTTTTAAGATAGGTGGATGATGAGGAATAGATGTAGTGTGAATGACAGTATGTATACAGGGAAGGTGGTGAAACAGACAGTTAGCTAAATACATATATCTAGATAGAGTCAGGATAGTGAAAATTTTGCTATGAATGCTAACTATATTTATGTAGGATACAGTCTCTCCCCGACTTAGGTATGGCTGACTTACGTAAATTCACACTTACGTAAATGCCAAAATTCATGGAAAATATTCTAACTACACACTTTGTTCAGTAGAAACGAAACAACGATTTTTGTGGACGAAACGTGAAATTAGATATGTGTAGTGTATGTGTGCAACTGTGGTAAAAAAGCAAATTATGTTAAATACTCGTAGATAGTTAACATATGGACCGTTGTTGTCCGCAAAAGAACTACAAGCACTGCGACATTCAGTCTATTCGATTCTATCTTAGTGTCACCATACACTTTGAACTCGAACTCGAGCACGAACCTGGTACAAATGTCCTCTGAATAGCTCAAGGCATAACCACACACTTCGCATAAATGTGAAGAAAATCGGTCCACTTGTACATGTTCGAGTTCGAGTTCGACAGTGTATGGTGACACTTAGAGAGCAGGACTAAGTCTGTTGATGCAACTTGCTCCTTTCGATACCAAATATTCTGTTCGACGGCGAGCAAGAGTTTGAAATTCACGGAGGATGTATGGAGACCACAAAACGTCGACCTCACAAAAACGGCAGCTTCCGTCTGGATCGATACACATAGTTTTGGTGGAACTTCGAAGGCGGGAGTGAGTTGTGAGAAGTCGCCAGATAGCCCGGACCCTATTTCTGTTCAAGTTGAGCAAATCAAGTGTACGGCTACGGAATTATACCGCGATAAATAATTCGGATTATCTCAGACCAGGGAGAGTTTCCCCCGCTCTCACCCCCTGATCTGCTTCTTGATAGATCAGATTGGAAGATCGCAAAAGGATTTGGCCCAACGTAGGAGGCAGTAGATGCCCGTCTAGTAAGTTCGTCTTGTTCATTATCTACAATGTCAGAGTGCTTAGGGATTGTAAGGTTATTTGAGGCTCCAATGGTACTAAGGATTGACAGAACTTTACTAGCCTTGATTGTACCGACGTTACTAGTCAGCGCCATGATAGCCGGTTGACTAGTAAGGAAGATTCCTATGTATCTTTTGATGTAGCCTGTAGTCCGATATAGTCGTGCCTGTAGACGGGCCTAGTCTTGTTCTGGCTGGGCAAACATTTTTTTATTGTGTTGGAATGGAGAGAGTGGAGGAGACTTGGTTCATTTGTTCTGTATACCACACAGTTGACGAGAAGGAGTCCTTAAAGCGTAGCTGCCTGGCCAAATGGTTAGATGTCATAGGTACTGCGCGTACTATAACTTAATAGCCAGCGGTATTTTCTGGATTAGGTCTAACTTGTGTATTATAGACTCTAAATTTTGCTAGTATAAATTCGACAACTTCTGATTTGATATGAATGTACAATGGCGGTAAATCAAGCTAAGCCTTAAGGGCCGCAGTAGGAAAGGAGCGCATGGATTCCATTATAGTGTGGCATCCATCCTTTGTATTATTTTCCACCAAACAACTGCTCCATATTCAATATTTCGCCGAAAAATCGCTTTGTGAGTCCAGAGGTCATCGCGGGGCTTATACCTGCATATTGCCTACGAATCCACAAAGCCTTTGTAGCCTTTATTCGGCCAGAGTACCTTGTTGTCAAGTGTAACTCTCAGCTACTTGACGTTGTCTGCTATTTTCACTGTGAAGTTACGCAGAGTGGGTCATTTCACTGCCCTAAGTTTCCTTTTTTTCGTAAATGGGACAATAATGGCCTTCGCCGGGCTGACCTGAAGTCCACTAATTTCACACTATTCTTGAACTACGTGCAACATTCTCCGTGATGGGTAGAACTTCTTCAAATTTACGTACGTTCTCGTGGATAGACTCCACATGGGAATGTCTGCAAGGATGCACCAGAGCAGGGGATATTCCAGCTCTCCGAAGGCTATCTCCTCAAGTGACGTTTGCTGTGAGAATGGTATCTTCAACTTCAGTGATTGACAGCCCTTCGTTTCGTTCAGAATGCGGTGTTAGTGTTGACACCTTTTGCCGTGAGGAGCGCTGATGAAATAAAAAATGGTGTTATCGAAGCCGTTTCGATGTCACCAATAAGGTTGTGTATAGCGCATTCAGTAAATTTGCTGGATTGATAGATAAATTGTCTAGAGTGAAACGGATTGCTCGCAAGCATCTTTTCCATTGCTTTTAGCATAAAAGATGTTTTGCTGATTGGCGGATTGGGTCATCCATAGGTCTGTTAACTATTTTCGGAATGAAGACCACTCTTACTGACCTTCAAGACATGTGATTGTTGTCCAAAGCAGCATCTTAAGACGCTTAGGAGGTATAGAACCACTGACCGTTGCCCTTTCTAAAGAAGAGTTCGCAAAGTTGCGTCAGTACTACCAATGCGCTCCACTTTCAAATATGAAGTTATAATGCAAAGTTAGTCTTGCTGGCTCTGGGGGCATAAACTGATTGTCCGCAATGTAGTTGTCTTCGTGTTCGATAATACACGCGGGGAAGTGTGTATCTGCGCTACCGGAGTTTTTGGTGATGCTGCCATCCACTCTTTTAAGTGTGCTTACCGAATTGGAGCCTTGGCCAGAACACGATGGAGTCTAGCAGCTATGTTGGTGTTTTGAACGTCCTAGCTGAAATGCGTCCAGCTATTGTGGCGGCCCTAATCTTGTTGTTGTAGTCAGTCATTGTCATCATCATCGTGACACAACAGCCCGACTTCGAGCCCTGGCCGCCTGGATCATCGTCATCCAATTGTCTCGGTCAATTTACGGCGTCTTCTAATTTCGGACGCCCAGAAGTTGTTCGGCGTTTATGTACTGAGCCTTTCCAACGAGCTCTCGGTCTTCCTCGCAGCCTTGCTCCGTAGAGGTGTCTTTCATTGAATATTTTCCTAGGCGTGCGATCATCATCCATTCGTTATATTCGACAGTATGTCAATAAGCCAATGTTTACTGCATTCGAACAAAGGCCAAATAACTTAATAAGTTACTTACTTAAATTACTTGTCTGCTGCAGTAAGGATATTGTAGCCATCAACTCGTGGTACAGTACCTATTCTCTACAAGTTTGGAATTTACATTGTTTGTTTTTTTTTCCACAGACTATACCACCAACAAGCATCCATTCTTCATTTCACTACGAACTCAGACAAGTCAGCTCCCAGCTACTCATATTATGGTCATCAAAACATCTGACGAGTTCTTTTACTGATCGTTCATCTTTTCCTGTTTACAGCGTATCTGTGTGGTTTTCTAGCCTTCAGGCAAGCATTCATTGACTATCGAAGATTATTATTCTGAAAGCTGGTAACGAACGTTCACCACACCAGTATCTTTCAGAATGAAGTGCAGTCTATCTATTTTACTATATATACTTAGATAGATTACTCTCAAATAGCGGTTGAGTCTTTATAGACGCAATTTCGTGTTAGTTTAAGCCTGCTAATGTATTTTGATGACTTTTGAGTAGAGGCTAGCTGTGTTCTTAACATAATTTTATCAAGAATTTAGAGATATGTGTATACATACTTATGTAGTCTTCTATTCAACATTTTATTTTATTTCGTCTTCTCAGATTTAATTTTTATTTAGTTTAAACGTAAATAGAATTAATTTTATTGCAAACAGTAAATTTGATAGAATTTCCTAAAATCTATTTCATTGCTTCCCGTTTTAACATTCACTTCTGTAGCTGGTTTAATTGAAACTTGTCCTATTTCAAAAGGCAACTAATGGATCAAGATTATATGAAATTGCAAAAAAAAGGTATCCGAAATGTTGAATTAGCAAAAATTAATGCTATCCAGCTCATGCCATGCTGTAACTTTAATTTGTTTCTTTAGTTCACGTAAAGATACAGAGATACTAGTATGTGTATAGCTGGTTCCCAAAGAATTGAGTGGAAATTAACAAACACAACATGTGTTCAAGTGATTCTTGAATAGTTGAAATTTGTGTTACCTGATTGCGTTGAAATGGGTAAAATGTTATGAGAATTTTATCTGAAGAGTCATTGACTTCACGTATCTACTCTATGCGTTCTTAATGACCTTTGTCTGTGAAGCGGACCAGCAGGCATTCTGAAAGGTGAATAGCAATGTTAATTGTGCTTGATAAATATTACCTGTTATTGCCCCGATTGCCTGCTCTCCCTAGCAGTGATTTTTATGTCCATGCAATCAGAGATGACAATTCAAATCCATTATGACATTGGGTTTATCTGAAAAAAAAAAAAGGAAACCCTAATGTCTTCAGAGGTACTCAACATGTCATTAAACTTGCATTGAATCAGCCAACAGTCTCAAGTGATTTGGACACGTCATTCGGTTTACTGTTCTTGGTTCCAAATAACGTATATTACTGGAGAATCGTTAGATGAAATTTTTTACTATTTATCCTTATCTTTAATGGCCAATGGGGTAAAGCGCCTCAACTATTCCCATGTGGCGTAGCTGACGTTTCGTTAGCATAAACTATTTTCAGACGATGCATGCTGCTAGCATGCAACAGCACCTCCTGGTCATTTAGCCGCCTACCTGCGACAAGTTAGGAAAGAATGTGGTTTACTAATACGCTTCACATCAACGGGGGAAGACAACACAAATAGGAGAGGTACGAAACTCGACTTTAAAATCTCGATTACCAAAGTCGGGATTTTTTTTTATGAGGAATTATTTCAAATCCTCGACTACAAAATATCTCGACTGATGAAAATATCGACAGAAAAAAAAATTCGATAATCTCGACTAGTCTCGACTAATTACAAATGAGGTGAGGTATCTCAAAAACAAAAATATCAATTGACTTTATTTCCCTTTAAAAAAGAAATAAAGTCAATTGAAATTATGTCGTTTTCCCCCGATTTAGCAGTGCGGTATCATTGAGGTAAATTTTCGCTTTCCATTGGAAATTTTTGCTGCAAGGCGAGCGTTCTAGGTCTCTTTCCTTGGGGCTAGGATCCCTTAATAGATGGGCCGTCGAGAAGGGGGTGGAAGGGACGAAACGCCCCAAACCCGTGATTTTAGAGGGGCCCAGAAATTTAAAACATGAAAAGATAGAAAAATGTAAAGAAGTCATCAGTTACGTAGCTGACGACGCAGGGGCAAAAACGAAAGATGGTAATGTTTGGATTCGAATTAAAAAATTAAGCCGAGTTTTTATTATGAGTAATGACTTTTGTAGGAAATGGGAACAGGAAAGCGATTTCCTGCGGAAGAAATTGCAAAAATCAATGCATTTCAAGAAATGCAACTGAGTAACCGCGAATTTGTGAGGAGAATTCATCGTTCTGTAAGCGTGATTAATAATTTTGTCAAATTGGGAATTAATTAATATGGAAAAAGGGGTAAATATGGATTGGATCGGAACCTCCAATCAACTCTATTTACACGGGTAGTGTTGCTAAAATGTAAAAAAAAAACTAATTAGAGAAGCGCTCGCGTCGCTGTGATACAATCTCATATACAAGTACATATTTGTATTGTACATAATTTTTAAATTTGGTTTTTTGGCCATAACTTCTAAACTATAAGGAATTTCGGATTTTTGACGAAATTTCCCCCCCCCCCCCCACCAGTAGACACCCCCATGCCCGTGGGCCTAGGAGCATCGATCCCCACTATTTTTATACTCCTCAGTCTACTTTTTTTTTGTTTTTATACCCTAGTTTTTCAGTCATAACTTCTAAACTATAAGGAATTTCGGATTTTTGACGAAATGAGTGAGAGGGAGGGGATAAAAAGCTAAATCTTTAATTACAAAATCCAGTATGTAGCCTTAACAACATTTTTAAAAGTTACACTTTTGACGCGCGGTAATCTTAGCACGCATTTAATTTTTTTTATAGAGTCCTGAGTTACCAAAATAAGAAAGGAAAACTGAAAAATAACCTTTCACCCTCTCTTCCCTACGCTTCCGGACCCTCTATAATCGGGGTCTTTCGAGCTTTTATTTGGGGGGTTGTCCCCACAAATTGTACCAAATTTCAAAACTACACGATTTTTTTTTTCTTAATCAAGTTTTTCGGAGTTTCGAACCTCGACTAAATATGTTGTGTTCTGTTCGATATCGTTTCTTTACTGCTGATTCTGTTTGTAATGCTCTGCTACAAAGAATAGCCGCCTAAGTTTTTATACTCTAGATGAAATCTGAGAGTATTATAAGTTTGCCACAAAGTTTGTAACGCTAAGAAATAAGGCTCGCAGAAAAAAATGAATGATACAGAAGTTCATATTATCACTCGAATATCTCAAAACCGGATGTCCGTCTGTCCGTCCGTCCGTGACCTCTCTAGCTCGAGAACGCGTTGAGCTATGAAGTTCAAATTTTGCACACGTTATTTTTGACAAAAAATGAAGGCTAAGTTCGTGAACGGGTTAAATCGCTCCACCCCTTCTACCCCCTCCCATACAAAATGACACATTTTTGAAAATTTACAATAATCAGATTTTCTCAGAAACTATAAAACATATTGCTTTGAAATTTTTAATATTTCACTTTTATGATAATTGTAACCTATGTTATAAAACTTATTGTAATCCTCACCCTCCTTCTACCCCCTCCCATACAAACTGCACTATTTCATGAAATACGTTAAGCCAATTTACTCAGTACGTATACAACTTATCGGGCTGAAATTTTGTACTTAACACTTAATTAACAATATCAGTAAGATTCAAAAAAATTAATCGATTACCCTTACTCCGTCTACCCCCTCCCATACAAAATGACACATTTTTGATAATTTACAATAATCAGATTTTCTCAGAAACTATAAAACATATTGCTTTGAAATTTTGAATATATCACTTTTATGATAATTGTAACCTACATTATAAAATTTATTGTAATCCTCACCCTCCTTCTACCCCCTCCCATACAAACTGCACTATTTCATGAAATACGTCTTAACGACTTACGTCTTACGTCTTAACGATGCATCTGAGATTGCAACCAAAATTATTTATTGGCTTTAACCAGGTTCAAATTCATCTAGAGTATTGCATGATTGGGGTTTACCCCAATCGTAGTTCTTTTATGTTTTTATAATATACATAACAATATTAAAATAAATTAAATAGTTAAAACCATAATAAATTGCAACTAACTTACAGAAATTACCTAATCACCAACTGAGAAAAACAACAATTTCAATTCAATAGTTTTTAATTGGTTGTCTTGTTGAAATATGACTGACTATAGTTTAACTGTTGATCGTACAACCGAAATCTGTCAGTGCCCACACATTTCAAACCATGAGTTGGACACGAGTTATAATAGGTAAAAGTTGCATTCAGGGACTCACTTAAAATGTTTAACTCAAATTTAACAATCTTTATTGAATGCAATAATATTTCTACATAATTATATATATGTATATGTATACGACTGCCAAAAATATTACAGGCCCACATTTAATTCCTCAGTGAGCCTGCAGTTAAAGTTGAGTATTTATCATCGACTAATCATCTATTGTGTGCCGACCTAGCTCAATGACTCCTATACTCGGTATGTCAATAATAAATTCATGGCACGTCATATTTGAACAATGGCCGACCGAATAGCATCAATAAACCCGACTTTCATAATTTAACTTTTAGTTTAATAAAAGTAAAAAAAAAAGCCGAACGCACCGACTGCACAGCCATATTTTCAAAATTCGCCACCAACAGATACAGATTAATAGTCGATTATATCTGTGCTGTGCACTTCACAGACCAGTTGATATTTTTACTACCTACTGCTTTCATTCAAGGCATAATGACGATAATCAATGAGTTTGCGGAATTGTTTTAGTATTTTTCTTGTCTTGTTCTTTTTTTGGCAAGTTTAAAAAGTTGTAAATTTCTTCTTTTTTTTTGGTAAGTTAAATAGTTGCAAATGTTAGTAACAGTATTAGCTACTTATGATTGTATGTAATCACTCCTGAAAAAAGGTAGTTCCACTTTCATTTGATCTTTAGTTTAGCTTGTTTTTCTCGAGAAAATTGATATTTACGATTAGTTACAATTGCTAAAATTTGAAACGTTGAATTAAGACTTCATAATTTTTAATATAATTTCATGTTTTGCGGCATGTTAGAGGATCCTCAAGTGTAGACTCTTGGATGCAGTACACATAATTGTTATGTATGTATGTATCCGAAAACCAATTTAAAATGATTTCGCGACGTAATGAACCATGACAAGTCTCTCTTAATGAAGTTCGTGCAGATGGATTTTTATATAAATACACACAACAGTGTGAAAAAAAAAAAATTTAGGTGGTTTTTGAAGTAAGTCGATATTTATTTTCCCGTAAATAGTAGACAATCTAAACAAATATTATGAATACGGCTTTAAAGGGGCTTTTTGCATGTTAAGCTGAAATCAGACGCACTGACAAATTTGCTATATTCATGCCATATTTCTTTGCTAATCTAGTATGCCTCCATATTGTTTCTATCCTACCATATTTTTTGTGTCCAAAAAATCCATATTATATTATTTTATAATATGCATTTTTTTTGACATTTGATATTTTTTTTGTCAATAAAAGAGTTTCCTAGACGAATTTTTGCTGGCAAATCCCGGACTCGTATTCAGCAAAAGGAACATAAAGTTGCACTAAAAACAAAGGTGTTGCTAAGCTTTCCACCTCGGAGCTGATAAAACTGATAAAAAAAAGCTCACGTTTGTACCTACATTGAAGATGCTATCTCATTAATATTCAAATTTTAAGTAAATAGTATTACTTTGGCTTCACATTGCGTCAATATGAGTCACTATTTTTTCCACAGTGGATGGGAAGTTATTTGCACTGTACTAATCCTTTTTATAGAATGGGAGTTTGTACTCTGCAACACCAAGATCGTGCTGTATTGTGTCTTCTATACTCGTCTCAAGTTCAGATTCTCTTTACTATACCGGGTATCTCGCTTTGGAAACTACATGTAATTTCATATAAAATGGTACTTTCTTCTTATAACCGTTTTTCCATTTCAAATAAGGTTTTAATTCGAGTTTTCATTAAAAAAAATTGAATGCCTATTTTCTAAGGGTACTTTGAACTCAGTTATCATCAAATTCTACAAAAGTTAGCCCAATGTGTGGGTTCTCGATAGCTTTTAAGCATGTTGATTTAGGCATTTTGAAATCTCACGTATTAATAGAAAAAAGACCGTGTTTTGCAGACAGTCTTCCGTTAGCCAGCGTCCAGGAAGGACGCGTACTTTTTAGTGCACGATCGTAACTGGGTGTTTGGTGGATGGCTCACGTGGTTTAGAATCGTCTGGAAGAGCAGGAGTTGACGATCACATCATAATCAAATCATAATTGATAAAACAAAATAGTGAATATAGCCTTTGCGCTTAATATAACAGAGTGACTAACTTAACACAAAATTGTGAAATCACAAATAATACAAACCACATTTTGTAAATTTAAAACATTAATATGTTAAAAAATACCAATTGGATTTAAACCATTAAAATACACACCTGGCAATACAATCCAAAAAAGGATTAGCCATCGATCCTGGATAGGAGCCTCACCTGTGGACTTCTGTAATACAGCGGTGACATCAGGAACAAAGCCTTATCTGGATCACAGGAGGAAGAAGAAGAAGTGTTTTGCAGATGAAATTAGTCGACTTGACTATAAAGTTATAAGAGGATGGTCTATTTTATTCTCTTTCAAATTCGATTTTTGCCATATTTAGACTACGTTTTTCCCCTTTAATATGTAACAGATATGTAACGGCAATGTTCTTGGAGCTTGGTTCAAATAAGCACGTAGGCCGAGGCCTTGATCGTTCAGACCATGCCGGACACCTAAGTGTCAAAATCTTCTTAGCGAGTGACCAAGAGTGCCGCGCGCTTAATAGCTAGCCCGAGCTTCGGCCCGAGTGCCGAAACAACCGAGTAAGTCCCTAACAGGATCGAAACAACAAATGAAAACTGGCCTAGGAGACCCTAAGCCGTTTATGTAACTAGCACGGAAGCCTCCCTGAAAGCGATGAAGATAACTAAACGCTTTGAAAGCGGAGGAGGGGAGAGCCCATGGGAAGTTAGGAAAAAATTTTTCACGATCTTGCAGTAAAAATTTTGGTATTTTTTATTCTACTTTTTCTCTTGCAATTCGTTTGGTATAACGTTTAGTAGTCTGGATGGCGCAACGGTTAGCACGTTTGCCTTCAGCGCACTGGGCCCCGGTTCGATTCCGGGGATTTACGTGTCGGACTATGAGCCCACTCAGCTGTTAAATGAGTACCCATTATGGGGTAAATAACTCGGTTGAGCGTGTTGCTGATCACATACCTCTGCACAAAAAAACCGTCACGATCTAGAAAATAAGATGATGCTAACTCATCTCGAGGCCGTGGTTCAAATTGGACTGTTGCGCCAGTTATTAATTTTATAACGTTTACTTCTTGGCTACGGGTTAGTGTTGTTCAGGATTGTCTTGATACATATTTTTTTCTACGCAAATGCAGCCTTAGCGGAAAGGGAATTAAGGTGAGAGATGCGGGAGAGGTTGATTGATTAGGAAGTACCGGTGCACATTCCGCTTAAACTTTTAATCAATTGCCCTAACCCCTTGTGGGGCATAGCGCGTCAACTGTTCCATGTGGCCCAGTTGACGTTTCGTTGGCATAATCTGGTTTCGGAGAATGCAGTTGCCAGCATACACCTCCTGCACATCCATGGCCACGAACGTCGTCGTGGACGGGATTCGAACCCGAAACGTCGGTAGTCAAACATGAGACTGATGCCTCAACACACTGCGCTACCGGTCGCCCCAAACTTTTGCAGGTCATAATTATTGGAGGACTGGGGTAAGCGTATCCTGTCATTATTCTTTTCTGTTGAGTTCCCAGCATAAATAGTTTTAAAGAGTGCTGTCAGACCAGTGCTTTGTATGATGTGATGGACGATATTAACAAATAAAAACCTATATAAGGCAAAACAACATTTGTCTTGGGTCATTTCCGGTCACGCCTCTTCCACTGGTGCGATGCGCAAAGCAGCGGCGTCTGATTAGACGCGCTTCGCACCAGCGGTCGAAACCGGCAAATCACGTTTTTTTGGGGCCTCTTCGAGGGAGAAACTATTTTTAAAAACTTTTTTAAAACGTATAGTCACACTAGTGGCTGCTAAGGGCGACGTCATGTTAAACATACACGTTGTGTGATAGTCGATGGCCGTCGCCCGACAAAAAAAAACTTGTTTCTAAATGAAAACGGCCAAGCCTGCCGACATCATTTGAGAATGCCGGATCATCCGACTAGCAACAACATCGCGTGTCTTGAGGTAGACGGGCTGGTCAAATGCCACAACGCAGGATACTTGATTTAATGATCGAGTCTCTTGTACTTCCATCAACAAAGCTGTGAAGACAGTGTCTTCATCACATGGCGGGGAGTTGAAAAATGGTAGGCTCGTAATCATCGTTTTTTTTCATAAGGTATATCTCGAGTCGCATCCTTTATGAATTCATTGCAGCCAGGAAAATCTGGAACGTCTTTGCTTTTGCCAAGTAACCACATCAGTGGATGTAAATAGTTACTGAGTTTTTTTTTTATCTTGATTGCTGCCAAGCCTCCAGCATTAGTCCTCTCAAAATGTGTCAGTTTCACTGCTCCGAAATTCCCTATGACCTCTGCAGATGGTATCTGTTTTAGGCAAGGAATGCATTGATTTAGAGCAACAGCATGTTTTGGGTGAGGCAACAAATACCACCGAAGTTTCGGAGTTTTTTGAGATTTTGACCATGTACCGCGAAGAAATTTTGGTGGGAAACAGCGGATTCGTTTTCAGCATCCTAAAAAACATAAAAAATTAAGGAAAAAAAATCTCCACCACAATTTGTTTTCCCGAAGTCCTTCTGAGCTCCTAATGACTGGATTATTATGGAAAAACCGAATGAGGCCTGGTGGTGCGGTCATCTTGGAAGAGGAGTTAGTTGATTCCCAAGGAGCTATACCACTGACGAAGGTGATAACGATGAGCAACGTCTTGACAGGCTGTCATTACAAATATGAAAGATGTGCATATTTTAAAATTTCAAATCGAAATGCTTGAAAACGATATACACTTTCAAAGTCAACACAAGGTAACTTTTTGAGAATTGCAGATTTCTCAGTTCAAAATACCGTTATAAAATAAGCGGCTGATTACGATTTCGTTATCTGGCGTACGAATATAATTTTTTTTTAAACTTTCCCTTTTCTATTGTCTTGATCGGGTTGGTTGTGATATAGCTTCCGATATTATCGACTCTTTAATCCCTTATTTGGTCAAGTTCGCAGGACCACTTATAGATACCTGGTAGCATTGATGGGCAAAGTCTAACTTTGTGGCCCGTTTTCTCAATGTCTTGTTAAAGTGCCTTTTAGCTAACAGGGACTTATTTATCAAAGGTCTTAACCTTTTGTGGCCATATTCGTCTTTAGGATAGCAAAGTATACATAAGAAACAGCTACAGTTATCCATTTAACAAAATTACTGTTGACCAGTGTAATTAGAAGATAATACTGGTGATAGTCAAGACTAAAGCTAGTACAATACAATCTGAATCTATGGACTGAGAAATTGGGGGACACGGTTCCCGCACTAGGAAGCATGAATACATAACAACCATTCAGGTTGCAGAATAGGTAATTTGCAGCGTTACAGCCATGAGAAGACGTCATTGTAGAATACACTGAGCACACAGACAAGTTTTCTGCAAACAATACTCTACCACCACAACACCATTCCATGCGATGTGACGTAATCAATCATCATCTTATCTGTTTTAGTTATATTCTAACAATCCAACAGGCGCTTGAACAACTGTTCTTTCATTGAAACAGCTCGCGAAAAAAAAAATCATTAACGAAGAAATTTCTCACCTGGAACCATACACAAAGTTAATTAACGTCTTCTGCTCGACGGCTGCAACGAAGAAATGTTAATGTACGCCAAAATGCATTTGCGCCTTCATCGTGTTAGATTAATTGCCCTCCAGTAAGAATTGGCATCCTTTTCATTTTTTGTGTTCTCTCCTAAAGTCACTTGGTCGTCATGCAATCTTTTTTCTTGCACTTTTCTAATTAAATTGATAACAATCTATGGAACACCAACATATACCAGATGCATAAACAAGGAGGCATGAAGTTTGGATAAAATAATTGAACTAGTTCACATCGCAGTACGTGAAGGCGTTACACGTTCACATATTGTTGTATTGTTTTCAAAGGAGAGCCTACCGCCATCAACCACCTACATCATCTCACGATAATGAGAATATATTGCTTTTTGCATTATGCAAAAAAAAAAATTTATTGCAATTTTCGCTTTATTCTGTAAAAAAAAAAGACGTACGAGTACTATACCAATACAATAAATTGTCTATTCTATGAATGGTGAATGAAAAGCAGCAACAAGAGTCCATGAGTATGGCTGGTGAAGGGACTGCAAATAATTCGCAGCTATTGTCTTTAATTTATGTGTGTTTCCTAATAGGCAACAAATGGCTTTAATTGTCTCGGAAAGGTGAAGGCGTCCAGTTGAATCACAATTCTGTGGTATTTTCTGCAACAAAAGACAACATTGTGCGAAGATGACGTGAGAATGGTTCGAAAATTTACTTGCCCATAAGTCAAAAAGAGTGTCTACTAATAGGTATTAAATGGGAGTCTTTGTGCTCTCTGTTGACACTATTCAATTGGATGCCACCTATAGGTTCGTAGGCTAGTGTGACCAGAGAGAAATCTTAATTATGTACTTCTTATGAGAATGCTGAACACATTAGCGCCTCTTTCAGTCACAACTCACAGGGCATTGCCAATTTTCTCCAGGTTGTTAATAGGAATTTTACGCTAAATATTTAACTGTTTGTCGGATCAAATGAAATAAATCTTTTTTTATGTGTGTCATGTGTTATTTATGACACGCTCGGTGGTCGCGTTCGTTCGTTCACCGTTGTGCGATCGAGAGCAGGGGTCAGCAAATTCCGGGGCGCGGACCAAATCCGGCTCGCCTCTGGTTTTTATAATGTAAATATTATTTTTTACATGAACCAAGAAAGAGTCATATTTAAAAATATTTTAAAATTATTTTTTTTTTATGTTAACAATATAATTTGTTTGAATTGACTATCTACATATATCAAGTACCTAGTTGCAAAGCCACACGATTCTTGCGAGCCTGTAGCAATCTCTTTGGAAGGACGTGGAAGGTTAGAGATCTTTAAATATCAACCAAATCACTCAGGTCGTGATACATGTTTCTAGTGACTAAATGAGTGTAAGCTCGTATCGTTTTCATCGATTCGAGGCAACAAAACAGAGAGGTTTCCTTCTTTAATAAAATAATAAAAACGTCTACGTCGTAAAACGAATTGATTACGATTTTGAGGAAAAATTTGTAACGTTTAACGTTGAAAACTGAGAACTGAGAAATCGATTAAAATTTTGTTTTATAGCACTGTATGTGCGATGAAAATCACATGAGTAATTTGGCATTTATTTCGAGGCAAATAAGTAACGATTATAACACAGTAACTATTTTATTATTCACCTATACATTCTGTCCAAAAAATGTCCGGAATAAATTTTTAAAAAAGCCTGCCCGGCAGGATTGTCAATATTCTTTTTGCCGCTAAGTTGGCACAAATGTCCTCTATACAGTCACGGAGTTTGACAGTCATCTGTCATTTAGTTTGTTCACAGTACTCGATATTGTCAGCTCATCTCAAGTGTGTTCTGCGAATTCTGTTTTATGCCTTCTATCGACTGAAAGCGGGTGCCCGAAGTTGTAATTTCAGTTTCGGGAAGAGAAAAAAGTCGGACGCAGGCATGTAAGGTGAATATGGTGGTTGTTCAATGGTATTTGTTGAGTTTTTGGTCAGAAATTCCTTCACAATGATAGCCTTATGTGATGATGCGTTGTCCTGATGCAAAATCCAAGAGTTTTCTTTCCACAAATCTGGCTTTTTTCGACGAATTTGCTCTCTCAATCGCCAAATAATATTCTTTATTAACCGTCTGACCTTCGGGCAAGAATTCGGAGTGCACGACACCACGGTAATCAAAGAAAACTGTCAACATTAGACTTTTGATCGACTTTGACGTGGTTTTTTCGGTTTCGGCTCAGTTGGAAGGCGCAATTCCGTTTGGTTTGCATGTCAAACTCGTAAACCCATGTCTCATCACCAGTCAAAATGCGTTTTATGAATGTGAGGTCGGAATTGCAATGCAAAATTTAAGACAAATTTTTTGTTCGATAATGTCATCCATTGCAAAAATCGCAGAACACACTTGAGATGAACTCACAATATCGAGTACTGTAAACAAACTAAATGACAGATAACTGTCAAACTCCGTGACAGTATAGAGGACAGTTGTGCCAACTTAGCGAAAAAAAGAATATTGACAATCCTGTCGGGCAGGCTTTTTTAAAAATGTATTCCCGATACTTTTTTGACAGAATGTATGATATCATAGACGACTAGATTCGTTCGCTCTTTGATCTAAGGTTCACTACGCTCACGTTGTTGGCTTCGCTCACAACATCGACACTAATTTCTATCACTTTAGACATTCTTCCACGGTCCTTCACCCGGGGGAGGGGGAATTTTGGAGCGCCACCATTTATCCCGGCGACCCCCAAAAACCATTAGTTTGACCCTAGTCTGTCTATAATTTTCGAAATTTTTTGGCACTCTCATTCGCTTCCGGGTTTACTTCGTATCATATAGGCCCTTATTCGAACTTGCATGTCCTCCGAATGAACGAAATAGATACGGTCATTTAGTCACTAGACATATAAACACGTATCGATTTCGTCACTGGCTTAAAGACATAGTAGATACGGTTAACAAATGACGAAGCTGAGTAACCGAGTCACTCTTTGAGCACGTTCATAAGACACGTCTCCCGAACTGAGCTACAGCAAGCAAATGCCGCTGCTTTGCTTGTTAAGGGGCCTTTTTCTTCTTCAGATGGCACGTTCCGACCTACATTATGCTATATATATTATGCTATGCTGGTATCTCGAGCAACAAGATTGCCGAAGAGTTGGCTAGGAAAGCATCTGCAGCCCCGTTCGTTGGCCCATGGCCCTTTTGTGGTATCCCCTATGCATATATTCCCATCGGTGCGTACTGGGATAGTCTGCCTGGCCTGAGACAGTCTAAGCTGTTCACTCCAGACCACTGCTAACTGCAAGCTCACCCTAGAGCGCTGAATTTCAGCAGATAGAGGTTTGGAATCATTTAACGGCCTTCTCACAGACATTCGACCGTGAAGCGCCGTCTGTCCAAAATAGGTATTGTCTCTGAGGCTAGCTGTCGCTTCTGCGAGGCCGATGACGAAAGATCCCAGCACATCCTAAACGAATGTGAGGCCCTTTGCCATCGTAGTGATGTGGACAAAATCGCTTCACTTAAACTCAGGCAGTTAAGCAGCTTTTTTGGCCGGATCAAACTTGGCCGCCAACCTTAAAGCTGCACAAGATCTTATAGATTATAGCACAATAGACTCCCTCTTGGCCGCGGTGCCTGGAGCCTCCACAGCCCCTCTCTTATGTATCTATCTAATAGTATGTCGAAATCCTGAAGATCCTCAATTCAAAAACGTCTGATTATAAAAATACGCCATCAATGAGAAGGGTAAATGTGGCTCTGGCTCCGTTTGGAGTGCTTTGGAATGCTCAAAATACTGTCCCTTACTCTTACATATATTTTTTTCACTAGATAATCAATGACTTGCAACATGTGCTTGTCCAACCGTGACACCCTATATTGCTGCAACATCGTATGCAATTTCTTAGCAGGTGTATATACAGCATTTCCACTTAGATACTTTGAATGGACAATGGCTAATTTACCTTTTTTTCCTTCTCGAAATGAAGACCCTCGTTTCTTTTTTGTTTATTAAGGAGCACTTCCATTGATATACGATTACGTACACAAGGTAAGGTAAAAGCAAGGAAATAATTGCTCAAAACGTGCGGGTATAAGGACTTCAACAATTAGCTGCTATGAAGGGGAGACCAAACTTACTGATCGACCGGAAACTTTACTATGGAAGACTCATAATTATATTTTTTTCTGCGTATTATTCCATCGTGGACTTAATTATGCTCTTCCCCTTATGGATGAGTGTCCAATTAATTTGGTATTAACGGTAGAGATTTAGCACAAATATAAAAAAATACATATATCTAACATGTTTGATCGATCGTTTTTGCTTCAGTGCCCAATCAAGTTTTTCGCAGAATCTCCAAACTAACCAAATATGCATTCCGACATCTCTTCAGTTGACGTTATAAAAGTAGTTCCCAAGATGGTTTTTGGTTATATAGCTGACTTGACTTTCTTAATAAATTCGCAAAATTGTTTTTTGGCTTCCATATGGATTTTGCACAAAACGCCAGCTCCCACAATTTCTCTTTGGCTTTTGTTTTGCCGTTGATAAATACACGATAATAATTTAGTGTCTGTGGTCGTTGGACTCATCCACCTTCGATAGTTCTTTTGGGGAAACGAAAACGCATAAATGCAAATTTATTTAACGTATATAGAAAAGATTCGAAGATATAAAAAGAAACTGGTGGATGCTTCAAAAATTGCTAGTTGAATGCTAATTTGGTAATCCGGTTTTTTTTACTGCGTTTTTTATTTATTTAAATCGCTATTTAATTTTGGAGACTATTCTGTCATTTGAATGGTTATAGAGTCGTTAGGCTTTTGAGTTGTTTAGGAGGATTGTTTGTCAACTCACCATAAGTCATAATTTTGTGTGAAAAGATTAATCTATACGAGAGTTTTGGTTTTCATTGAAATCAGCGTTGGAGTAATTCATATGTCCGATAGATGTCGTAACCGATGTAACCTTAACGACAACGGACACCGACTTATCGACTTCGCCTGCAGCAGGAATCTAGTCGTAAGCACTACGTGTTTCCCGCATCGACGCATTCACAAGCTGACTTCAAAATCTCCAGACCCACATACCGTCAACCAAATTGACCACGTCCTCATTTGCAAAGGATGGGCGTCAAGTGTGATGGATGCCCGCTCCCATCGAGGAGCAAACTGCGACTCAGATCATCACTTGGAGAAGACGACCTACAGGTGTAGAATTTCCTCAGTGCACCAATCGAGAAGCAACCCTTCCAAAATCTTTCCGGTTGATAAGCTTCTGAGCGATTCTACGGCGGTGACGTATGCTACCGCCCTTGAGGAAAGACGATCGCCTATGCTACACAACATCAGCAACACAGTCCATGGGTTCTGAGAAGCACTCAAGGGTACCATCAAAGAGGTCGCAGAGAAGGTCGTGGGATATATATTCGGGAGCGCGAAATAACTGGTTCGACGAAGAATGCAAAAATTCACTTGACGCGAAAAACGAGGCCTACAGACAATGGATTCAATGAGGAACCAGAGCCAGAAGAGAAAAATATGACGAACTACGGCGAATATTGAATAGAATAATTAGACGTAAGAAACGGAAATACTTTGATGAGTAGTTTGCTGAATATAAACGTTTTTTTTACTTAAGGCCCCTAAAAATATTGTATAACCAGGTCCATAATCAAATATCAGCGAATCCTATTTTTTTCAATTGTAAATTCAAGTATCTATCTATCAGTTCCAATTAGCAAACATTCATTCTTTAAAATACGAGTATCTCCTATCTTTTCTAAGTGCTTTTACAATTCAATTAGCTATTATAAATTGTTGAAGTATCAAAAAAATTCAAATTTTTTTTTCGTGACACGAAAATGCCCTAGGGCATATCCGTAATGAGAATGAGTGCGTTCAGAAGGTGGCAAAAGAGCAGAAACCGCTCGCGAGCAGCTCCGCAACTGCTCGCGAGCAGCTCCGGAGCTGATCGGTTTGGAGTCTGCACCTGCTGAACGCTACTTCACCAGCTGACAAATCGACCAGCTGAAAGCTAACGATGACAATTTTAGACGTCAAGTGCCGAAAAGTGGAAAATACATGAATCCCACGCTGTCCATTACAAAAATCACGAACAACGAGAAAACAAATTCAAAAGCACCCGAAAACCAAAGAACTAGAAGCCGAAAACGGCGAAAACACAACAACCAATTTGATAACTGTCAAAACTCGGAAACTCGCAACATGAGCGTGAGGTTGAAAAAGAAGAAGAAGAGCGTAAGCACTGAGCACTGATCAGTGAGCAGAAATATTTCTTGCTCGGTGAAATTTGATCATGCTCACCCGAGCAGAAGTTGCTCAGTCACTTCTGAACCCGCTCGTTCTGAACATGTTCGCTGAGCGGAAGTTGCTCAGTTCCTTCTGAACGCACACAATGATATTAAAGTTGTAGCGCCTCGCCGCGCCGCACCGGCCGTCAGCTTCGGTACAAATGGCAAAAAAATTCTCAGGGGAACGTGTGATTAGTATCTGAACTTTGGAGAATTAAAATTCACTATTTGAGAATTTCATTGTATGTATTAATTTTTTTCTACAACGAGATAGGTTCTTTAACGCACACGCAAGTATAACAAAATACTCGTAGTATTAGCGTATTGGTAGCTTCATCTGACCTAGTCTGAATAATGTTGAGTTAAATCTGAATTTCAGGTCTTACGATTAGACAAGCCAGTAGTATGTTCGTGTGTACATAAACTACTCCTATGTATAGCTATCGACCATTGAAATGCGGATTAGAATAATGTAGCAAGCTCGACTGTATATCGGTTGTACAGGTATGCCAGACACGAGCATCGAAAAAGTTGATCAAATGCGTAGTATTATCGAATCCGGATTGTATTCTTCGTAGATTTGTTTTCAATTGTATAACCGCCCACATAACCCAATTAAACTGGCTGCGCTAGTAACCAAATTATACCCGTACAGACAGAGACAGTCACTGAACTTTCTTCAATGTGGATTGACAGTCGATTTCTGATATACAGTAAATTTATGATAGAAGAAATCAAATATGTTGAACAGGGCCGGTCAAAGTCTAACTTAAGGAACAGGCAAAAAAAATTTGTAGTCCGGATGGCGCAACGGTTAGCACATTCGCCTTCAACGCACTGGGCCCCGGTTAGATTCCGGGGATTTACGTGTCGGACTATGAGTCCACTCAGCTGTTAAATGAGTACCCATTATGGGGTAAATAACTCGGTTGAGCGTATTGCTGATCACATACCTCTGCACAAAAACCGTCACGATCTAGAAAATGAGATGATGCTAACTCATCTCGAGGCCGTGGTTCAAATTGGACTGTTGCGCCGGTTATTTATTTATTTTAAAGAAAATTTTAGCGCACAATTTTTTCAAAACAGTTTTGCTTATAAACTGGAATGATCTATCGCTTCAAATATTGTTTGCAAATCTTTTTTATGTACAATACATACGAGTATTAGGGATCTTTGTTGTAAAGTTTTTTAAGCGTCACTTTTGTCCAAGGGGCTTCACTTCATACTAATATCGACGTCGCTTGGAGTTTTCGGGCGGTTTTGCTTGGCGTTAATTATAACCGATAGTTGCAAGAGGCGATCGAAGCAACCAGGACGCAACCACATCAACTTCATACAACGAACGGAATAAAACCTCTTTATTTCCACCGCGTTTTGCGAACCATTTGGTTCGACCTGTGTATTGACGTTCCTACGGCAGCCGGTTCTACGCACCGTAACGACCCGTGTTACCTGGAACAACCTCGTCACACGGCCAAGAGCTGCCGCAACCCCTTCGATGCAAGAAGGAAGATCTATGTGTGTGTCACACAATTTGACTGTTAATTTTTTCTGGAAATTGGGAGCAACACATGTCGGCGCTATTGCTCTCAATACTTAGCCATTGAAGAAAACATGGACAACCAAGCTTTATAACACACACATTCATCGGATATCAGCGCGTCGCTACAACAACAACAACCTGTGTATCGATAAAAAATTGATTGCAAACTATCAGGCTGGTCGACGATTATTTACGGATTTCCGATCCAGGATGTCCCGCAAGGAGGAGTCCTATCACCTACTCTGTTCAACATCTATCTATCAGGACACCCAACACCAACAGAAGGACTCCAACTCATCACTTACACCGATGTGCGTTAGTCAACAGGTATCTTATCGAGCTAAACACCTTCTTCGCCAACAAAACGATTTTGATCTCAGCACCAAAATCGTCTGCGAACTTATTCACCTCTTCGGCCAAAGAGGTGAAACTATAGCTGGATGTATTACTAGGCGGCCAACCCTTTCCCACTGTAAACCACCCAGGAATCCTTGGTGTCACCTTGGATAGTATAGCAACATCATCATCACCGATACTTCCACGATCTGCAATAAAATCAGAGCCATATAAGCAATAAAGTTCCCAAAGTACTCGCTGGAAGCTCGTCGGGAATGGCCAAGAAGACCCTTCTGGTAACATTATAAAGCAATTCGAAAATCGGTGGCAAACTGGGTGACACCCAAGGGAAGAACATACAGTCTTGTCAAAACGCTGCTTTATGCACAGTCACAGGCTGTCACTTGATATCATCTTAGGATCACCTGCACCAAGATACCCGCATACTGCCCATTAGATGCGACAACACTCTCCTCTCAAAGCAGTACTTAGTTAGCTGCTACCGCAATAACCACCCGAATCATCATGTCAAACACCGCATCACGAAAAATCAGACATAGCCTGAGATACCTTGAGAAATAATACATACCAAAGATGTGAAAGGGAGCATTTTAACGAAGCCACCTACAGGGTTGCCATTGATACTATACATAGAGAATATGTTCGAAAGTCGATTGCAGAACTCAATCCCAACGTTGTACTACAAGACCGGCTACCAGCCATTTCTCCTGCCGAGAATAGTCTACCTAGATCGACCAGAACTACGCTTGCACAGGTTCGATTTGGCTGGTGCTCCCGTCTTAATTCGTTCTAGTCCTGCATCGATCACGATATTCTGAATATATGCCCAGCTTGTAACGATACACCATTAACACTAAGAGCTCGGTGGAAAGCTCCGTACGAAGCGCCGATTTTCCATGGCCTCGGCACCGTAGGAGAGGAAGCCGTTCCTGCCATATAACTTACCCATCTGCACACAATTCGATGACGTGGCTACTACCAAAAAACGGGTGTGTCGAGCTTTAGTCACTCTTAGTGGAAAATTAAACTTAGGCAGGATACGAAATTGGATCGTTCATACGCATTAATTTGAACTTTGAGAATCACTTTCGATTAGATAAATTACGGAATATTTATAGACAAATGAAATAATGTTACATTCGGCTTTGAATTGACAAAATTCACTCAATGATGTTGAATAATAATAGACCCCCCTTAAGATAAATTATCCATCTTGCCTAAAACAGAAAAAAAACCCAGATTCTCGACTAGAATTATAGTTAAAACAACTGTTACCCCTAGTCTACACTCATAGACAAAATCGTGCGATTGTCTATAGACAAATCGAGGATTTTGTAATTAGACAATCGCGAACAATTCGGAACATTTTTATGGACTTTGTTGCTCGTCCACATCTACATTTAGTTTGTGAGAGACATGGCAACTGAAATAGCGGCCTGTGGAATTGCTGCTTGTGTAGCCTTTATCTTTGCTAATGAAAAAGGGAAGAAAGCCCGCAAACGTTTGTTTATACGGACCTTGTTTGTAGATGGTCCTAAATTCGGGCTTAATCTATTAGAAAAGTTGAAATTGGAAGATGGCTTAGGCTTCCAAAATTTTTCCACATTAACCGCTACGGATTTTGAGGTATTGCTACAAATGGTTTGAAGTAAAATTTCAAAACAAGACACAAGATTTAGAGAAAGCATTCCACCTGCCCTCAGTTGGTAACGCTTCGTTATCTGGCGAGTGGTGATTCATTTACTAGCCTTATGTATACATTCAGGGTTTCCAAGCAGACGATATCATCGTTTGTCCCGGAAGTTTGTGAAGTCATAATATCTTCGTTAAAAAACTTCGTGCTACTTCGTAAGTACAATTAATAAAAAAGTGATAATTTTAGTGAAAACATTTATTAAAGTTAGAAAATATAAAAGAGTTGATATGTTTTCTCTGTTGTCCACATTTCAAAAATACTCAAATAAACGATAATTATTTAACCGCACGCTATATGCTCTTGCGAAAACGACGAAATGTTGCACAAAATGTCTCAAGTTTTCCATTCTTGATGGGAACTCATAGACACACGATAGACAACTCATAGACATGTACATGCAGTTGCAGAACACTCGAATTGTTCCCGATTTGTCTCTAAAAAATCGCAGAACCCTGTCTATAGACACGAGTTGCGGAACTTGTCTATGAGTGTGGACTAGGGGTAAAAGGCGGTTAGAATAAGCCCTAAAACTATTCAAAAAACAAAATGTTAAAATATCTATTCTTTTTTTTTTCGTTTTTATACTTACTAACATGTAACAACTTATCTATTATTTAATTATCAAATTAAAGCTGGCAAAATCCAAACAGATATCCATTTGCAGCCTATAAAAAAGTGCGCCAACAACAATATTGATTTAACAAAAAAAACTCTTCTGTCCTCCTCTGTAGTAGTAGTCCAAAATTGTTGAAGTTATTTGGAGAAAGTCGGCTTGAGTGAGCTACGAGACCGGGTGTTGTGCAGCAAAACGCCTTCACAAATCTTCGACTTTTCTTATGTTCATATCCATTCCATACGGACGTTGAGATATGCATAAACATGCTCTTTTTTTCCGTTTTCGATATTATCTTTGGACTATTATTATTGCCGTGTTCCTCTACTACCGAATCGCTATTTATTATTGCTCTTACGGTCTGTCGATCAGATTCAGATACGTATGTACATAATGGTGCATACTAAGTACGAGTACTTTCGCTTGAAGCGTTTACTATTCTTATGGAAAACTGAACTATCGCCACGGCTACCACCTTATTCATGAGCTAAGGTAGAGGAACGAAAATGTTTTTTTTTTGAGGGGGAAGTGTTATATTCATCTTATTCTTAATGATGGCTTTAAAGTCGTATGTCCATTCGATTTTCTCAAGTCAATCATTTTGTTATAATAATAGATTCGTCAGCGTAAAAGGATAGTTGAAGGTGAGTGAAGCGTTGGTCAATTAAATTCGTGTGTTGGTTGTAGTTTCCGGCGTAACACTTAGTAAAAGCGATCAGTAATTCGAAATAACAAATTTTTATTAATTATTAATTAATTGATTGCAGTTTCATTAACATTTGTATAAAAAAACACCGGAGTCGAAGTTTGTGTAAGTGACCGTTAAAACGAACGTGCTCTTACAACGACCGAGCGGATCGGGATATGTTTGCTCTGTCGTTGTCCCAACAAGTAAAGACTTTTTAGGCGTAACGCGAGACCAGCTATCAAACCCGCCGCGTGGCGTGACATGGCCTGCTATCAATCCTACCGTCAGGCCTGCTATCAACAGGGACGGATTCTGTTACGATATAACATATAAGTACCATGGCTAGACTAGAACTCTCACGATCGATTCTTTGGCGCTGCACTGCTGTAAGAAGGCTTTCAGCAAGACATGGGGTTTGCAACCTAAGGTTCTCCATTGGCTTTATGTGTCGGTCTTGCGTCCGATAATGTTGTACGGGGTGGTGGTATGGTGGCTGGCCCTTCGTACTGAAGCAAATCGCGATCTGCTGTCAAAAGTGCAGAGAGTGGCCTGGTGGCAATTAGCCGAGCTTTTCGGACAACCCCATCTGCGGCAATGAATATTATGCTTGGGCTGCTCCCGGTAGACATTCTACAAATGGCAGTATCATTAGGATTCGGGAGAACGGTCGATGGAGTTTCTTGAGTACTGGCCACTCACCTATATTGAACGATTGGGATAACCCAGCTTTGACAGATTATACCTCAGCAACGTACTGTTTCGAGAAGAACCACGAAAGCCTAATCTCACAACGTAGTCTATGGGAATCGGGTGGCCCTCCATTACCGAACTCGTTGAGGATTTATACAAACGGCTCTAAGACCGCCATCCACTCCGAGTAGCTTCACTTAAGTCGCTTTTACCGACTGCCATTTCATTGTACCATTTTGCAGGCGGCGATCTACACGATAAAGGAGGCCGTGGCGTCACATCATTGCTACGAAAGAGATCGCGATTTCCACTGACAGCCAGGCTCGAATCAGGAGTATGTATCCGTACATCCAAAATCTTAACTGAGTGTGGAATATTCCTTAGGGAGATGTGCTACATTTTCAGTATTGTGCTTTGCTGGATTCCTAGTCATTGTGGCCTTATAGGAAATTGTAGGGCTGATGAGCTCACTAAAAAGGGAGCATCCGATGCGACGCAGCGGATTAGCAGATTACATCTCCATCTACCTACATATCTCAAATAAAATCAAGTATAAATTCGACCGCTTTCAACAGGGTCAACTTAAGATAGTCTGAAGGCCTTAGGTGTCCTATGGCCAAGCAGATCTGCTCAAGGTTACATATAAGCCGGACCGCAAAACTACTGTCGATGTCGAAACAACAGATCGGTGTGGTTTTATGAGGTTTCGGCTTCCGCATAATGGTTTCTGTAGGAGCTGTTGAAACGAGGATGTCCGGCGCTGGCAATTAGGAGAAGGTCAACTCTCAGTGACTACTTTTTCAATCATCTGGGGGAATTATCAGAGGTGGCTTGTGGGTGAAGTCCTCCGTTTTGGGACTGGCTCCGGAGGGTAGCCAGTCCCAACTTTAAAGGTGGGCTTTAATTGCAGTCTCAGGGTAACACAGTCGACCTAAGTTTTTGATCTAACAATAAGTGAAATGCCATGATGCGGCAGCCCTCTAACCTAACCTAACATAATAGGCATATGGTTGATTTTCACTCAAGAGATGAAGGGTTCAAATCCAGCCCCGAGCGGATATTGAGAGAAATGTAGTGCCGATGAAATATTCGCTCTCTTCGCAGAAGCTATCTACGCCACTGCCACCCACTTCCGAGAGGCAGGATTGGTTTTTCGGAAAGAGGGCATCAATTCCTTTGATCTGACAACTTACTTATTTAGCGCAAACCTTGATGAAGGTAGCTCGTAGATCTCAGACATCAGTATAAAGTGAATGTTGAAAACTACTTGATAATATTTTGCTTTAAGATGTTTGATTTCCTGTTGATCGGTTATAGTGAGCTTTGGAGGTAGCGAATATTTTTGGGAGTCCCACGGAAGTTTGTTATATCCGGGTTTCACTATACTTGACAAGTGTGTCATCTACATCATTAATTCAAATAAGCCTAACGTCTACCGATGTAACGTCAGACCACCTAACGAATTAATGCTCTTCCAGACACCAGTCACAAGAAAGCACTCTGGGCTTCACCGCCACCACCTGTACTAACAATATTAGCCCAATTACTATATGATGACTGCAACACGGAAGTATCTACAATGGAAAGTCGCCAGAAAACCGAAAATCCTTCCATGATTGAACACATTTCTTACCTTCTGCTCTATTTGAAATAATATCGACAAAAAGAATCTCAAATTTCAATTGGATTTAAGCAGATGAATGAGCATTTCCAATGCATGCATAGTTCATACAATCCTAGTCGGTCACTGTGCTAATCACCTTCTAATTACGCTTGGTCAACTTTCGTCCGATCAAGCGAAAAAATTCCATTGAAGTTAGACAATCGATACAAACGACATGAGTCGGGTACTCGACCCACTGCAAACTCTATGCAAAATCTCTGCATTTTCTACTAGACCTGCGTCTGAGATGGTCACGTAAGGTAAGGTGTACTTGGAATTCACTTGTATAAAGGTGGATGCAATTGATAAATTGTTGTTAGGTATGTTTCTGGTACACATTTATATTTACGATTGAATACGAGTATGTTATCTCAACAGGTGATGCATACCACAAGCCAAAACAGAAAGCACTCATCGCCCACATTTGTCATACAAGTATTCTTCGTGTTGTTTCTAAACTATACCTATATAACATAGTAAGATACGCCGCAAAACCTCTTGCTAAAATAGTTGCTTACTCAGTCATCTAATCCATTAAGAGGCAAACTGAACAATTATCTAAACGCAAGTTGAATGAAAATTATATCTAATGGTTTTCAATTGAAGTGTTTTTGTATCTACTGGCTATGCAAACGTATATGTTACTCGATTCCATTGTAGTAATGGCATATTGCAATAATACAATACACAGGAACGTCAAAGAGAATAGAAAAAGACATGAATTGAAAAGCGTTTGTTGCATTCAACAGGTTTTTATTGCTTGCGGATATCGCATAAATGTCAGACTAAGTACAAATATTATGCAATTTTCAATGAACGGGGCAAATTACTGATGTGGGTACATAGATATATACGAGTAGATACAACAACATCACCAAAAAAATTAACGAATCATATTTGTGTTAGTAGTACACCAGAGGCCAAATTGCCACGTCCGTTAAGCTGGCACCCCCACAATGTAAAATCGAGATGTGATAGTAGGTGCTATTTAGATGCTCAACTCAAAAATTTAGTGCTCCTGCCGAATCGTCACAATTGATTATCTTATATGAGGGTGCTAGCTTGACGTCACGCTAGCACCCCCACATTTTTAAACCGCACATATCAACATCCAAATAACCATATACTCTCTTTCTGGCTCCTGATAACCCCTTGTGGGGCATAGGGCTTTAACCACGCCGAATTTCCACCTCGTCCTGTTCGCCGCCATCGCCTTCAACTGATTCCACGATTCGCCTATTGAGTTACCCTCGACCTCAATTGATCTTCTCCAGGTGTTTCTAGGTCGTCCAAAGCGACGACTTGCATCGGTTCGCTGTGGGTTTCAATCGAGGGTCTATTTAGCAATGTTTTCCGGCCCTTTTCGAAGTGTGTGACCTATCCATTGCCACTTTCGCCTTTTTATGGAGGTGTCTATCCTGTCCTGGCCAGTAATTAACAGGAAGTCGTCGTTAGAAATGACCTCTTGTTCGCAAGCGTATGTGTATAGGATGCGCCATAGACACTGCTGTAACTACGCTTCCGAGGTGTCCAGTTTTTCCACCGTCTCCACCGAAACACAAATTTCACTCTGTCTTCCTGGATCCAAGCTTAAGTATGTAGTTTTAACCAGAGCCGCGCGAAACTGTCTCTTATCCTGGGAACCGGTCTCTGACAGGGTCTTGACCGCCAGGTTCCGGACCAAAATGAGGAACATCTCAATAATACAATGTTATGCCCCTACTGAACCCGACAATGTCTTGGCAAAAGACTCCTTCTACGAAGAACTAAACGCCGTTCAGAGCAGAACACCTAAAGGTGACATTATAATGGTTATGGGTGATTTGAATGCGAAAGTTGGCGCCGATAACTATGGGCTCAGACATGTGATGGGGAGACACGGTCTTGGTGATCGTAATGACAACGGTGAAAGATTTGTAGAGTTCTGCAACTTTCACAGTCTCTTCATCGGTGGTACTATGTTTGAGCATAAGGACCACCACAAAATCAGTTCGTCCTCTGTTGATCGGCGCAGAACACAAAATCAGATCGACCATTTTGCCATTAGTAAAAGATTCAAGAGTTGCCTCCTGGACGTGCGAAACAAGAAGGGTGCCGATATTGGGATGGGAAGAGACCATTATCTTATGATCGCTAATGTTCGATTGCGTATTGCAGCCGTGCGCCGCCCCAGCGACGAAAGATCCAGGCCCCGCAAATTCAACAACGCTCGACTAAAAAATCCAGCTGTCTTACAACAATATAATGACCATCTTGCGCAAAAAGCGGCTGAGATAACTAGTCACCCAAATAGTGACATAAACGAAAACTGGGATGCCATAAAAAATGCGTACATTGATAGCGCAAATACCATCCTTGGCCCAAACCCGGATTGCCGGAATAAGCCCTGGATGTCCGACGCTTCATGGCAGCGGATTGTTGAAAGAAAGGAGCGGTAGGTTCGTTTGGCTGCAGCATCAGACGACAATCGAAGCAGCATCGAACTCCTTTACCGTCAGAAAGCTCGAGAAGTTCAGCGTAGTGTGCGACGCGATAAAAGAGTTTATGCCAGTTCTCTTTTAGCGTCAGCAGAAGAAGCCGCTAGAAGTAACAACTTAAACGCCGTATACGGTGTCATCAAGGAGTTTACAGGTGGTCGTAACTCCTGCCAACATCCGGTGAAAGATAGTGATGGAAAGCTACTTATCTTGGAAGAAGATCAAATGAGGCGGTGGAAAGAACACTTCGCCGCGGTCTTGAACCGTGTAACCTCTGGTGAAGTTCCCCCTCATATAGATAATTTAGCTAACCATCAAAATGTGCGTATACGGTCCACTGCCCCGACTAAAGAGGAAATAGTCACTGCAATTATTGCACTAAAACGAGGAAAAGCCGCCGGACTTGACGGCATCCCTGCCGAACTTTATCAAGCAGCGCCAAGCGTAACTGCCGATTTGCTGCACCCACTTGTTGATAAAGCGTGGAATACAGAGACCTTTCCCACTGAGTGGAAGGAAGGTTTGATCATCAAACTTCCAAAGAAGGGCAGCCTCACAGACTGTAATAATTGGAGAGGCATTTGTGTGCTTCCTGCCGTTGCCAAGATAATAGCTAAAATCGTCCTGGAAAGACTAAAGGCCCACTTAGAAAGCACAATTGATGAAGAGCAGGCTGGCTTTCGATCCGGATTCTCCTGTGTCGATCACATTAACACCTTGCGAATCATCATCGAGCAATGCGCTGAATACGATTCTCCGCTTCACTTGCTTTTCATCGATTTCGAAAAGGCTTTCGATAGTGTGAACCGGGATTCTATATGGGCGGCCTTGCGCAGGAGAGGCATCCCTGAGAAGCTTGTGGCTATTATTAAGGCAACCTATGACGGCGCGAAATGTCGCGTTCTGCATAAAGGTAAGGTGTCGGGGGACTTTGAGATTCGCAGTGGAGTTCGGCAGGGGTGCATCCTCTCACCGATCCTATTCCTCATTGTGATCGGCGATGTGTTGCATGCAGCCCTATCCGGACTCGACAGAGGAATTCAATGGACTTTGACATCTTATCTACAACATCTTGACTACGCTGACGACATATGCCTACTCTCCCACAAAATCATGGATCTGTCCGCAATGGCGTTAGATCTCGAGAGGGAGGCAAGCAAGGTTGGGCTAAAGATTAATACCAACAAGACCAAGGTTCTTAGCCCACCGTTGCGAAAAAGAAATCCGACACCTATCGCCATCAATATTAATGGGCAGCCTGTGGAGAAGGTGGACAACTTCGTCTACCTGGGTAGCATTGTTGCCGAAAATGGTGGTACGGAGCAGGACATCGCTCGTCGTATCAACCGCGCATACGGCATGCTGTCCAAAATCTGGCAGGGCAGTTATCTCAGCATCAAGACCAAGCTGGGCCTGTTTCGCTCCCTGGTACTGTCAGTGCTTTTGTATGGGAGCAGTACATGGAAAGTTTCCGTAGGAGTTACCAGAAAGCTGCAAGTTTTCGTCAACTCATGTCTTCGTCGAATTTTAAGAATTTTCTGGCCCGAAACAATATCAAACCAGGCCGAAGCTTCGCTTCGGCCCGGAGTCCGAAGCGTATATACCCTAGACTTGTACAGACCTAGTGGTGATACCAAAAGTACCAATTGGTAACGACTATATGCATTAAAAGTGAGTTTCCTATATGGCCAGTTTATAGGGGAGGTTGGCAATCATTCAGGAGGATCTTGACCATTATCAAAATCAATGAACTAACCCATTCAAGAAGTATTTGTCGAATTTTTGAAGTCTCTAGCTTCATTCTATCGAAAGTTATTGCTTATTTAAAGTTTCACTTGTAGGGGAGGTGGGGGTTCCTTGGGTCGGATCTTGCTCATTACTGCCACCAACAAATAAGATCATGCTACAAACATTTAAACAAAATTTCAAGTCTCTAGCTTCACTCTATCGAAAGTTATCGCTTCTTTGAAGTTTCACTTGTAGGGGAGGTAGGGGTTTCTTGGATCGGATCTTGCTCATCATTGTCACCAACAAATAAGATCATGCTACAAACATTTAAAAAAATTTCAAGTCTCTAGCTTCACTTTGTCGAAAGTTATCGCTTATTTGAAGTTTCATTTGTAGGGGAAGTAGGGGTTTCGCAGGTCGGATTTAACATATTTTCAACATTAGCCAACTGGATTCTATTACAAACATTTGACCAAAATGTTAAGCCGCTAGCATTATTTTGTCATAAGTTATCGCTTATTATAAGTTTCATTTCTAGGGGAGGTAGGGGTTCCTTAGGTCGGATCTAACCCATCTTCAATACCAACTAACTTAATCTCACTTTAAACATTTGACCAAAACTTCAAGTCGCTGGCTTGATTCTGTCAAAAGTTATCGCTTATTTGAAGTTGCATTTGTAGGGGAGGTAGAGGTTGCTTGGGTCAGATCTTGCTCATTTTCAATACTGACCAAGTAGATCTTACTAACAACATTCTACCAAATTTTCAATTTGCTAGTGTCATTCTATCGAAAGTTATCGTAATTAAATGAATATTTAATTTTTTGAAATTTTGTAGGGGAGGTAGGCGTTCCTTTGATCTGATCACTCCCAACTTACTAGAACTCAAGCAACTTCCCACCCCAGGGTTACATGCCAAAAATCAGGTGTCTACGTCAATTGGTTCAAGAGTTATAGACAAAAAACCCGAAAAGTAGGGTAGTACGGGGCTCTTTGTAAGAAAATTACCGTTAGTTTTCAACTGATCGATTTTATTTTTTCAGGAGAGTAAAAGATTATCCTCACGAGCGATCTGCCAAAGCTAGAGCTTTTCATGTTTATTTAATCGGGAGTTATAAATACATTTTACTATTGTACATATGTAGGGGAGGTAGGCGTTCTCTTGGCCTGATCAATACCAACCAACTAGATCATACTTCCAACATCTTACCAAAATTTCAAGGCTCTAGCTTGATTCTATCGAAAGTTATCGTGCGAACGGACAGACAGACGGACAGACGGACAGACGGACAGACAGACAGACAGACAGACAGACAGACATGGCTAAATCGAATCAGGAGGTGACGCTGATCATTTATATGTATACATTGCTATACCTCCGGAGCCTCCTTTAAGGTGTTACATATTTCCGTCGTGACAAAAACAATATACCCTATACTAAAAGTCTAGGGTATAATGAAGAGCTAAGTCGGCGTACAGGTCAGATGCCAATCGACGAATTGATACGCAGGCGAAAATGGCAGTGGATAGGTCACACATTGCGGAAGAGTGATAACTGCATTGCTTTGCATGCCATGAAATGGAACCCCATTTCCAACCAAGGCCGACCAAGAGGGGGTCCTCGAATCACATGGCGTCGATCTGTGGCAAAGGAGTGTCAGGTACTGGGTAAGTCTTTTGGGGAGTTGCGCCCGATTGCCCAGAACAGAGTACGATGGCGCGCAGGAGTAGTTGACGCGCTATGCCCCGCTAGGGGTTAAGGCAAAGTAGTAGTTAATTTTGGCAGTAATGATTTTAAGCCCTGCATTGCGACTTTCGCAGTGCAGAGCATCCTTCGTTCGAACAAGGTGATCAGATTTATTTAAAAGAAGACAAATATCGTCAGCGTACTCCAGGTGTTGAAGGTATTCAAACAGCTTCCATCTGATACCTTTGATCTGGTGTTCATGAAGCCCGCTGCAGAGTACGTCGTTAATGGCAATCAATAACAATATAGGTGACAAAATGCAGCCTTACCTCACTCCACTATGTACCTCGAAGGGATCTGAAGGTTAACCCTTGTGTTAGACCTGACTTCCTGGTACCCGGAAGTTTCTCTTGAAGTCAAGTACCGGTTTGATGACGTCGGTATTTTCGATTGGCACTTTCATGTTTCGATGGCCATAGGGCGTCGTACTAAATTGCCCCCTTTCCCTCAGTCTTAATACACATTAGGGTAGCGCCCTAATGAAACAGGTCCAATGGTACGTTCTTCGATGTTGCGATTCTAAGTAAGCTTGCTGTCTAGGATCAGCCCGAAGTACTTTGCGTGAGTCATCAAAGTTAGCTCGGTGGTGCGCATCCTTGGGAGGTGGAAGTCGTGAATTTTGGTTCTTCTTGTGTAAAGAACCAGTTCAGTCTTTTGCGGGATGGATTTGGATTAGGCTTAATAAACGAGTACGAGGTTCACTTATTTTGCTTGGTGCAAAAACATACTTTAATTAAAAAAAGTTATAACATATTTAAATTGACTAAACCTTACTTCTACTGTGTATACATGTACATACGTACTTTATGTTCCATATTACTAAAATTGATTTTCTTTCAATTAAATTTCATTATAATAGCAAATCCATCACCAGTCCAACAACACAAACCAGATAAATCTTTTCTACGATAATCAACCTTTAGTTTTGACCTTAATTTCACTCTGTTTTTGAAGTTTTTGATTTTCAATAAACAATAACACTACATACCACTAACTTCAAATTTTTTTACAAGTGTAAATTATGGAAAGCTGCGGAAATTGCAAAGAAAACCAAAACCAGATAACAATAGAGATACAAAATGTATAGATAATGTTAATAAAGAAAATATTTCATTTGATTTAAAAGTTAGAATCAGACATTGAAAGCCAAAGCTAAAATGAATTCGTTTCAATTTTTTCCTCTCATCGAAAAGTGTTTGATTCAATGAATGCATCAATTAAAGGAAAATATGAATAATGGTAAAAATAATGAACTTGCACTACAGTTTATCTAATTGACTTTCATGCACATACAATTTTTCTTAACACAACTTTCTAATTGTATTCTATCTAAATGTATTCTATTATAAAAGCAACAGTTAATAGGTTCGATTCAATTGGCTCCGGATCATAAGTGAATCGAACGCTATGGATTTTCCTGTGGAATTTCGACCTGGCATTGAAACACCGCCTTTTGGGATGTAGCGACAGTAAAAGTGTTTGAGCCTGACTATTTTATTATTACCGTATCTACTTACTTATCGGCCTGCGTGACCTCTGTGGGACTTGGCATCTGATAGCTGTCGCCTCCAGTCTCCCCAGTTTCGGCTTCGTGTCCTCCAGTTTCGGAAGCCGAGCAGTTTGCTGCTGTCCTCGTCTACGGAATCCGCCCAGCGCTTCGTTGGTCCACTTCCGCCTCTGATGTCAACCTTTAATGCTTTTTTGGTTACTCGATGTTCGTCCATTCGTTCCACTCCACGTTCCCAGCCCACTGCAGTTTTCCTAGATTGATGAATTTGGAGACCTCTGATTCGTCATCTATTTCGTAGAGTTCACTGTTATGCCTTTTTCAACATTGCTCACCGTTGCGAATACCTCCAATGATTCTCCGTAGGACTCTCTCTATATCATCTTTTCCAAGAAAATGGGTAATAGTCCACCTTTCGCAATTATTATTTTGTAAATTTAAAGCTTTGCCTTTCTGTGCATGCACGAGTAGCTAACTTTTAAGATGGGGAGGATTGAGTAATAGCTTCGATTTGTTATCTGGATTCGATCCTTGCCTCGAGAGTTTCGTCGCAATTGTTGGTAATATTGGCCCCTAGGTAGTCGTTGCCGTTTTTTGGGGAAACTTTAATTCCGTCTGGCAGCTACTTTACACCTACCAAGGCTCTGGCGATTTTGTATACAGTGGGCCCCGCTTATTATGATAACGTTTGAACTGAGTAGAAGTGATAACAATAAACGGACGATAACATTAGGCGAAAACGACCAAAATCATGAAATTCCTGCCAAATTAGATAAAATATTCAAGATAATAGTCGTTACACCAAAATTAATTACATAGATTGAAATACGTAAATATCGATTACAATAAGCGATACATTTCGTATGCATTGTCGTAAGACTGGTTTGGTTTTCAAATTTTGATAACAATAAACTGTTGATTTTTTTCCATTGATCAGTAGGAAGTTACTCGAATTGAGAATCTCTGAGGGTGACTTCCTCAAAAGTGGAACTGTTTGAATATATTTTTCCGTATAAATTTTTTGATGTGAACCTATTCGAAAATATTTGTATATGTTCTGTACACTGGACCCCTGGCTCGAGTCCTACTGAAGGCAGTAGTTTTTTTGATAAAAGGGGATTAACGTGTCGGACTATGAGTCCACTCAGTTGTTAAATAAGTACCCATCATCATCGCAGCGCTACAACTCGACCACAGACCACAGACAGATATCCAAAACTCCTGGCCAAAAATCTACAAACATTTTATTTTGAAGAAAGTTATAATCTTTTATGTTTTTTTGACCTTCTGAATCGAATGGAACAATTTTCGAAACTCTCGTTCTAACCATTATCGAAAAATATTTGATTTTCGAAGATTAAAAAAAACCTTATTTTTTATTAAAGAACTGGTCTCTATAAAAAATAATTTACATTATAAAAAGCGTAAGCGAAAAGTGAGTGAGTAAAGTCATAAAATAATGAACAAAGGGAAAATAAGCAATGAATGGAAATCAGTATTTTCAAAATAGAAAAAGACACCTGGCGCAGTGAAGCCAGAAGAACTGATTTTTGATGTGGGCTAATTCTGGATCATTAAGTTTGTAAAATGTAAATTAAGATATGGGTGGGATAGTTAACTGCAGTTGTTAGTAACAGGTACTTTTAGTACTTCTAAAAAAATGGGGTGGTAAATTTGTATGTGAGTCGCAAGCTGTGACGAGCTGTAGGATTTCTAGTAGTATGCACAGGTAGTTTTTATTGACGCGCCAGGGATTGAACCTCTGTTTCTCTAGATGCAGAATCGTAGAGTAACGACGGAGACCTTATTGCTACCGAGCTCCAGACTATAATAAGATTGCATATCACCCTATAACTAATTAATTTTTTACCGTAACTGTCCATTCTTTCGAAGCTTACACAGAAAAAATAGCAACAATAGATAAGGCCAGGCATTATGTACAATATTTGTCATTGTTTTGTTGTAGCCCTCTCACTTAAATTTAAACAAAACTGGCAAAAATTGATAAAATGCAATAGCAACAGTAGTAGAATACTAGTACATATGGTGTATGTAGGTGTATGTCTTAATAAAGTAAGGCCGTGAGAAACGATTCTCAGACTTTTTTTTTTGTCGAAAAGTAGCATTCGGTCGCGTCGGGTGGCTTTTCGATCGCACGGTCTCCGTATTTCGATGTATCCTCATTTTCGTTGAATCAATCATTGCGAATCTAGTAATTATAGTTAGATATTTTTCAAGGCAAGTATCTCCATAGACAGCACGTGACATCAGATAGTCGCAATCTTTGTGTGTTTTTTTAAGTGAATCATTGGAATTATTGTGAAGTGTATATTCTTTGTGGAACGTACTGCAGTGCTATTGTTAATTGGAATAATTATGATCGGTCAGTGCTGCCAATTCTATTGAAATAAACAAGGAAACATCATTTTTTGATTTGTGTCAAGTGTTGCTTTAATGACGCGCTCTGCCCCACTTGACGACATATGCCCCACTTGACGCGCTATCCCCCACTAGGTGTTAAGGCAAAGTAGTATTAGATATGATGAATGAATAAGTGTTGCAAATTAATTTGTAAATTTTCGTAATTTTACTTTCAAAGTTTTAATGGGACTCGTTTCTGGAGATATATTGAAACAATTTATAAATTGAAATGTCAGTTCCATTCCATTTTGAACTGTTCATTAAGGATTTATAGTAAATGTGCCGGAAATCTCTGAAAATGAAGAGACATTCATACAAAATGGAGTCTAACGATATAGACATAAGGTGCGTTTTTTTAACAGACATGCAGAGCGGAGCAGGTTAAAACCACGCAATTACACTAACAATTTGATCTGAGCTGCTCTGGATAGGAGATTAGTGCATTAGTCTGTGTTTTGAAATGCAGGCGGCGCAGGTGTCCAATTTTTTGGGCAGTTTACAGTTTGGGAAGCACATACAATTAATTTCCTGTCAATAAAATGTTCGTTTTGTCTAATTATTTTATATGGAATAGTAAACATACAAAATAATTTTGTTGCCTAAAGGAAATTTGTGCGATTGTATTTGTACTAAGGATTTAAGAAACACCCCCGTTTTCGTCTTCGCTACTCTAATCTGCTCTATAGCGTTTTTGCGGCTTATCCTGCTCTACCCGGCTCTGTACAAAAAAACCAACCTACAATTTTATTCTCGTCATTGCTTAAATTGCAACAAAACAACATTGCACGATTAATCTGGATAGATCACAAATTATCAACGTTCATTATCAGACACCATGGTCAATATTATCATATGAAACGAATTAATATTCATAAAAGAAAAATAAATTGACAATATTTCAAGTCGCTCGCACAAGCAGATAATGAACATCCGACAATATTATAACGATTTTTTTTTTCGTTTTATTTTCTTATAATAGATTAGCTAATGTCATTATAAATTCAATATTAATAATTTAAATTCAAATATACAACAAAGTCTTGAAGGAAAAATTGCAAAAATTAGCTGTGTATTTTTTGTTTACTGACTTTTGTCACACTGGCTGACAAATCAATCAGTCTGACAAATTCCAATTTGTGGGTTTTTTTTCAGAAAGGTTACAAATATTGGTGAGCCTATACACTTCTTCTTGCCTTTTTTTATGCCGGGTTTCCACCAAAGAGACAGTTTTGAAAAACACGGGCAAAAACTGTTTTTCTGAACAAAAACACCAATGTTTTGTAAAAACTGAACAGTTTTTAAAAGATTCTGTCAAATGAGTACCCATTTATGGGGTTTCAATCTGGTCGCTATATATGTAAGTTCTTCTGAGGCGGTTTGAAGCGTTTTGAGCTTTCCTATTCATGAAAGATTTCCACCAGTTATGCATCTTCCCAGCAAAAAATCGTATACCCTGGTAACGTATACTATCCAAAATAGCTATGCTAAATAGCCATCGTGCCGTACCCACCATTTTCACTCAGCCCATAGGATTTACAAGAGATCCTTGGCGCGGGGGCTACGATGTTCATGATTTAGGTAACCCAAGTACGTACCCAACTGGTTAACCACTTTTTATGCTGTGACAGTATTGCTTATAGAGCATTAATGGAAGCCATTCTGTATTAGTCTCGATGGCGTAAGTGGTAGCGCGATGGCTTCTGAAGCAGAACGACCCGAGTTCGAATCACGGACGGACCTACAAACACAAAAATTTGATTTAAATGTTGTAAAAATGGTAAAAAAAAAATCTTTGGAAAACGATCCAACAGTAAAATCAAATTGGCATACTAATCGGATGTTGCTGATTTTTTTTTTTAATTTTTTTTTTTACTTAAGGCAGGTATTTAGAGGACCAACTTAGGAAAGGTAAATGCGGTAGTAGCCTACTTTAGTAACATTGGGGGCACCGTTGGTTGGTAAAATACCTGTGACATTGATGAATTTTTTTATTACCCTATCCTTAACATTTTGTAACACCCGTGTGGGGGCTACGATTTTCATGTTTTGGTTAACCAGGTACCTACCCTATTTGGTTAGCTACACTTTTTGCTGGGTTGATGTTGGGCAGCGGGTGTACTTTAACTCTGAAAATGAGACAGAGCAAATTGAAAGTCCGCGACAAACTACTTTGTTGGCGTTCTTTCGAATTTGTCAAGTTGACGATTTCGCAAAAACCCTGTTATACAAAGAAGTTCCGTCATACTATACGTATAATAAACAGCAAGGAATTTCCAATCGTAGAAAATATGGATCAGCTGTAGATGGCGTAGCTGAACTTCTACTACTACTACAACTACAACTTCATATAGTACGGGGTGCTACTACTTTTGGTGATTTGCGAAAGGTTGACGATTTTTAATACGATAGTTCGGGCATGTCACCTGCTCCATTAGATGGTGATCAGCATTGGGATGAAATATTGGCAAAAGCATGCTTCAGCGATAGTTCACATCGCTTGCGTCGTTTGTTTGTCATATTACTGGTATTTTGAGGTCTTTCGGATGCAGCGGAGTTGTGGCATAAGTATCAGAATAAATTTGCTGAAAACTTTTTTCGGGGATGCATGCCGCAACAACAACAATCACTGACAGATTATGCAAGAGTAATCTCAATCGATGCTTGCTGGCTTTCCAAGAAACAGGGGGTAATTCTCTCTCTTAATACAGTATGCCCACACCAACTTCAGCGGAAATCAACTATAGTTCAGCGCAGTTGGCTGAAATATCGCGAAATGGTTCATGGAGTATGACAGCACAACAGCGTTTGATATGCGATCATGTATGTCATATCGTAGACGGTGATTTGGGGGAAATCCTATTTTTAGATGCAAAACTATATAGCAATTGCTGTCGCCTCTTCAGGAATAGCCGCCACATTGTTGCTAGTAGCCCATACTATGTTCGAGATCCCGATTTACTTGGACCATACGAAGATTCCAGTGTGTAGCGTTTCCAGGAACAGTAACAAAGCCAGGCTTCTGCGCGATCGTTTCTTAATAATATGGGACGAGTGCACTACGGCGAATCGGAAAGCGGTTGAATCAGTAGATAAAACCTTACTCAATTGCCCTAACCCCATGTGGGGCATAGCGCGTCAACTTTTCCATGTGGTCCAGTTGACGTTTCGTTGGCATAAACTGGTTTCAGAGAATGCAGTTGCCTGCATGCACCTCCTCCACATCCATGGCCAAGAACGTCGTCGTAGACGGGATTCGAACCCGAAACGCCGGTAGTCAAACATGAGACTCATGCCGCAACCCACTGCGCTACCGGTCGCCCCTAATAATATGGGACCAGTGCACTATGGCGAATCGGAAAGCGGTTGAATCAGTAGATACAACCTTACGTGACATCAAACAAAACGACCAGCCTTTGGGCGGTATTCCAATACTTTTCTGTGGCGACTTTAGGCAAACTTTGCCAGTAAAACCCCGAGGGATGAGGGTTGATGAAATTAGGGCATGTCTAAAAAGCTCACATCTATGGCGCATTGGCATACTCAGGCATTTGTCAACCAATATGCGGGCGGGAATTCGGGGTAATCACAATGCCCAAGAGTTTTCAGATTTGTTACTGAAAATTGTTGACGGTACGTATCCGGAAGAAGGGAATCCGGAAGGGAATGTTATTCTCCAAAAAAATTGATGTTGTGTATTTCAAAGACGACCAGGCATCTGCGATAAACGCAGAAATATTAAAATGCGTTCCTGGGGAATGTGTTGAATATACATAGCTCAATGAACCGAGTAATGGATCAAGAAGATGCTACCCATTATCCGGTTGAAATTATAAATTCCCTAAGCGCATCTGGGCTTCCGTCTCACAAATTGATATTAAAATTCGGCGTCCCTGTAATGCTTAGAAATTTGAGCCGCCGAAACTATGTAAAGGTACCCGACTGAAAGTGAAGTTACTTTTAATTTAGCTTAAGTTTAGCCTTGTCGTCGTGGTGCTGAGTAAGCGGAGAACAAATTAATTATGTATGAAAATAATAGTCAAGGTTAGTGTCAAGTTGTGAGCGAAGCGAATAACGCGAGTGCAGTGAGCTCTCGCAACAAGTATATATAATACATATATTCTGTCTGGTTTTATGCAAACTAGTTTCTCAGCTTTTAAGCTATCCTGCTGAAATTTTGCACAAAACCTTCTATCTGTTGCACGCTGTATATATGTCGGAACCAATGGAATCGGGCCACTACGTCATATAGCTGCCATAGATACGACCGGTCCAAAAATCCGTCCTTGTGAGAAAAACTTTTTTATTTCTAAACCTATCTTTTTATACCCTAGACTTTTAGTATAGGGTATATTGTTTTTGTCACGACGGAAATATGTAACACCTTAAAGGAGGCTCCGGAGGTATAGCAATGTATATATATAAATGATCAGGGTCACCTCCTGATTCGATTTAGCCATGTCTGTCTGTCTGTCTGTCTGTCTGTCTGTCCGTCTGTCTGTCCGTTCGCACGATAACTCTCGATAGAATGAAGCTAGAGCCTTGAAATTTTGGTCAAATATTGGTAGTGTAATCTAGTTGGATGGTATTGAAAATATGCATGATCAGGCCAAGAGAACGCCTACCTCCCCTACATATGTAAAATACATAAATGTATCTATAACTCCCGATTAAATAAACGTGAAAAGCTCTAGCTTAGGTAGATTACTCATGAGGGTAATTTTATACTCCCCTGGGAAAATAAAATCGATCAGTTGGAAACTAACGGTAATTTTCTTACAAAGAACCCCGTACTACCCTAATTTTCAGGTTTTTTGTATATAACTCCTGAACCAATTGACGTAGGCACCTGATTTTTGGCATGTAACCTTGAAGTGAGAAGCTGCTTAAGGTTTTGTAAGTTGGGCATAATCAGATCAAAGGAACGCCTACCTCCCCTACAAATTTCAAAAAATTAAATATTCCCTTAATTACGATAACTTTCGAAAAAATTATACTAGCAAGTTGAAAATTTGACAAAATGTTGCTAGTAAGACCTACTTTGTTGGTATTGAAAATGGGCAAGATCCGACCCAAGGAACCCGCATCTCCCCTACAAATGAAACTTCAAATAAGCGATAACTTTTGATAGAATGAAGCCAGCAACTTGAAATTTTGGTCAAATTGTTAAAGTGAGATTGAGTTAGTTGGCATTAAAGATGGGTAAGATCCGACCTAAGGAACCCCTACCTCCCCTAGAAATGAAAATTAAAATAAGCGATAACTTACGACAAAATAAAGCTAGCGACTTGAAATTTTAGTCAAATGTTTGTAGTATGATCCAGTCGACTAATATTGAAAATACGTAAATTCCGACCATCGAAACCCCTACTTCCCCTACCAAAGAAACTTCAGATAAGCGATAACTTTCGATAGAATGAAGCTAGAGACTTGAAATTTTGTTTAAATGTTTGTAGGGAGATCTAATTGGTATATGGAATGCTGGACAAGATCCGACTCAAGGAACCCCTACCTCCCCTACAAGTGAAACTTCAAATAAGCGTTAATTTTCGATAGAATGAAGCTAGCGACTTGAAAATTTGATAAATATTTGTAGAATGGGTTAGTTAATTGATTTTGAGAATGGTCAAGATCCCACTGAATGAGTGCCAACCTCCCCTCTGAACTGGCCATATAAGAGACCCACTTTTAATGCATATGGTCGTTGCCAATTGGGACTTTTGGTATCACCACTAGGTATGTACAAGTCTAGGGTATATACGCTTCGGCCTGGTTTTTAATTTTCTTTGAAACAAATTTTCTTTCTAACGAAGAAACTTTCCGGTCCCTTGACAATCCGTTATAGGCAAGTTCGACTGTATCTAGATCTAGACCTTAAAGTGATTTTTTCCCTCTTTTTTTGGAAGCATTTCTTAATATGGCTAAAATCATCAAACGTTATTCGCCTGTCCTTTGAAATATGATCAATTGCGTCCCACGTTGGGCGCCATTTTTGCGAAGGGCTATACCACGAGTCAAGTGTTTTAGTCGCCCAGCGACTGAGATTATACCGCCAGAATGGGCGAAGTGCCAACACCACAGGCAGAGCAACGCGAAGCCATAGAGTGATATGAAAGGGCAAGGAAGAAGAGTCGCCCAGCGAAGCGACATTATTTCGTATTATTTGAGAGTTGAATTTGGGGTTACTTTAAAAAAAAACACAGTGAAGCTGATATGCTCAGTTTTTTCGCTTTGAATGTGATCGTTTACATTGTACACGATCGTACAAGGATAGAAGAATTAAGCATGCAATTCTCTAAGAATGTTCCTTGCATATATTTGATTACCCAATTGCTTCGAAGTAAAATCAACATTATCTTTTCTTTTAAGTCTGGAGTGTTAAAGTTAAGAGCATTATTTCCGTCTTTAATCTGTATTATTGCTCATGTCATGATGTTTAAGAATAAAATTTGTTTGAGTTTGCGCGCGCACCCATTTGACATACTCGTACATATGTACGTATTCAACGTAGCAGCGTAGCTTCCTTAAGCTTTTTACCATGCCCACTTAAATCCACATTACGTCAAAAAATAGCATCTTATAGATACTCGTACATTTGTTTTCAGTAATGTTGCGACAACGAGAAAGATTCGAGCTGTTTATGTCAAGCATCAGCTGGCGGCAATTCAACTATCGCGAAATCAGGTGGAATTTTATTAAGTGATAGTCATGAAAACGCAACGACAAAACAGCGACAACAACGTTTCGACTTAATCACGAAAACTGATAACAAATTGCAAATCGTGAAATCGTGCATTTTCGCTAAAATCTCTGAATGGGGAAAGAGCGGTTTGTAGTAGTGGCGTCAAAAACCCCGCATCGGAATACGGAATAAAAAAAAAACAATATCGCGCGTCAAAATCACAAGCTTCTGCTATAAATGCTTAAAATGATGAGTTTTAAATCTAAAAATAATATTATACAAAGCTAAAGTGTTCTGCTGAGAGTCGTGTACAGTACATTCTATAAACATATCGATAAATAATGGTTGCTGATCGTGCCCTTGTTTTCCAACAAATTCAATATCACAAATCCGTTTTCAGCCAATTCTATAGTTTTGATTAATGGATTATTTACTGATGGTTTATGTTTCAGTGTTTTTATCCAGACAATAAAACCGATTAATATATTTGACTTAACTGATTATTCAGCACTGAAAATTGATTTTATTTTATCGTTCTTCTGTTTCATTCTAGTTTCGCGCTACAATTTTTATGGCGTTGCAGCAACAACAATAACAAGGAGAGAGATAGAGAGTAGAAAATTGCGTATCCTTACTTCGATGTTAGTGATTTGTTTGAAGAGTGATGCTCACACGTCTTTTAACGAAAGAGATTACATATCCTTACTAATGTGGAAACTATTGGAATTTAGAAATCGTAGAAATAGTTTATACTAAAATTAAAACGATCAATAGTTCGATAAACGAAATCGAGAAGATTTAAAATTGCGACATGATGATGGACCCATTGGATTATGATGGGATGTTCTCTGGAACGGATACAACACAGTGGATGTTATCGTCATTTGATCAACAAGGTGAGTTCTTTTTATTTATATTATTAAGGGGCTTTTTACACATTAGACCATCAATCAGACTAGCCAGTAGACCATGCATTTAACCACGCATTAGACAGTGACGTACATAGCCAGGGTGCAGGTGATCTGGACCCTTCCCAAAATATTTCGAATTTGAATAAAAGTACGACAATATAGACAGGTCTCTCTCTGTCCACTATGTGCAGAGACTGAGGGGCGTCCGGTAGCGCAGTGTGTTGAGGCATCAGTCTCATGTTTGAATCCCGTCCACGACGACGTTTGTGGCCATGGATGTGCAGGAGGTGCATGTTGGCAACTGCATTCTCCGAAACCAGTTTATGCCAACGAAACGTCAAGTGGGCCACATGGAACAGTTGACGCTCTATGCCCCACAAGGGGCTTGGTTGCCGCAACCTCCGCTTGGAGAATAATACAGTGATCTGGAAGGCGTAATGAGTGGTGGCTTATCAGAATTAATATCAATACCCACCCTTCTGGCACCTTTGGCATCATCTAGAAAACAGAATGATTCGAGGTTCCCAGCCCCGTACGCAATCATCCATAACCTAGGGTCCTTGAAACAGTACATCGTCCTCTCCGTTTCGCGCTGATGGAGTAAAAGAGCAACCGATGCCACCTTGGTGTGGTGGAGATTGATCTGTAGGAATCTGATCATTGAGACATTTTGCGCGCCTCCACCACTGTAACATCAGTGACATCATCAAAATCGGACTCTAACGATACATCGAGGGGAGGGGGTTCCGTTATGGCCTCTAAAGTAATGAGATCAGAGGATAGAGATATCATGTCGTCCTCCATTTTTCAATTGGTGGGCGTGCGAGATGGCAACAGCCCGCTCTCCGGGCCTTGGGCTCTTTTCCTTCCGAAGGAGTGTGAACAGGATACAACTTGAGACCCTTTTCCTCATCTTTTTGGTAAACCCGCAGTTTAATTGGCTGGAAGCCGAAATAAATAAAGCCTTTGTGAGTGGCTAGAAAGGCCAGAGATTCATTATTTAAAACAATAATCGCGGAACGAGTGTCTTCATTGGGTTCTTCTAATCTGGCAATACGCCAGTCATGTGTGAGAAGGTTTTTGTTGCAGGCTTTAATCACGCGTCATGATATCTTCCGCTTTAGAGGGCTAAGCGGGCAGCCAAGTACGGGCTCTCGGTCGTAGAGGGATTTCATCCCTAGTGACTACTTCCAATTTGGTCCCCGACCACAGTTCTCCCACTGTTGGAATTGCCAGGCCGAAAAGTCCCATCTGCCTTTGGTTGGCGAACTGAATGATTTTAATACGCCCCAGGAACCACCCGCTGTCCTTGCGAACTGGAGCAAGCCCGGGATACTTCTCGAAAAGGTGTAGGAAGTTACCGGCCAAGCTACATAGAACATTCCTCCATTTGCTGTACTAATGCCCCCTGCCGCATTCACTCTGTCGAGAACCATAAGTTCATTCCATTCCGTTGACGCTTCCGCGTAAGACCGGGCAGACCCACCAGTATCACCGGCTTTCTACCTTTTCGTATCTGTTGACGATTTGCCTGCAGATCTGTCCCTCTTAGGAGTTCCAATACGTTCCTACTTGGTGGGAGTGAACATTCAAGAAACGCCTTTTGTTTTTCGGTTTTCTGCTCTTCTGGTATTTTCTCTAAGAAGTTGCCGTTGTACGTCGCGTCGTTTTTTAAAGAGCACGAAGGCAGGCGAGTGATGTTTCCGTCTAGTTACCTCATTTTTAGCGACCGTTCAACCGGCGATTGGCACGGCGTCGACGTTGCCATTCTGTGTCTGTAAGAGGCTTGACTTTCCAAGACCACTTGGTTTCCAAGACCACTAGGGCCAGGTTTTTCCATCATCTCGTGAGCCACCAACGGAGGTCAGGCCTGTCGTATAAAGAAACTAAATTGCTCATCCTTAATTGCTCATCCTTAATTGCGACTCCTTAGCCCGACGACGCGGAGACTACTTTGGAGTCACCTATCCGGAGGCTCGGTTTCATCGAATTTCCTGGACAAATTATTAGCTCGATTAAACTTGATCGACAGGATTAGGCCTGTTAACAGACCCAGGGCTACAGCACAATGGGCCATTCGGCCTCTGTGCTCTGAACCCTAGGGGGTTCAATGTCCACCGTACATATTAGTTTTAGTATCGTCAGGAATTAACTATTGGGCACCCTGTGGTTTGTATTGAAAATGTAAACCATTCAACTTTCAATTTTAAAAATTAAGAAAGCTAAATGATAAACTTTAAGCTTGAATGGCCATTCGAAAGTTTGTCTCTGCTCCAAGCTTTTCATTTATTTCTCAAGCTTCAACATAAATCTTACATCTCCGCCTGAATATATGCAACTTTTTCGAACTACTTTTCTTTTATCTTTCGAAAATGTGAACGTTATCTTCTTCAGTGCTGCCGCTTTCTGTCTTTTTCATACTTTTTTCGTTAATGAGGTCGTTGTATTAATTAAAGGCGCGTTCTTTTGCGTTTCTATCGAGTGTAGGTACGCATTACGCAAACAACAAGTCGCTTGTTTGTGTAATGCGTGTTTGTTAATCTACCCTACAACACTCGATAGATACACAAAAGAACGTGCCTTATATCAAACGATGGTAAATCGAGCTGTGAATGAAAAGGTCTACAAATTATTGAAATATTTACTTCTGTAAGTAGATTACATGGAGTTTTGTACTGTTGCGAATTTTTCTCTATTACATATGTTGTAATGTGTTCCCCATTAGAAACATCACAGATACATAAACGTAGAGAACTTCCAGAATTTTATCTTCAATGTTTTTTGCCCATTAGCATCTTTGGTCATAAACATGCGGTTTAATTTCTATTTTTGTTTAATTACAGATGCAACGTTCCTGTCATCATCCCGCCAAATGTTGGAAACAATCGTGGAAGAGACATCCGAAGATGAAGAGATCCATCAGAGTTGGTCACAATTCGATAATGTCTGGAGCGAAGAGTCCGATACCGGTTCAGTTATACGAATTGAATTGCATAACGGTGAGTTACCGTGAATTAGTATTATTTTTTTTCAGTTCGTTCCCAATTTTTGTAGCTTTTTTTCCGACCAATATATTGTTTAATGATAGGTAACGAGCATTTATTTTAGTAATGTGGTATGCAGTCAGGAACACGAGATATGTATTGTACATAATGTATTTTTTTATGATGGTAGATGTAACGCCGACAAAATAGCATTTATATTTCAAAAGTAAATTTTTGATAATAATCATAATTACTGGAACGTTGAACTTTAATTTCCTTGCTACAACTCATAATAAGGGGTCATTGCAGCACTTGGGATTATTAGCCATTTACGGTCGACACAAGCGAAAAATTGATTGTAGATTTGCGGGAATGTGAGCCTTCTGTGCTGAAAATTTGTAAATAGTATTCGGAATATGTGTAGGAAGTTGCGATATAGTGGCGATTATGGATGAATGAAATCGTAGTTCGATTGTTTACTTTTTTTATGGTTTGCTAAAAAATCGAGGAAATTTCGTTATAATAATTGTCTACAAATCGTGGTCCAGCGACTGCAGTGCTAATAATTGACTAAGCCACTTCAGTGTGCAGTTTTTCGCTTGGATACCCATATTTCGCTATTTTTGACATGGATATGTTTTATCGCTGGGGGTCATCCTGATAATTAGTCCGTCACGTAATATGTCACGATAGTAGCTTCCGTTTTTGCGAGAGTGATGGTGAAACGTCAATGCAAATTCTCTGTAAATGCGTGCCAAGGTATGCCGTGGTGTTGGCTTCCCAGACCCAAAAGATATTGCTTCGACCCTACCTAACAACCCAAGGCATTGGCACAGTAGACCATTTGGGGTCGGTGCTTGCTGAATTCACAGGACCAATAAAAATACATCAAGAAACTTTTTTTTTAACTGATTTACTTACTGATGAAAAACATGTACTTATTGGAAGTACATATTTCTTATTCTTCAATATTATTGTATTTTTAATGAGATTTACTAAATTTCGGGAGGGGTCTTGTCCTGCTGCTATGTCATTGTCAAATGACAAAAATCAAGTCATGTTTCACTTCTACCCATCACCACGTGACTGATCAAATAGTCCACGGGACAGGCAAGGAAGGATGATCTGCCCTTAATTCAGAGAGAAGGATTGTCTCTCATCCTATATCGGAATTAAAGTATTTTTGTTTTATACTAGCTGGGTTTACATCTAGTGTTGGCTTCGCTCACAACATTGACACTAATTTCGGTCATTTTAGGCGTTCTTCCACAGTCATTAACCCCGGAGGCTTTGGGCGCGCCACCATCTATCCCATTTTTTTGAGTCTCATTCACCTTCGGGTTTATTTCGTATCATATAGCCCCTTATTCGAATTTACATGTCCTCTGTTTTTACTGGATCCAATGCGGTTCGAAATAGACGTACCAATGTATTCCACTTGTAAATCTCTTTGGAGATCAGGCACAGATCACGATTTTATTCCGGAATCTGTTCCAAACGATGATCCACTTGCTGTGTACTTCGTTGCCCACGAAATAAATTTGTGAGAACTTGAACGACTTCATATACCTGGGTTGCATCTTGTCAAGGGACGCCAACGAAACTGACGAAATCAAGCGTCGGATACAGGTAGCTAATAAGACTCGGTTCTTCCCATAAATCGAAGCATGTGCACAGAAACACAAAGCTCCACATATGGAAAACCATGATACGACCTATGCTATGCTATGGCTACGAAACCCGGACCCTAACTCCAGCTTTTGACCTCTGAAAACATGCTAAACACATTCAGACGATAAGTCCATCGGAGAATTTTCGGAGCAGTTTTCGACCAAAATCGATGGTGCATCCGGTACAACCATGAGCTGTACGAACTGTACAATGTGCTGGAAGTTTAGAGAGTCGTCAACCTACAACGTCTACACGGTACGGACAAGGCATATACAACGAATGGACGATAACGGCACGCCTAAGAAAATACTGGACGGACGACGCATCGACGGAGCAAGGCTGCAAGGAAAACCGCGAGCTCGTTGGAAAGAGTCAGTAGATGAGGACGCCGAACTGCTGGAACCCGGTTATTTGACCCATATAATTACTACTACTACTTTGCCTTAACCCCTAGCGGGGCACAGCGCGTCAACTACTCCTGCGCGCCATCGTACTCTGTTCTGGGCAATGGGGCGCAACTCCCCAAAAGACTTACCCAGTACCTGACACTCCTTTGCCACAGATCGACGCCATGTGATTCGAGGACCCCCTCTTGGTCGGCCTTGGTTGGAAATGGGGTTCCATTTCATGGCATGCAAAGCAATGCAGTTATCACTCTTCCGCAATGTGTGACCTATCCACTGCCATTTTCGCCTGCGTATCAATTCGTCGATTGGCATCTGACCCGTACGCCGACTTAGCTCTTCATTTGATATTGTTTCGGGCCAGAAAATTCTTAAAATTCGACGAAGACATGAGTTGACGAAAACTTGCAGCTTTCTGGTAACTCCTACGGAAACTTTCCATGTACTGCTCCCATAAAAAAGCACTGATAGTACCAGGGAGCGAAACAGGCCCAGCTTGGTCTTGATGCTGAGATAACTGCTCTGCCAGATTTTGAACAGTATGCCGTATGCGCGTTTAGCCTGGTTGATACGACGAGCGATGTCCTGCTCCGTACCACCATTTTCGGCAACAATGCTACCCAGGTAGACGAAGTTGTCTACCTTCTCCACAGGCTGCCCATTAATATTGATGGCAATAAGTGTCGGATTTCTTTTTCGCAACGGAGGGCTAAGCACCTTGGTCTTGTTGGTATTAATCTTTAGCCCAACCTTGCTTGCCTCCCTCTCGAGATCTAACGCCATTGCGGACAGATCCATGATTTTGTGGGAGAGTAGGCATATGTCGTCAGCGTAGTCAAGATGTTGTAGATAAGATGTCAAAGTCCATTGAATTCCTCTGTCGAGTCCGGATAGGGCTGCATGCAACACATCGCCGATCACAATGAGGAATAGGATCGGTGAGAGGATGCACCCCTGCCGAACTCCACTGCGAATCTCAAAGTCCCCCGACACCTTACCTTTATGCAGAACGCGACATTTCGCGCCGTCATACGTTGCCTTAATAATAGCCACAAGCTTCTCAGGGATGCCTCTCCTGCGCAAGGCCGCCCATATAGAATCCCGGTTCACACTATCGAAAGCCTTTTCGAAATCGATGAAAAGCAAGTGAAGCGGAGAATCGTATTCAGCGCATTGCTCGATGATGATTCGCAAGGTGTTAATGTGATCGACACAGGAGAATCCGGATCGAAAGCCAGCCTGCTCTTCATCAATTGTGCTTTCTAAGTGGGCCTTTAGTCTTTCCAGGACAATTTTAGCTATTATCTTGGCAACGGCAGGAAGCACACAAATGCCTCTCCAATTATTACAGTCTGTGAGGCTACCCTTCTTTGGAAGTTTGATGATCAAACCTTCCTTCCACTCAGTGGGAAAGGTCTCTGTATTCCACGCTTTATCAACAAGTGGGTGCAGCAAATCGGCAGTTACGCTTGGCGCTGCTTGATAAAGTTCGGCAGGGATGCCGTCAAGTCCGGCGGCCTTTCCTCGTTTTAGTGCAATAATTGCAGTGACTATTTCCTCTTTAGTCGGGGCAGTGGACCGTATACGCACATTTTGATGGTTAGCTAAATTATCTATATGAGGGGGAACTTCACCAGAGGTTACACGGTTCAAGACCGCGGCGAAGTGTTCTTTCCACCGCCTCATTTGATCTTCTTCCAAGATAAGTAGCTTTCCATCACTATCTTTCACCGGATGTTGGCAGGAGTTACGACCACCTGTAAACTCCTTGATGACACCGTATACGGCGTTTAAGTTATTACTTCTAGCGGCTTCTTCTGCTGACGCTAAAAGAGAATTGGCATAAACTCTTTTATCGCGTCGCACACTACGCTGAACTTCTCGAGCTTTCTGACGGTAAAGGAGTTCGATGCTGCTTCGATTGTCGTCTGATGCTGCAGCCAAACGAACTTTCAGCTCCTTTCTTTCAACAATCCGCTGCCATGAAGCGTCGGACATCCAGGGCTTATTCCGGCAATCCGGGTTTGGGCCAAGGATGGTATTTGCGCCATCAATGTACGCATTTTTTATGGCATCCCAGTTTTCGTTTATGTCACTATCTGGGTGACTAGTTATCTCAGCCGCTTTTTGCGCAAGATGGTCATTATATTGTTGTAAGACAGCTGGATTTTTTAGTCGAGCGGTGTTGAATTTGCGGGGCCTGGATCTTTCGTCGCTGGGGCGGCGCACGGCTGCAATACGCAATCGAACATTAGCGATCATAAGATAATGGTCTCTTCCCATCCCAATATCGGCACCCTTCATGTTTCGCACGTCCAGGAGGCAACTCTTGAATCTTTTACTAATGGCAAAATGGTCGATCTGATTTTGTGTTCTGCGCCGATCAACAGAGGACCAACTGATTTTGTGGTGGTCCTTATGCTCAAACATAGTACCACCGATGAAGCGACTGTGAAAGTTGCAGAACTCTACAAATCTTTCACCGTTGTCATTACGATCGCCAAGACCGTGTCTCCCCATCACATGTCTGAGCCCATAGTTATCAGCGCCAACTTTCGCATTCAAATCACCCATAACCATTATAATGTCACCTTTAGGTGTTCTGCTCTGAACGGCGTTTAGTTCTTCGTAGAAGAAGTCTTTTGCCAAGACATTGTCGGGTTCAGTAGGGGCATAACATTGTATTATTGAGATGTTCCTCATTTTGGTCCGGAACCTGGCGGTCAAGACCCTGTCAGAGACCGGTTCCCAGGATAAGAGACAGTTTCGCGCGGCTCTGGGTAAAAGGAGCCCCACACCTGACTCACGACGACTACCGGTAGCTTTACCGGAGTACAACATTACAGTGCTGCCCGTTGGAGAGATGAATTCTCCGCTGTTCCACCATCTTATCTCACTAACTCCTAAGATATTTAATTTGTACCTCAGAAATTCACTCTCTAATTGAAGAAATCGTGCGTTCTGGGGACCTTCTGATCCATTGTCCAGGAGAGTAAGCACATTCCAGAATCCAATCTTTGTCATTGTACAATAGCTAAAAGTCGTAACCGTTGAGTCAGTCCTTATCCGAGGCATAGTTGACATTTCGTTAGCATATAAAGATTTCGGATAGTGCAAGTTGCTGGCATACACATCCTGTCCTTTGATTGTCGGTTTTAACGACAGGCCCTCAAAGGGAAAGGCCGTGGTATTTTTTTCACACCCCACACCACAGGGGTACCTCAACCAAATCATCGCACCGCCATCACTGGCGGCTTGACGTTGGTTGGAAATGGTCAGTGACCACTGCCGTTCCAGGGGGCGCCCACGTGGAGGACTATGGAAGAGGAGTTTTTGCCCCCCCCCCCCCCCCATATAATTGGAGGACAATGATCCAGGCGGCCAAAGCACGACGTCAAGTTGTAGCGCCACGATGATGATGAAGTCAAGCTCCCCGGAGTGGACTCCGACACCCACACGACTGGCAGGCAGTTGCGGAACCGTCCGTCTATATCTTCAAGGAGTTAAGTGTGAGAGCATCAAGATATTGTGAGACTGGCACAAGTTTCACCACAGATGTGTCTCTCGAATTCTAATGTCTGAGTTCATCGCCATTTGTCCAGCGGAAGCAGGCCAAGCATCATATCCAGCGCCGCGGATGGAGTATGCCGGAGAGCTTCGCTGGTTGCCACGCAGGCGGTTCTCTGCGCCTTAGTCAGCAAATTGCAATCTGCTATAGTCTGATGTCGCGCTCGGTGACCGTGATCGTTCGGTCACCGCTCTACGATACTAAGCTAGAGCTTGACTCAGAAAATTATTTATTTGATCCGTAAATTTATTCATTTGGTTTGGAAATTTATTTCATTCAGAAATTTATTTATTTGATTCGGTAATTTATTTATTTAATTTGTAAATGTATTTATTTTATCGAAAACTTATTTATTCGATTCGAAAAGTTATCTGTTTGATCCGGGAAGTTATCTATTTGATCCGGGAAATTGTCTATTTGACCCGGAAATTTATCTATTTGTCTCGAAATTTCGCTTACTTGAGCTGGAAATGCTATATTAGTAGATAAGAAGCTTGAACTAACAAAGTATTTCTTCAATTCGTCTTTCGATTTGGTTTTGCGAATAACTATAATTTTCTTTTTATTCCAGATCAAGATTCAATCTCCGAACGTGACTTCGCCTGTCCAGCAAAACGACCACGTCGCGACGATCTTCTCGCTGTTGACGAACTATCCACCTTTGGAACAAATATTATACGAAAATTTCCGCGAAACGAAAATTTACTAATATCCGAATTCACCACCGAAAGCCCTGTCTATCGCGGCACCCGACGATTCGACGAACCCTACTCCGACTCCGACACCCTATCGTACAACTCACTAAGTCGCTCCTCCTCTCTAATTCAATTTGAATCGTTGGAGCGTCAATTGCAGACTGGCGATCTTGCCGCTACCGCAGGATCAGTCCTAGGACAATCGTCACCATCGTTGGCGACCTACGAACACAATGGCGATCCTAGAATTGCCGATGGGTGCATTCGACGATATGAGTCGTCCGACGGACGATTGCATCAAACCTACTATGATCTTGCCAAAATTGAGTTTAACAATGATTTGGTCTTTCACGCGAAAAGTGATTCCGAGTCGAGCGATAATAGTATTTTGTCACATGAGGAGCGTATCCCGAAGCCAACAATTGATGCGGCGAATAATGGAAGGTATGTTGAGGCGGAAGGACGCGCCGCGAACGGCTGTCGAACTGCAAGCGAACAAAGAGCATGCTATAAGGGCAAAAATTCGGCGGAGAATTTGAGTGAAGATAGCGGATATTGTGAATATATTTCCGCATTGCGTATTAAGTCGAAAAGTATCCCGAACTTCCTCAGATCCAACGAGAAATTCTGCGAAGAGGAGGAATTCTTTGAGAATCACAAGAGTCTCGAGATGATCTATGATCATTCCAGAGCTGAGAATGGCCGACGACATGGGGAGGACATCGACGTTGTAGACGATGCTGTGACAAAAATAGCTGGGAAACTTGAAAGTAATGGGAACTATGGCTGGTATAATGGCGACGTTAAAAATAAAATGTACAGAGAGCAGACAACATCGTCTGCATCTTCTCGGTCGCGATCTACAGCGTCGTCGCCGTCGTCGTCCACTTCCTCCACCACATATCAGCGCTTTTCGAGTAGTCTTCCCAACGTGCATCTTCAGTCTAATCAGCACAATTCTGACGCGATATGTGGATCCTATTATCTTAATCGCGATCACGATCAATACGCAACATTCAGTGATAGTGACGACAACGGACGTATTGATAAGTCCCAATTGCGGGCGGTCGTAAGTGTTCCCAGTTCTTTGTATCTCAACGATCAGGCGGGAGTGGCGGATTTCGAGAATAATAATGAACGCAAGACGGGCATTCATCAATTACAAAACATCGGCAACAACAAAAACGATCGTGGCGAAAACGATGACGACGACGACGACAGAGATTTCATATGGAATCTAAGATCGCCAAAATTCGTTCGATCTGAAAATAGATCGTCGGGCGGTAAAAAATATCTGACATCGAAAAAACTTTCTGCACCAACAACGGGCGGCCCGACACCGAGTTATCTGAACGCTAGTTACAATAACTTGACCCTACTAGATTATTCCGGTAATCGCAATAGTTTTAACATGTCTGACTACAGTGGCAATTCGAAAAGGAGTTCCCGGGAGTTTGAATTGGGCAAAGGGAATTTCCTGCTCGATGAAATCTCCTCACATTTCGACAGGAATCTGTCGATCCTGAGCGGAAGGGAGGCGGACAGTGATTTGATAAGTGAATTTTTGAAGGGCGAGCGGCAGACGCGTCCGGACAGTCTTGAGGATATTGAAATGCATGGGCGGAGTGAGGAGAACCTGGTTTCGGCTGAAATGAAGAAGGCCGCCGCCACGGCCGAGGCTGATGCTCAAAAGGCGAAGAGGAAGAACTCCAGTCTCGAGACATTCGATATCAATCCGACCAATTTGAAAACATCCTATGCCGAGAGCCTGGAGAGCTGTAACTTCGATCTGGGCGACCATATATCGCACCTTGATCATTCCACCCCGATAAAACGCGGCTTGGTCGCGAGCACCCCCAATTTGACCAGTTTGAACAGCCCACGTCCAGATGACTGTTGCATCGAAGATCAAATGCTCTCGGCCACGAGTGCTCACAATTCGCTGGCCACCATACCCGGTGAGGGCAAACAGCGACTGGGAATCCTTATCTCTGGCACGGCAGGATCACGCAACTCCTTGGGCAAGGGAGTGAGTTTCTGTCCGTTCGTTTCTGAAATTTGCTTCTTGGAGCAATCTTCCGAGGAGACGCCCGACGAGCCTGATTCGCTTGAAGACTACTCCGCGAGCAAGCACAATGAATTCGCATATTCAACAGCTGATAAAGACCAGGAGCCATCACACTGCGTATCTGAGTATCTAGATCTCGAGAACATGGACGTTGTCGCCGTGGCTGATCTCAAGTCGGCTAATCCCAGCAATTGTGTGGGCGTACAGCAAACAAGCGCACAAGTACTTGCTGCAAACAACGAAATTATCAACAAACGATCGACCGACCGTCCGAGCAACGACGGGTGCGACCCGCAGGGGTTCATCAACAACCCATCGGTTGCTTCCAACAGTAATGAGTCGATCGTTGAACAGTGCGGTTCAGTGAGTGATAGTGGCAGATGTGATGGTGACGGCGGTGAAGGTCTTAACGACGACGTACAAGCTCAAGATTGCGCGTTGAGTTACGATATTCCGATAACAGTGGAGATGTTCTCTAGTGATGAGATGATGAGTGGTCCAGTGAATGTGCCAACAGCGAATGTTGATAATGATCGCGGCCATAGTCCGAATAGTGTACGTGAAATAGTGGCGAAAATTAATAACAATAATAACAGCAACAGTAGCAACAATAATTGCAACATCAGATCTAGTCTTAATAGCAACGGTAACGGTAATCACCATCAACAGCAGCAGCAGCAACGCCAGCAACAACAGATTCGGTACCCCGAGCAAAGTAATTACGGAAACAACCAAAAAATGCCCAACATTGAGGTGAATAGCATTGGGGCGGGTACGGGTGGCGTGCCATCGCCAAACACCGGAACCGACTTATTAAGTGTTAAATTCAAGCCCAAGCCGGATGAGAAGCGACACAAAAATGGCTTTCTATCGCGTTTCGCTGGTGGCTTTCGGTTCTCGTTGCGGCGCAAGAAAAAGACCGCCGCGACAACAGGTGCTGATAAGAATTTCAATGAACCCCAACAACCGTTGAGTTATTCACAACCAGCGACGGCACAACAACAACAACAACAGCACACGAAATCGGGTCAGGTAGTGTCGCCCGCAAATTTGGACAGTAAATATCTCAAGCCAAAACACACTCCCGACTATGTGTACATACCCTTAAAGGACCCAAGCCCGGTGCGACAATTGATGGCGGCCGAGAAAGGAACCACCCCACCTGCCGTGAACGACAATAATAGATCACCCGGATATGATACGGTCGACAAAACATCGACTGCATCATCTTCGTCTCCTGAACGACGGCATCTACCCTTCGGTGCGGGAACTAACAACATTGATAAGAACCACGTGTTGCTTGCGGGCAAACCGCCCCTACCCAAACAACCTCCACGTGTAGTCGGAGTTTGTGAAAAGATTCGCGCAGGTCCGACAGCCCTCTCGCCCGCTCAACAGTACCAGGCCACCCTTAGCATGTTGACGAACGGCGGTAGTCCCGCGAATGGTAGACATGCGCAAGTTTTTCGCTCAAAATCTCAGCCCCGAGAAATCGATGAGAGATTCCTGGACACGGAACGTAACTTCTTCTACAATACCCAAAATCAGTTAATCGCGACTATGAACGGTAACGGTTGTGGTCACGTTCCTTACGTGTCCGAGGGTGCCGATGATAGCGGTGCGGGCGTCAATGTGGGTGGTGGTGGTAATAACAATACGGAAAAGGCTCAGACCCTTCCGATGGATGCCTCGAATACATCCACCAGCAAAATTGGTTTAATCGAAACAAATTTGGATACGCACGAGACCGTGATTACGGGCAAAACACGCAGCCTGATGGAATTAGGTCCGGGAGCTCGTGGTCATCCCGACAGGATTTTACATCATCATCATGCACTTCACAACACTCATCATCACCATGGAAATACCACCAACATAATCGATGGTGGTGCAACGAAACGACCACACAAGAGCATGGAGTTCCTGTTGGATAAGGAGAATCAGAAGAAAGTCCTGGTAAGTACTCATATAGTAGATGTGGTCCTGTATTTTTTTATTACCATTGCTGCGCGCTTTTAGCAGACACTTCCTGTCGACTTACTTCCGGGAGCCTCATCACGTGTGTCCTTGTAGAGGTTCAATTTTGCTCCTGCCTTCCAAAGGACTACCGTATCTCTCTCTAAGAGGAAATTGTCTATAAAGCAGTTTTTAAGCTTTCGTAAAACATAAAGTGCGGTACCTTTATTAAATTTGCTTGACGAAGGCGGACGAATACTCCAGGAAATCGGGGACACTTTCCCTCACTAGCGTTAAGGCGTCAAGAACTTTTCGTACATATTCAAGTAGGCATTTTTCATGCCGCTATGTGCAAGCCTTAGTATGAGATACTCGTATAGCAGCAACAAGTTTATGGTTCCCGGATAAATATAGAAAAATGTAGAGAAAGTTTCAGAGTAGCAAACCTTGTTGTTCAAAGTTCCTACGTTTTCTTTGAATACAAGGAGACCTACTAGAATTTCCGAGTATTACATTGTATGGATTTGATTGAAAGGGTTGCATGAATTCTGTCGATTTGTATTTATTTCCGGTACCTTTTTCATGTTGCCTCAGTAAGTCATCTCATTTTAATCTATTCCCGTATTATGATGAGTGTTTTAAGGATCAGAAAAATCATCTCGTGCAAATATCCTTGGAAAAAATGTACCCGGACACTCGTGGCGACGGAACCTATCTAACTGTTGAGGTCTGCTTTTGATTTTCTCTTGTGTGAGAGAGAAAATCCGGGCCCGGGGCTGAACAAATATTGGTCCATATATTGTAGATTAGATTAGATTGACAGAAGGGTGCCAACAGGCCCACTAGCACCCAGGCAAAACGGTCTATTGTGCTATAGTCCGAGGTCTGGCAAAAGGCCTAGGCCTGTCGATTAAGTTTGATCGCGCTTGTGAATTGGCTTAAAGGGATGAGCTGGATCGAAGCAATGTTAGCTGCTTCAGGGAAGGCGATGCCAAGGTGTACTTGGCGACGTTGGACCTATGCGAATGCCTCACATTCGCAAAGAACATGCAATAACGTTTCATCATCGCCTTCGCAGAAACGACAGCTAGCGTTCGACACTACACCCATGATTATTAACTGACCTTAAGAGGTCTTAAGAGGCCGAAATACATGCAGACGTGGACGGACGTGCCCGGACGGCAATTTTTGATTGATCATCTTTTTGATCAATTATTCTCATTCGCAGTCAATTTTGCACACAATATTATGCAAATTCCATAACAGCTTGTGCTTGCTTAAAAATTTCATTACTCTCCGCGAAAAGTCGACGAACACGATGCATGCCATAATTCATACTGGATACGTACGACAATGATCTCCGAAGATCTATTTCCCCATGAACGACAGTGAGTTTCTCATCAGTAGGTGATAAATGTAAGCACAAAGCCCTGAAATGTCCGCCCTGCGAGGAAGTAGCATACTTCGCAACGTCCCGCATCTATAAACAAAATGAACTTTTAAGACATTTCGTTTCGTGAGCGATCTAAAGGAAAACAATTGATTGTCGTTGAATGAAATTGAGTTCAGTTGAAATAATGCACGTCTGCCCCTGACCCCGTGCTAATATCCAAAAGAAAATACGTTCGTCCGCCCAAGCTTACATGCATTTCGGCCTTTAGGCAAGAATGTTCAGTTAGAAGGCCACAAATGCTTCTTATCTTGTTACGGTTCATTTTTAAAAGTTCATACGTCCTGCTACGCTACTAACCAGATATGAACATCTTGGTTTGCCTCAGGTCTGGGAGATAGTCCCATTGGATGGTGGCCTCAGTACGCTCCCAGTCTCTGATACATTTACTGACAGAACTTAGCGGAATCCCGCAAAAGGGCTCAGGTCCACAAAAGGACGTGTCCGTGCTCCTCAGTCTGTTTATTCTCAGAAATGCCGAAGTAGTAGTATTGTGGCGAACCTACCCTACTACTGTGGAATTACCCTGGTTAGGTTAGGTTAAAGGGGCTGCCGTGATACACACAGCACACATAGACCACCACTGGGTCCTTTGTGATACCACCATCGACTCCACAACCCGAATCCTACCTATTCATTGAACCAGCCTGAGCTGTTGATAAAGCGCTGGGGCCGGCTGATGCTAACATCCTTAAGATCGTCCAGATCGCCAAAATAGAAAGACCCCAACGTAATCCTTCTTCTTCTAGCCAGGGCATGACACCCACATAACAGATGAAAGGTACTCTCCTCCTCATCCTCATCCCCGCAACTCCTACAGAGGTCATTGTGTGGAAGCCCCAATCTCCTAGCATGTAGACCGGTAGCGTGTGTTGAGGCATGAAGGTCTTGTTTGACTACCGGCGTTTCGGGCTCGAGTCCCGTCCACGACGACGTTCGTGGCCATGGATGTGCATGCTGGCAACTGCATTCTCCGAAACAAGTTTATGCCGTCGAAACGTCAACTGGGCCACATGGAACAGTTGACACCCTGATACAGATAATTCGCGGTGCGTGCAAATTGCGGGCTCAGAATAAAAAGGTATAGGTGTGAATTGTCGAGACATGTTGACGTTCTACGAGAGACCTGGATCAACTGCCGGCCAGCAGTTTGGTATGAAAATTTATCTTTGTCAGAATGAATCGAATGAGGCTATTATTTGCTCAAGAAATATAAATTTAAACGCCATTAGTTCTCCGGTGGCGCTCTAAAAGCGAAATGTTCCAGGAACAATAAAAACGAAATCAATATTATACATCTACAACGGTTCTTTACACAGCTCTTACGTTTTAATTCGCAGAAGATTGCCATTTAATTTCCCCCCTTTTGCCAACAGAACCTCATCATTGCCCTTTGCTCAACTTCTTAATTTCCATTATAAACAACAAAACTCACTCAATCGAATGTAATTAACAATCAACGCATTGGCAAAAAGTCCTTTTACTCTTGCCAGTATTGCAGTGTGTTATCCACATGGTTGAATATCCATGCCTATAACAACAGTTAGATTCTGAGGAACTGATGAAAAATCATTCAATTTCACCGACTTCCACTTCAACCGTGTCTACAACATGACTTTGAACTCAATATCAACCTTCGCAGAATAATCTCACCTTCAGTTTCCATACGACATTTTCTTAAGCTTAAGCCCACTCGTTTACCTCGGGGGGATATCCTTTAAGATTCAAGCTTGCTCAGATAGCCCAGGAACGTGGGGTGAAAAGCCGGCCTAGTTGGAAAGTTTTGAAGCAGATATGGTTTTTTGTACATTTCTGCTTTTTTTTGTATACGAATCTGAAGTATGCTAATAAAGATGTTGACTGGAAAACCATTTTTTTATGAAAATAACGCACTTTTTCGGTTTTGAACTAATATGGAAATATTAAGGATGACGTTAGAGTTTCGTTGATTAGTTTTTCCCCAAAGCTCATTCTTGCGGGAATTAGTTTTTGTAGGGAGTCCCACTTATCTAATTTATTTTTGACTACTTTTCCTATGTAATAAGTTTAGCTATATTTGGCAACATACAGGGTGCGGCAACATAACTTCCGTTTTTCAAAACGCAATTAAACCCATTTTATGAATCAGAATTTTTTTTATATTTTTTTTTATAATGTAGGTACATATCTAAAGTAATGTTTTACACAGTTTTGAAAATCTATTGCGTAGGTGATGCCCCCCATTGCCCATACACTAAATAAGCCGCTTTCTGGCGTTTGTCATGATCCTTACCAGCGTAGCAGCGGGGATGTTGCATGGTTCTGCCCGGACGTTGACCTTCAGGTCTTGTAGGGTCCTTGGACGGTTGACACAAACGCGGGATTTCAAAACACCCCACAAAAGAAATCGCAAGGGGCCAAATTGGGGGAGCGGGCTGACGACTCTAAATTGCCCCTTATTTAGAGCAGGCGCTCATGGAAGTGTTCCCGCAAAACAGCCATCGATGATCTTGAAGTGTGAGCCATTGCTCCGTCCTGTTGGAGCCAAATGTCCCCTAAGTCCAATTCATCAAGTCGTGAAAAAAAAAATCCCTCCAACATGTGCACATACTGTTCGGAATTCACTGTCACTGTGACCTTATTTTCTTAAAAAAAAAACAACAGGGACTAACAATCACAGCTGAGGAAATTGCACACCACACTGTGAGAGGTGAATGCAAAGGCCTTTTATGCAATTCTCGGGGATTGGTGGCAGCCCAGTAGTGCATGTTCTGTTTGTTGTCGCATCTATTCAAGTGAAAATGGGCTTCATCATTGCGTCCTCTGGTACGTTTTCGAGAAGCACCTCACATGCGTTCCTCCGAGAATTTAAATCGAAGAGTTTCTGGACAATCGCCGACTTGTACGATTGGAAAGACCAAGGGCAGACGCATGTTTGCGGGCTGAACGCCGTGGGGATTGCAAGATTGAAGCTCTCACTGCCTCAATGTTCTCAGCTGATTTGATGGGCCGAGGTACTCCAGTTCTAAGTCTTGTCACACACGCGGTTTGTCTGAACGTAGTGACCCATGTGACAATTGATTTGCCCTGTGTCGAGAGTTCAGATAGATAAAGATTGAACAAGGAGGGAGACAGAACTCCTCCTTGTGGCACACCTTGTTTGATATTCCTTAGCTTCGATTTCTTGTTCCTGAATTCAGTGTAGGACTGCCCGCAAGATAATTGGCAATCTATTTTGTTGTTTTCGTTGGAAGACATGCATTATGTACAACTATGACTATGCTGAAGGCTTTCAACAGGTCAAGTGCTACCAGAATTGGTCTGTGACATGGACGAGGTTGATTGAGGCCATTGTGGATGCGAGATGTAATGGCATTGTACTGTACATCCTTCGGAAGCTGTGCTGTGGTTGGCCAGCTGGACGTGGGCCGCAAAGACAGAGTGGATTAGTGCTTCGAGCGTTTTGGTGATAGAAGTGTGATGAGACGATAGGACTCGCTCAATATCGCTTTTTTTTAGGTTTCAAGGTTGGGGTCACTCTCCCTTTCTTCTAAAGTTCCGAAACGATCTGTGATGTGATGGATAGGTTAAATGTAGCCGTGGGATATTCGATAGTTGGTATGTTGACTACTTTGCCTTAACCCCTAGCGGGGCATAGCGCGTCAACTACTCCTGCGCGCCATCGTACTCTGTTCTGGGCAATGGGGCGCAACTCCCCAAAAGACTTACCCAGTACCTGACACTCCTTTGCCACAGATCGACGCCATGTGATTCGAGGACCCCCTCTTGGTCGGCCTTGGTTGGAAATGGGGTTCCATTTCATGGCATGCATAGCAATGCAGTTATCACTCTTCCGCAATATGTGACCTATCCACTGCCATTTTCGCCTGCGTATCAATTCGTGGATTGGCATCTGACCCGTACGCCGACTTAGCTCTTCATTTGATATTGTTTCGGGCCAGAAAATTCTTAAAATTCGACGAAGACATGAGTTGACGAAAACTTGCAGCTTTCTGGTAACTCCTACGGAAACTTTCCATGTACTGCTCCCATACAAAAGCACTGATAGTACCAGGGAGCGAAACAGGCCCAGCTTGGTCTTGATGCTGAGATAACTGTCTTGATGCTGAGATAACTGCTCTGCCAGATTTTGGACAGCATGCCGTATGCGCGTTTAGCCTGGTTGATACGACGAGCGATGTCCTGCTCCGTACCACCATTTTCGGCAACAATGCTACCCAGGTAGACGAAGTTGTCCACCTTCTCCACAGGCTGCCCATTAATATTGATGGCAACAGCTGTCGGATTTCTTTTTCGCAACGGCGGGCTAAGAACCTTGGTCTTGTTGGTATTAATCTTTAGCCCAACCTTGCTTGCCTCCCTCTCGAGATCTAACGCCATTGCGGACAGATCCATGATTTTGTGGGAGAGTAGGCATATGTCGTCAGCGTAGTCAAGATGTTGTAGATAAGATGTCAAAGTCCATTGAATTCCTCTGTCGAGTCCGGATAGGGCTGCATGCAACACATCGCCGATCACAATGAGGAATAGGGTCGGTGAGAGGATGCACCCCTGCCGAACTCCACTGCGAATCTCAAAGTCCCCCGACACCTTACCTTTATGCAGAACGCGACATTTTGCGCCGTCATAGGCTGCCTTAATAATAGCCACAAGCTTCTCAGGGATGCCTCTCCTGCGCAAGGCCGCCCATATAGAGTCCCGGTTCACACTATCGAAAGCCTTTTCGAAATCGATGAAAAGCAAGTGAAGCGGAGAATCGTATTCAGCGCATTGCTCGATGATGATTCGCAAGGTGTTAATGTGATCGACACAGGAGAATCCGGATCGAAAGCCAGCCTGCTCTTCATCAATTGTGCTTTCTAAGTGGGCCTTTAGTCTTTCCAGGACGATTTTAGCTATTATCTTGGCAACGGCAGGAAGCACACAAATGCCTCTCCAATTATTACAGTCTGTGAGGCTACCCTTCTTTGGAAGTTTGATGATCAAACCTTCCTTCCACTCAGTGGGAAAGGTCTCTGTATTCCACGCTTTATCAACAAGTGGGTGAAGCAAATCGGCAGTTACGCTTGGCGCTGCTTGATAAAGTTCGGCAGGGATGCCGTCAAGTCCGGCGGCCTTTCCTCGTTTTAGTGCAATAATTGCAGTGACTATTTCCTCTTTAGTCGGGGCAGTGGACCGTATACGCACATTTTGATGGTTAGCTAAATTATCTATATGAGGGGGAACTTCACCAGAGGTTACACGGTTCAAGACCGCGGCGAAGTGTTCTTTCCACCGCCTCATTTGATCTTCTTCCAAGATAAGTAGCTTTCCATCACTATCCTTCACCGGATGTTGGCAGGAGTTACGACCACCTGTAAACTCCTTGATGACACCGTATACGGCGTTTAAGTTGTTACTTCTAGCGGCTTCTTCTGCTGACGCTAAAAGAGAATTGGCATAAACTCTTTTATCGCGTCGCACACTACGCTAAACTTCTCGAGCTTTCTGACGGTAAAGGAGTTCGATGCTGCTTCGATTGTCGTCTGATGCTGCAGCCAAATGAACTTTCAGCTCCTTTCTTTCAACAATCCGCTGCTATGAAGCGTCGGACATCCAGGGCTTATTCCGGCAATCCGGGTTTGGGCCAAGGATGGTATTTGCGCTATCAATGTACGCATTTTTTATGGCATCCCACTATCACTATCTGGGTGACTAGTTATCTCAGCCGCTTTTTGCGCAAGATGGTCATTATATTGTTGTAAGACAGCTGGATTTTTTAGTCGAGCGGTGTTGAATTTGCGGGGCCTGGATCTTTCGTCGCTGGGGCGGCGCACGGCTGCAATACGCAATCGAACATTAGCGATCATAAGATAATGGTCTCTTCCCATCCCAATATCGGCACCCTTCTTGTTTCGCATGTCCAGGAGGCAACTCTTGAATCTTTTACTAATGGCAAAATGGTCGATCTGATTTTGTGTTCTGCGCCGATCAACAGAGGACCAACTGATTTTGTGGTGGTCCTTATGCTCAAACATAGTACCACCGATGAAGAGACTGTGAAAGTTGCAGAACTCTACAAATCTTTCACCGTTGTCATTACGATCACCAAGACCGTGTCTCCCCATCACATGTCTGAGCCCATAGTTATCAGCGCCAACTTTCGCATTCAAATCACCCATAACCATTATAATGTCACCTTTACGTGTTCTGCTCTGAACGGCGTTTAGTTCTTCGTAGAAGGAGTCTTTTGCCAAGACATTGTCGGGTTCAGTAGGGGCATAACATTGTATTATTGAGATGTTCCTCATTTTGGTCCGGAACCTGGCGGTCAAGACCCTGTCAGAGACCGGTTCCCAGGATAAGAGACAGTTTCGAGCGGCTCTGGTTAAAAGGAGCCCCACACCTGACTCACGACGACTACCGGTAGCTTTACCGGAGTACAACCCTACAGTGCTGCCCGTTGGAGAGATGAATTCTCCGCTGTTCCACCATCTTATCTCACTTCGTCCGTGGTGAACACAAGTATGTTGTCTGCGGTTCGGTTATGGGTCCTCCTGTGAATTATGTGATTAAGTCTGTCTGGCGGTGGATTTTGTTCAATAAATTGTTTATTTATTGTTGCGCAGTGGGTAGGGTCGCTAATTGAATTGTCTGCGAACTGGATAGCGATATTCCCTTTCTGTTTTGGTGGATTAGAGAGGGCACGGACTGACCATAGCCGGAGTTGCTGATCGTCATCTTTGTTAGTCGTACTAATTTTACTGGTATACCAAATTGCAGCGCGGACATCTCACTTACCTCGAATTCAAGCTGATCAAGTTATCCACAAGTTTATACCTTATGACTTTTCTCGTGGGACAAATACTTTTTTGCGATTTTGACAAAATACTACAACATGTCAAATATTTTTGACATTTTTTGGAAAAACAACGTTTCTTATTTTTGAAGAGGTATTTTTTCGGAAATTTTATGCTGGTTTTTGTACTAAACCTTTCATTGAAAAAAAAAATAGTTTAGACAGATAAGTGATATTTTGCGTAGGACGTATACTTGGAAGATTTTGAGAATAAGGCGGAAAAAAGGCAAACAAAAATTTTGACAAGACAAAACTCGAAAAATGTCACTTCGTTATATTGGCGGAAGAAGAGTTCCCAACCCTAAATGTGCATTCTGAAAATTCGCCTCATGTTCAGCTTTCTAATAACTTAATGTGCCAAAAATTTATCTCTCCTGCAGAACTTTCCATCTAAAAATTCCCAGGCTCCTGGATTAAGAGCCGCAAAAAAAGGGATTTCAAATGGTTGATATAGTGTCACATGAAGCCATGTGTGGATGAAATTACGCCACCGTTGACATGATGGCCCGAACAGGACAACGGACAAAAAAAAGTAATGGTCTTTTCGAAAGTTAATTTGTGGAGCTAAGAATTAGCACAATGTCTACGACTAAATCTAATTAATGTTGGAATGACTGCATTTTATTTCTTAGATGCTTGTCAGCAATTTCACGCTTGGACGTGTCACAAAGGAACTCATTAAAAGTTGTTGGCTTTCTATTCGAACTTACCTTCGAGCGAAATTCAAGTTTCTCAAGGATGACAGGATCTGGAGGATGAAGCCACCAACACTTCAGGCAACATGAAATTGAGATACATTGAATAGGTTTTATTTGAAGAAGCCACATGATACGAGTATGAGTTCAGAGTGTGGAAAAGCTTGTCTAAATAAATCCCAAATCATTGATTGGTCAAAGCCAGACATGAAGCCATTCAGACAGATAAATATCAATAAAAACGAAAAGGCAACTTGACGGTATTTTGTTAACTCTAGGACTTAATGCAATGCGAAGGTCGGTAGGAAAGATGCTCTCATGAAAAATCCCAATATGTTTGGAAATAGCCTCGAGCTCATGGCTGGACTTGGATGATGATGATTATTTAGCCAAGTAGCTCATTATATGGATTCCTCCGTAATGTCTCAGAATAAATACGTAAATCTAATTGAAGGTCATCTTGAGATTATAAGTACATTCATATAATGATACTTCACTCAATCTCCTCCCACATCAATTGACATAAGAATAGCAATGTTCTTACGTGAGATTCTCCTGCATTGACAATGGAAGCGCGGGACGTGCTTTTTTCGGAGAACTATGTTTGGCCGGTCCACCATTTGACTCAATTATAATCAATTGTGATAACAAGGTTTCGGTTCCTATTCTGATACGAAACGGATGCACTTAATAATGCGTGGAGTGCAACTGGAAACTATAACATCCATATGGGTATGCTGAATACGAATTTTCATACGTACTTACGTACATACGCAACGTAACGGAACGAAGACATGATGACGTGATCCAACAATTTCCCGTCAATAGAGCAAAAAAAATCATTCATAGATGCAAACAGGCCTGTTATTTTTCCGAGTCCGTATACACTTCCGTAGATACTTCCCATCGTAAAAGCTGAAGAGTTAAAAAAAACTCATTGAAGTTTGAACCCATATTGTCGACACCGTGCGTATGTTAAACTTAGCAACCAAGGGTGCGTATGAGACATATGTGCGCTGGAAAAGGTGTAGAACGAAGTGCTGTTTATTTTTGTTGTTATCAAAGTGATGAGTGTTGAAAGAATGAGAAAAAGATGGTTTTACGAGGAAATATTGTGAAAGATGCCCTCCTGTCGTCCTTTGGCAGTGGTGTCATTAATTAGCTGAATATTGAAAAATCGTGTTGTTTTTTGATAGCGCTGTTCCCATAGCTAATTTATTTCGGCAAGTACACGACATTTAAAATAACTACCGTCATAACGCGAAATGTTTTCGTAGATGCATTCCGTATTTTCAACATCATCGTGGCGCGACAGCCCGACGTCGGGTCTTGGCCGCCTGGATCGTTATCCTACAATTATCTCGGTCACATGACCGCGTCCTCGAATTTTGGAAGCCCAGTAGCTGCTCGGCGTCCGCATATACTGAGCTCTCGGTCGTCTAGGCAGTTTCGCTTCATCGATTCGTTCTGCGTTCATTACTCTCTTTGGCATGCGATCATTGTCCATTCGTTGTACATGCCCTGCCCATGGAAGTCGTCGTAGTTTGACGATTTTCGAAACTTCCAGCTCATCGTACAGTTCATACAACTCATGGTTGTACCGGATGTACGGAATTTTCGGGGCTGTTTGCATAGAGAATAAATATGGAGGAGCAATCCGCATATACTCAACACTAAACTACTTGAAGCAATTCCAGTCGTAAAAAGTAAACAGAGAGACACACGCCTTCCACTGCGCAACACCCGCGCAGTCTATATAAAAGCACAGGAAGCACGTAAGATGTCATCCCCTCTCCTACTTTTCCTGTTGGAACAATAACATTCCAGTCTGTCTCTCTGCCGCGGAACACCCGCCCGGTCCATATAGAAGCATGCGAGATGTCAAATTTCCATCCCCCTTCCTACTTCCTCACTTGTGCCGAATTACTTCGTTTCTCTCGCTCTTTTTCATTTCCTCTGATACTCTCTCTTCAAAGGCTGTTTGCGATCGAGATGGATGGCGCATCTTGATCGCAAACAGCCCCGAAAATTCGCCGCAGAACCTTACGTTCAAATGTGTCTAGCATATTTCCGGAGGCTTGAGTTAGGGTCCATGCTTCGCAGCCATAGCCTAGCACTGGTCGTATATAATGGTTTTGTACACGCGGAGGTTCGTGTTTCTGTGCACATGCTTCGATTTCATTATTGGGAGAACCGAGAAAAAAGTCTTATTAGCTAACTCTATCCGTCGCTTGATTTCATCAGTTTCATTGGCGTCCCTTGAGAAGTTGCAACCCAGGTATATGAAGTCGTTCACGAACTCAATGTTGAGGTCCTCCACATTGATGCTCGATTGTGCAGGTGCCCTTGTCGTCCATTGCATCATTATTTTAGTTAGTTAGTTAGCAGCTCTAAATGCTCTTAGACTTCGTTTAACTTCCGACGTGCGTATTGAAGAAAGCGGTCACATGAGCATTCTGAATGAAATTTCTGGCGTGCTGATCTGTCTGATATCAGATTACATGATCACGGAGATTTGCTTCGGCAGAAAATTGTCACCCCTCATCCCTGACCGCTCTGAATGGGTAAATGGCACACCCTGTCCAGATCCTAGATGTATTAAGTGGTTCACCGATGGGTCTAAAACAGAACAGGGTGTTGGTGCAGGTGTCTTTGGACCCAACACCAGGATTTCGATCGCAATGAGAGTCTCACTCAGCGTTTTTCAAGCTGAGATCTACGCCATTGAGGTCTGCACCAGAGTAATCTTGGAAACTGAATTTCGCCGCGCTTACATTGTTATCTACTCACGACAGCCAAGCAGCTTTAAAAGCGCGCTCCTCATATAAGGTCTCTTTAAAACTGGTGAAGGAGTGTTACAAACTCCTTCAACTGTTGGCAACCGAAAACCGAGTCTTCTTGTGTTGGGTGCCAGGCCACCAGGGCATTGAGGGTAACGAGGTTGCGGATGAACTTGCTAGAGAAGAATCGTTCAGTCGTTTTCATGGACCTGAGCCTTACTGTGATTTCGGATTGGCCTCGGTCAAATTGCGGGTCACAGATTGGTCTGCACTATTGCGTCTTCAGTACTGGAATAACCGTCCAGAGCTAGGTCAATCGAAGGAGCTTATATTGCCCTTCACTCTCAAGAGTACTACCCAAATGAGTAGAACCCACCTAGGACTCCTAGCGGGGTACTTATCTGGCCATCACCTGGTTAGATATCACCTGAACAAGATGGGTCTGTCCAGCGAGACTGAATGCCGTCTCTGTCTGGACGACGTGGAAACGACCAAACACATCTTGTGCGAATGTCCCGCAATCGCGCGTTTTAGGATGTAACTCCTCGGGCAGGCTACTATCAGCATTGCAGACGTCAGGTTGACTCCTACTAAAGACTTACTGCCCTTTATCAGAAATGTGGACGGTCTTTTTGATTAATGGGCTACGGCACAATAGATCTTTTATGGTCGCAGTGCCTTCGTGTTGGGACAGTAGCTCGACTATTTTATCTTATCTTACAGATGCTAAACCTGGGTTGATAGCCGTTCTTAATTGTATTTACTAGTATGTACGCTTGTCTGCTGTTCCTATTAGCTAGTTTTCGTTAATATTCAGCAACTGCTCGTCTAATTATTATATTCGATATTCGTCGTAGCTCGTCATATTTTTCTCTTTTGGCTCTGGTTCCTCGTATTTCGTATTTTATGGAAAGTAAATATACTTTTAAATGTCGTGTTTTATGTTAAATCTACTCGTATACATGTTTTTCTCCGACTCACCTTGAAAAAAAAAGTATTTAAATGTCATCCGATTAGCTATTATCCATAAATCAGGGAGTAAAGCACGTATGTGCCTAATGTATCTGCATATATACATATCTCCATACTTTCGTAGATAACCATGAGATCAGCGAATGCTCTCAGTGACCTGAAAAATTTTAATATTGTAATTGAACAGGTTCTCCAGATGCCGGTTTCTAGTGACAACAACGTGCTAACATTCCTGCACTGCATGCGTTACGTAATATTTAAGATGCAGAAAGGATGTTGCTCAGTAAGTGCGGCTTGCTCGGGTTATGTCACCACCATTCCATCATCCTCATCTATTTTGATGCGACACTAATTTACTATAAGTATGCATTACACAATTGCAGTGATGTAATTTTTATTTCTGATATGTACTTTTATACATACGAAATATGTTTTTTTTTATTATTTCTTAATTTAACATTTACACATGTTGTGTCTGAAATACTGAAAAACGCGAAATGCTAATTCCGATAGAAATCATAGTGTGAGAAATTCTCATCACAGCACGCTATCAAAATGCTGAGCAAATATTTATACTACCTACTTACTATCTGCGTAACCAGGCTCTCTAATCATCCGTTTTTTTCTGCAACACTGGCAAAGTATTATTAGTATCATTATTTTTTTTTTCATTTCGTTTTATTAATTGTTTACAGTTTCGGTGCTGATGCGGCAATGCACGCTATTATATTCACTGTGTTTTGCCACCCGTCTCTATATTGTACAATAAAATATCCTACAAATGTATCTTTTTCACTATACTCGTTTTTGTATCTCATTCATGAAATTAAATTTTGTTATCCGAATGATGAATGCGCGGTTGCCATTGCCATTAGCTTCATCGAGTTTTCAAGTGCCAATTCATTAGATGCTTTCTATTGTCAAGAAGGTAAAAGTAAGGTCAAATGAAAGATACTCGTATACTCGTAGTAATACAGAAATAGAAATAAAATGCTATAATGAAATACGAGAGGATTTTGATGCACAGTGGGAAAGATACAAAATGAACAGAAAAAAAACATGATAAAACGTCATCCAGAAAACATAGTAATGCTAGGTTGTTTTTTGGGTTAATTCGGAGGGTAACTGATGTTGCCTAATCATCGTTAGATTCGATGGAAAGAAAATGAAATAAATGGTGAACAAGGTGTTCACATCCCAAGAGGTGGTACCGTTCAATCAGTCAATGTCAAAACAACATTAGAAAAATGAGAGACGTCGTTTTTGTTGTTTGGAATTCGTAGCCAACCCAATCATCAATCAGTATGACACACTGATAGAAAATTTTGTTTAGAGTTGGTTAATTGGTGGATGGCGCGGTGACAGTTTCGAATGGCAAACACTGATTTGGGAATTAAATATAAATTTAGTCGGTACCTACACCTGTAAGGTTTCACTGGATATTTTTGTATTCAGTGCCCAACATGGAGATACACAATTCCTGATTTTTTGTCTGCAATTAGGGTCGAATCGTCATATTATGTATATATATACGAATATATTCTCTGGGTAAAAAATATGTGCGTTTTTGTACTTTTGTGTAGTGAAGTGCAAGTTTGGGGGGCAAAGACCTTTTCCATAGTCCTCCGCGTGGGCGCCCCCTGGTAACGGCAGTGTATCAATTCGCTGACGGCCAATGTCTTAGCGATAAGACAGTTTGGAAAAGGCAGATAGCTGTAGCCTGAATGGCTGACAAACACTTAAGCGTCTCAGGTCTAGTAGGATGAAATGACTTGCGTAGTTGGACCTGCTACATAGTTGTGTGGGCTCCAGCACGTTTATTAAACCATCTGAAGCAGCTATCTCCGAGGCCATCCCCCGAATGGGGTTAAGCGACGTGCTGACAACTCGTCCTTGTAAAAACCACTCCATGTCAAGAAACCTGGAACAAAAGCCTCGGATTGGACGGATCAACAACGACGACCACGCAAACGAATAAAGGATTATTCTTTCGGATCCTGGAATGTACGCTCCCTGAACAAACCGGGGCCCGAGAAGGCCCTCCTTCAACGGGTCGAAAAGTACAAACTGAGCATTACTGCAGTCCAGGAAACAAATTAGCTTGGCAGCGAGATTAATGACAAGAAATCGCACACAATTTTCACAAGTGGCAAACCATCGGGCCGCAAGGAGTTTGGAGTAGCATTTATAGTGGACAATCACCTCAAACCGCATATTACTGACTTCAAACCCATAAGTGAACGGCTGTGTGCGATTCGCATCAAGACTCGATACTTCAATCTCTGGCTCATCAATGTGCATGCCCCCACTGAAGTTAAAGAAGACGCAGTAAAAGACGAGTTCTACGCCCGCCTTGAAACTCTCTTCGACTCACTTCCAACAAACGACGTCAAATTGCTGCTGGGAGACTTTAACGCGAAAGTCGGGAATGAAAGTTGGCATCGGGGGACCTCTGGAGGCCACAGCCTCCATGAAGAATGTAACGATAACGGCCAGCGACTTATCGACTTCGCCTGCAGCAGGAATCTAGTCGTAAGCTCTACGTGTTTCCCGCATCGACGCATTCACAAGCAGACCTGGAAGTCTCCAGACGCACATACCGTCAACCAAATTGACCACGTCCTCATTTGCAGGAGATGGGCGTCTAGTGTCATGGATGTCCGCTCCTATCGAGGAGCAAACTGCGACTCAGATCATCACTTGGTGAAGACGACCTACAGATGTAGAATCTGCTCAGTGCACCAGTCAAGAATCAGCCCTCCCAAAATCTTTGCGGTTGATAAGCTCTTGAGTGATGCTACAGCGGTGGCGTATACTACCGCCCTTGAGGAAAAACTATCACCTATGCTACACAACATCAGCAACACAGGCGTCCATGGGTTCTGGGAAGAACTCAAGGGTACCATCAAGGATGTCGCAGAGAAGGTCGTGGGATATAAAGCCCGGCGAGCGCGAAATGACTGGTTCGACGAAGAATGCAAAAATTCACTTGACGCGAAAAACGAGGCCTACAGACAATGGATTCAACGAGGAACCAGAGCCAGAAGAGAAAAATATGACGAGCTACGGCGAATATCGAATAGAATAATTAGACGTAAGAAACGTAAATACTTTGACGAGCAGTTGCTGAACATAAACGAAAACTTAGCTAATATGAACACCAGACAAGCGTACAAACTAGTAAATACAATTAAGAACGGCTACCAACCCAGGACTAGCCTTTGTAAGGACAAGGATGGAAACATCATCAGCGACACCGATGGTATTAACAAACGATGGGCCTCTTATTTTGAAGAGCTTCTAAACCGACCATCTAACATCCCCACACAGGAAGCTCTCGATGATATTGTTGATCTAGGCCCACCCATTCAACCCCCGACAGTAGAGGAAGTTGATCTCGCGTTGCGGTCACTAAAACGAAATAAAGCGCCGGGCGCTGACGAGATCCCAGCTGAACTGCTAAGATTCGGTGGAACGAGTCTATTTGATGCCATACATCAATTACTCCTGCGAGTATGGGAGAACGAGGAGATCCCAGACGATTGGCGCAGAAGCATCATCTGTCCAATCCATAAAAAGGGAGATAAATTGCGGTGTGAGAATTACAGGGGCATCTCACTAGTTTGTACGTCCTATAAAATTTTGACGAAAATTCTGGAAAATAGAATAAAACCGTACGCAGAACGAGTCATTGGCGAATATCAAAGCGGTTTCAGACCTGGTCGCTCCACAACCGATCAGCTCTTCTCAGTCAAACTGATACTCCAGAGGTGCTGGGAATACAACGTAAACGTATACCAAATCTTTGTCGACTTCAAGCAGGCATACGACAGTATCGATCGTGGAGTACTGTACAACATCATGTTGCAATTTGGTATACCGGCAAAATTAGTGCGACTGACAAAGATGACGATGACCAACTCTGTCTCACAAGTCAGGATCCAGAATAGACTTACTGATCTATTTGAAACACGCACTGGTTTGAAACAGGGCGATGGACTGGCACCGACGCTCTTCAACCTAGCATTGGAATACGTTGTTCGGGCCATGAATATGGACAACAGCAAGACGCTACTCATCAAGTCGACACAATTAGCAGCGTACGCCGACGACATCAACATCATGTCCCGAAGATTGGCTGACGCAGAAGAACTTCTGCATACGCTCGATACCGCTGCAAAGGAAGTTGGATTACGTATTAACGAGGGTAAAACTAAAATAATGATGCAATCGGTGACAAGGACACCTGCACAACCGAGCATCAACGTGGGGGACCTCAACATCGAGTTCGTGAACAACTTCATCCACCTGGGTTGCAACCTGTCAAGGGACGCCAACGAAACTGACGAAATCAAGCGACGGATACAGTTAGCTAATAAGACTTTTTTCTCGGTTCTCTCCATAATGAAATCGAAACATGTGCACAGAAACACGAAGCTCCGCGTGTACAAAACCATTATACGACCAGTGCTATGCTATGGCTGCGAAGCATGGACCCCAACTCAAGCCTCCGAAAACATGCTAGACACTTTCGAACGTAAGGTTCTACGGCGAATTTTCGGGGCTGTTTGCGATCGAGATGGATGGCGCATCCGGTACAACCATGAGTTGTATGAAATGTACGATGAGCTGCAAGTCTCGAAAATCGTCAAACTACAACGACTTCAATGGGCAGGGCATGTACAAAGAATGGACGATGATCGCATGCCTAAGAGAGTAATGAATGCGGAACGAGTCGACGGAGCGAGACTGCGTGGACGACCGAGATCTCGTTGGGAGAACTCAGTAGGTGTGGACGCCGCGCAGCTGCTGCGCTCCCAAAATTGGAGGACGCGGTCACGTGACCGAGATAATTGGAGGACAATGATCCAGGCGGCCAAGGCCCGACGCCGGGCTGTCGCGCCACGATGATGATGAAGTGCAAGTTTATAACATGAATAATGAAATAGCGGACGGACTAGCCAAACAGGAGGCTCGCCTCGAACGAGGGGCAGCCCAAGAGCAGCAGACGCCAATACAAACATGCAGGAACATGATGGATGACGGTATGCGCGAAAGGCCAAAACTTAAGGCTTAACACAAACGACTCCAGAATAACAAAAATACTTCGGAGCTCTTACGACAAAAGAAAAATCAAAAGCCTCTTAGGACTACCCGGATGTCAGTGTGCACTATTAGTGGGCATACTAACGGGTCACTGCTTGATAGGCGAACACGCGTACCGACTAAAGCTAATAACTTATGATGACTGTAGGAATTCCAGATATCAAACACAAAAGAAACTTCAAAGCACCTTCTATGCGAATGTCCTGCACTCGCTAGAAGAAGATTAAAGTGCCTAGGAACTTACTTACTTCTTCAACGATCTTCAAGGAATTGCGGGACTCAGTTGGAGAAGTCTCTTGAGCTTCGCCAATGAGTCAGGTTCCTTCCAGCTCAACGATCTTCTGGTAAGGGCTAGCAACGCCACGGGTATGGACCTCGGCGGTCTATGCGGAGCCGTACGGGCTGCCACTCTACCTAATACCTAACCTAAGCCTATAACACGTAACAATGCAGTAAGCTGTAGATCGAGAAATCAATAAAGGCAGTGAAACTGCGCTGGATAGATTTGTCACCAAATGTCGACTACATCGCTAAAATAGCGGATTTACTGTGGAGAAGTATAAATTAATATTTTAAGATTCATTGGTGAACATATAAACTATTATCGCTAGCACAATTATGAATTGTAAAAAATGTGGCCAGATTCAACCTGCACTTTTGACAGTTAATCTGAGTAGTTGGCCCAGAACGGTTTTTTGCACAGCGGCTTAACCTACGCCTACGGGCGAACAAAAAAACGCCTAATAATGATATCAATTTCGATAGCATATCATGCTCCTCCTACGTTGTCGCACATGTCCTTGATTTTTGTTGTTTCACCTTTTGCATAAACATACCGAGTATTATGACTTTTCTTTATGTACTTTTCAATTGATATCGCATCCCTTTTAATCCGATTACCTTGATTGACGGACAATATATTTGTTCAATAATAGCTCATAAGCTACCTAGGCTTCTTCGTGTAACTTTCAACTGAAAGGTATTGTTTATAAATCGAATGAATAGTAATGTATGAATATGTGTTGTATTGACGGAGTACGGTATCGACTTTGATATGAAATACATATGTATATCTGGGTGGAATACTAGGGCGAGTTGTGGAGGCGTCGTACATGTGGCAGCTTCATACATTGCTAATATCTCAGCACCTATGCACACTAGAATTTTCATCTCTTGTGTACATACGACCCTAATAGACCGTATCATTTATTTAGTTTAATGTATGTATGTAGATATTTCCATTTGATGCAAAGATGCCGGCCGAAACGTTTTTTCTGTGCTTTATTTATACGTAAGTATTTTTTTTATCTCGACGAATTATCTCTTCTAACGGCCTCCCTTTACAAATCATCATCATCATCACCATCATGGCGCAACTGCCCTGGTCGCCTGGCTCATCGTCCTCGGTCGAGTGGATGTTTGGAAGCCCAGCAGTTGTTCGGCGTCATCATCTGCTGAGTCTTCCCAACGAGCTCCCGATCTTCCTCGCAGTCTTGTTTCGTCGACGCATTGTCCATTCAATATTTTCTTAGCATGCGGTCATCGTCCATTCGTTGTATATGCCCTGCCCATTGTAGACGTTGTAGTTTGACGATTCTCGAAACTTCCAGCTCGTCGTACAGATTGCGCCATCCATTTCGGTCGCAACCTTTTCCGAAAATTCGGCGAAAGACCTTACGTTTAAATGTGGTTGTCATGTTTTCGGAGGTCAATCTGGTTGATAGTATGTGTATTCGGAGATTTCCATGTTTTCTTATGAATGCTGAGCTTACGAGAAGATTGCTACTGCATGCGAAGTCAATTAGTCATTGATCGTTGTCACTGCATTTCTCGGAAGGCTTCCTCCTCCACTGGTTCCCCGATGCCAACTCTCATTCCAAACTTTCGCATTGAAATCGCGCAGCAGTATTTTGACGTTGTTTGTTGGAAGTGGTGGAACAATGTCTGCAGGCTGTAACGGTTCTCTTTGTTGAGCTAGGCTCAAAGTGAGGAGGGAGATCGAGGCATGGTCGTTCAGACCCGCCGTGACACCTAGGTAAGTGTCAAAATATCCTCAGTAATGACCTGAGATGACGCGTGCTCAACACTTGCTCAGCTGTCGGTAGTCAGGGCGGGGTTGTCGAAGGTCAAACTGCCTCGTTATCGCTACAAGAAAAAAGGAATTTCACGTATCTGCCCTAAAGCCGTAATTACACGGGAACTCCCTCACCGAATACATAAACAAAAAGGAATTGACCAGTGAAAATTTCCTTAATCGTCCCTGACACTAGCACGGGAGACCCTTGATGGCGATGGGACTCCGCGCTCCCTCCCCGACCTTGGGTTGAGCGTGGCGATATTTCTCAACCGCACCAACAACAAGAAGATACCTTTTCTACTCCTACATAGCCAAGGGAACGACTGAAATGCTTACGAATGCTCATGAATTCATGTTGGCCATGTAGATAAGAGCAGAAAAGGTATCTTCTTGCTGTTGGTGCTTTTCAATGCAATTTTTCAGTATTCGGTGCTTGGCTCAGCGTTCACGTCTAAACGAAGCATAAAATTTTTTTAGGAACATTTCTATTTTGTGAATAATAGATTTCTTTACTGTCTGTGCTGTTGTATGGACGCAGCACATGGAAAGTTTCCGTGAAGGTTACCAGAAAGCTGCAAGTATTCGTCGTCAACTCATGTGTTCGAATTTTCTGAGATGATCCGATATGCCTCACTAGGGGTTTAAGGAAGTGTAGTAAGTAAATTATAGAGAATTATCAAAGTTCTTTGAGTGGAGCTTCAAACAGCATTTCCGCTATAGGTTGTAAGAGCCTAGAGCCCGCACACAGATTATTTGTAGCTCCTAAAGCGGAAATTCCTCGAGTGAAAATGCGATAGAGAGAATTCTCCTATTATTCGTGAAACAGAAATGTTTCGTCTTTTTAATTTAAAACATTTCTCTGAATATTTTATTCGCAATACCTGTGTAAATACAGGTATTTAAATAAATACTCAAAACAAACTCAACCAAATGACTCGACAGTGCCCTTTCTTGACCGCAATGAACTTTGTTCCTAAACCGCCAACATTTGCAATGAACTTGAAAGTACACACAGCATGCTTCCTTTTTTCCAGCTCAAACAAATAAAAATTCCATAATTTCACCAAACCTAACATTTGCATGCTATTCCGCCACTTAGTCTTCAGTCTGGAACGACAGGTACATTAACGTGCATACACTTAATGTCTAGTCACCCCAAGTCACCCCTTAAAAGGGAGTGGGTAATGTGTATGTACGAGTACAACATTTCCCTTGTGGCTTTATAGGGGATAGGGTAAATGCCCTTAGGACTATAGTCGTGTAACCTTAACCGCCCTTAAGAGTAGAAAGGTTTACCGGAAAACGATATCCTTTACTGTAGAATCGATTGCGGCGGAAAAAAAACGTTGGTTGCCTACTGTGCCTGTTATTTGCTTGCACAGTTGTTGTTGCCAGGACTCCAGTGTACTGCGACGAATATGTATTGAGGTGTGGATAATTTGTTGATGACAATTGCTTGCTAAGAGGATGGGTCAGCCGGCCGGAGGTATTAGGTGAAAAGGTCACGGAGCAAAAGAACCGGAGATGCTTTTGTTTGGCATTTCTCGGGTATTTTCTAGAAGATAATACTAGACGTGGTATGCGGTTGATAAGTAAGAAACCAATGCATCAAGCGAGATTGGTTGCTTTTCGATAGCTTCTAGTCGCAAATACTGAACGACTTGCGAAATTAAGGCTGGTTTGAGACGGTTTATACAGGGTGTACCGTTGCTGATGGCAAATACATACTTTAATTGTAGATAGTACTGTTAATTTGAGGAAAATAAACATCTGACATGGTCACTTTCTCTTTAACCGTTACAGAGTTACAGCATTTTTTTATAAACTGTGTCAAAAAGATAGACTTTTTGAGCAATATTAACATTTTCCACTTCCCCAATCATTTAATCCGAGATTTTACCTCACTTTTTCCCGATTGCAAACATCACCGTTACTTCAAAGATACAACTGTTTGTAATGATTAAGGAAGTTAACTCATAAGACGGCGATTCGCATTGTGCTGGCGAATATTCTAAAATAATTGTTTACTTCGTAACTATAACTATTCTTGAAGCATAACTGATTTTTCAGAATTATTTAACGAAGTTAAATAAATATTTTCGACTAATAATCTGAGCCGATTCAAATTGCCGATTGTGAATTAATTTCCCAATTTCACACAAGTTCGAATCTCGAAATTCGGCAGCGGGAGACCAAAGGGCATAAGCAGTCTACTTGCTTCCTAGACTGTGCCGAGACCGGTTTTCACCCAATGCAACTGCCTCCCAGGTAATCCATGTGTCCCGAACACATGTCCCATTTTTATCTTTGGCATCATCTGATATTTGTTCATTTAACAGATCGGGACCGAATAGCAAATTCGTGTTGTGCCCTGTGTAATTGCAGAGTGCAACATTCGAAAGTAGAGTACTAGAGTAGTCCAGATGGAGCAACGGTTAGCACGTTCGCCTTCAACACACTGGGCCCCGGTTCGATTCCGGGGATTTACGTGTCGGACTATGAGCCCACTCAGCTGTTAAATGAGTACCCATTTATGGGGTAAATAACTCGGTTGAGTGTGTTGCTAATCACACACCTCTGCACAAGACCGTCACGATCTAGAAAATGAGATGATGCTAACTCATCTCGAGGCCGTGGTTCAAATTGGACTGTTGCGCCAGTTATTTATTTTAACATTCGAAAGCTAATGAATTAGTGCAAACATTGTGCAAAGTGTCATCAATGATTAGTGGATCCGAGAATTAAGAATTTGAGTGCCAAAGTGAATACAATAGTGTAGTGTAGACTGTGGTTGATACCTGACAGTCATCATTCGCCGTTATCATTGGCTGCGTTCTGGGAAACTTTTAGGATCAAACAATTTGACAGTGAGTAACAGAGATGTGAAGTATTGTATATCCGTAAGTCGAAAAGAGAGTGTCGCTTATCTGACAGAATCTTTAGAGGGGAAATTTACCGGAAAAACTTGTTGGTTCGTTTCCCCAGTCCATGATTTCTAAACAAATACATCTACCGGACTCTCTGTCTCTTTCGCTCTAGTGCAATTTTTAAGAAACAGGCTTAACGAAAATTTGTTGGTTGCTCTCGGGATTCGTATGTAGATGCTTTGGCATGAGTCGTGTGCGTCGAATGTGTGAATGTATCAGTTCAATGCGTCTCTCTTCCACTTACGGATACACAATGCCTTGCCATATCTGTTGCTCACTGTCATTTCATTAACCGGTCAGGCTTCCAGGACCGCGACCATTATTGGCGATTTAGTCGGCGATGGGTCTTCTCTCCATTGGATAACGCTCTCCAACTATCTCGTTCAAGCGACCGCGTCCGCCACTTCAAGACTTGCAGAAGCTCTCAGCTGTCTGTGACAATTGGATCATTTCATCGTACATGAAGTCCACCTTACGGTTTATTTTCCTTGGGCTTGTCCTTTAGTAGTCCGGATGGTGGAACGGTTAGCACGATCGCCTTCTATGCACTAGGGCCCCGGTTCGATTCCTACCGAATGCGGTAGTTTTCAAAAAAAAAAGGGGATTTACGTGTCGGACACTCAGCTGTTAAATGAGTACCCATTTATGGGGTAAATAACTCGATTGAGCGTGTCGCTGATCACACACCTCTGCACAAGACCACAAGACTTGGGGCGACCGATAGCGCAGTGTGTTGAGGCATCGGACTCATATTTCTGGTAGTCAAACAAAGCTCTACTATATATTAGTTACAAAACTTGTCACTGAGTTATGCATGCTGTTAATTTTTGGACCATTCGTTTGTTTCCTCGACTTAGGGCTGGTGTTTAAAAATGCTGATTCAGAAAACTTCTCCCCTGTACTATGGGCTTTTAAAACTATTCCACCCGTCTATACTGCTCCCACAAAAAAAACTAACCGGAAAACACTAAGTACACAGAATATGTATAGAACTCCGTCTGCAAAGAGGAGATCTCCTTGTTGAATAAGCTAGAAGCAATATCGCCATTACGAATGAACTCAGGAAACGAGCCCCAAACCTTTAAATGGGTGACAAATAAGCGCTGGGCTGAGTAAAGTCTATCCTGAATATTCATATATACGAGTAGTGAAACGGTTGTTTCCTCTTTTAATGGGCCTTATGCTACGCCATATTGTCGGAATCTACACTATTCCGGCTTTTTTTCTGCTAAATTCCTACTTCCAGAACGTTATACTATATTCACGCTTTTTTACTCGTCCTCTTTGCTTTCTAATGAAAAAGTTGCAAATATCGAGCTCTGTTGTCGACAGGTGAGCCGAGAATGTTGAAACGTTGTAAGACGTATGTTTGCTTGATGGTGGTGTGCCTTGTGTCGCCTACATTTTGAACAGGTACGCGACAATGACAACAACAAGAACACCAACAACAGTTGATGATTGTATGGTGGTAGCAAAAATACGCTGTTCGATTTGTTGCAAATATTGAAGCACTTAACTAGTACTTTAGATGCGAAAGTATCTCTCATGCTCAAGCTAGCTGAGAATGACAATGATAGAGGCATGTAAAATAGTAGTAAAAGAACGCGAGTATAGTTGTATCGAAGCAGTTAAAGTAAAAAAAAGTTACAGGTCAAGAATGGAATGCGAATACGAAGCTTGCCCGCTAAGGTAACAGGTGATTTGTGTATCTGTGTGCATATAAATGTGTCAACATATTTATGCGTTTGGAACCGTAAATATATTTTTATTCTGTATCAGAAATGGACATTGGAATGGGCCGTTTCGAATGAAGAACGTTCAGTTAGAATTGAATTGAAGCGGTAGCCAATTGATGGAAGCAAGTTGTATTGAGACAGGCGTGCAAGTATTTGTAATGTCTGAGTTCCATTTACACATATGTACATGTTCAATATGCAATTCATTCAAGCATCGGCTATGCAATTGATCCTTGCTGGCATGGGCTTAGCCTGGATTTTATTCAGGGAGGGGCAAAAATAAGGAAATTCAATAAAATGTAATAAATTTCACCTTATTGACTTTGTTTTTTTTTTTTTTAATAAGAAAAACATTTCATCTTACTTGCAGTTACGGAAATATTTTTTTTTAGTATTATTATTATTATTTCATTGGAGAAAAAAATAAACGAAACTGTTTTTGTACATGTTCCGGGACGTGCCGAGCTATCATGTTAAAATGAGAATTTAGTTTAATATTCCCTTCAAATGACCATAATTCTTCTCCCACATGTTTGAACTTTTAAGTATTTTCGCATTTTTAGCCGGTTAATAATTATTGGTCCGGGCACTTCCCGCAGTCCGATCTTAAGCAAATTTGGTATGTGGATTTCATGAGTAGCCCTTAGTACAGCCCGGTGACGGCATTTTGAATTTACGACTTATCTAACGGTACTTTTTGTGTTTTAAAATCAAAGTTTCTCGCCCAAGTCTTTTCGATGAAAGTTTGTCCCACTCTTCCGGGCATTTACCGTGGTCCGATTTCGACCAAGTTTGGTACATAGCTTGATTGTGTGATTCTATGATTTTTGAATAGTGCCGTAATTTTTGACTTATTTTTCGTAGTGACGAATGGCTAAGGGAGCCCGTAGTGTACTTACGGTTTTCGGTGCAATTGGCGTCTTAATCTTCCTTTGTGTTTTGGGAGGGACTCATTTTGAAGTTAGTAGCAGTATTACTGAGTAATGTTGTAAGAGGATTCTTGAGGCCCCTTGCGGAATTTATATGGGGTAGTCTGATTGTCCCCTTTTTGTTGTTCTCTTTCCTGTCAGAGGTTTAGGTCTCCGCTTTTTCTCTAGGTCTCCGCTTTCTCTCTAGACATCTCAGTACAGCCTCCAGCGATTATTATTTTTTTTTCTATCGATTGGCTGGGGAGATAAGGTTCCACCGCAAGACAAACCCTCATTATTGCAGTATGGCAAATAGAATCCAGCCCAGATATCCTGTATATTGTTTGGAAATGAGTGATGAGCATTTAAAGTACCGGATCACCTTCTCCCGAAAAGGATCCCGGCAATTTATGAATCAAACATTATATTGATGCGCTATTTCAGGGTGTTTGAAGCCTGATTCAAACTGTTAGTAGATCGCCGATTCAAACTGTTACTAGAACTGTTACCAGCCAGCTTAACATAATTCAGCCTAATACCAATGATGAAATTAGGCTGAATTGCGTTGAAAAAATTAATACGAGCCATCTCGATACACTTACCCTTGCCAAGATATTAGCAAAACGAAGATTATCCTATTCACGAGGAAACGCAGCATTCGTTCAGTAGCACCTTCTTCCTTGGAGGGGGTTATACTGGTCTTTATGTATAGGGAAGACTTCATTTATCTCATACTAGGTAGGATTCTCAACGGAAAATTGAACAATGAACATATACGAGTATATTACTGTATTGGTGGTATTACGTCCTGTCGGCAATCAGCGGCACTCTGCATACCCATGCGGCCATTGATATGGTGCTTAACATTCTGTCATTAGACATTCTATTGGGCACGCTCGGTAGCTGTTAGGTCTCGGACCGAGGTTACCAGCCATTCGGATTCGGTAGACCTGTGAGTAGATTGCCTTGACTACCGGTCACCCTACAACTTTGAACTATAGAAATATCCAGGCGTCGGCAGCCAAACCTCATCAATGTATTGGTTCGAATAAAACACTACATAAGCTTAATTCTACTACGGAGTGAATGGGAAATGGATGGTCTGGCATTACCGAACTCATTATAAACAGACCGTTCTAAAATGGCTGGTGGTGTGGGTATCGAAAGGAGCTCAATACCAAACCTTACTCTTCGGCCTGCTGTAAGATTTTTCAGCCAGAAATTTACGCGATTAAACGACGCCGCAGGTCAGCTGCTATCTTTTCTCAAATCTTAAAGCCAATGGCGACACGTGTCTTAGGGATAAGCTGCTTTCGTCTAATCTTGATACCCGCTGATCTGAAAAATTATTGTCACTGTCGTGATACCAGATCGGCATGGTAATCGGCAACATGGCTGGTTGGTTGGAGTGGCTGTTCCATTCCAACAGGGAAAGAGAACACAATTAGCGTTAGGTACGCCGTTTTGATGCCACATGCCTCATAAGAGGAATAAACCGTTGATATCAAGAACGTTTTGAGGTATTCGTCCTCAGATCCATCCTGTGGAGTTAACAAAACGTATTATCTCCCCGATACTCTTCGAGGAGATGGCAACATGGCTAAACACTGCATTATCGGTGGACACGCCAGAAGGCTTCGACTCCATTTTGAACGACTATTTACAGGAGCTGTTGTAGGGGCGGGGAAAGAGGATGAAAGCATCTTTTATCTGCTCTGTAAATGCCCTGCACTAGCAACCCGGAAAAGGTTAACTCTTGGAAACTGCTTTTATAACCATTTGGCACAACTAGTAGAGGTGGAAGTTGGTCAACTTCGGATGGTTTTAAAACCATAGGAAAACTGGAGTTTTTGTTATCTCTACGGGTGCGTTTATGTTGGAGCTTCGACAAACGATAAGAGCAGCGCTGATAGTAATACATAGAGCTATTTATGTGGGAACAACGCATTTGCTCTCTCTTTTTCCCCGACCTATGATAAGAACTGCTCTCAGCGACGCTCTAATCATTTATCGCGCAGCTCCAACATAAATAGCTCTATGTTAAGCACGAATTCATTTCCATCAGCGCTGCTCTGATCGTTTGTCGAAGCTCCAACATGACACCCTAAGTAAGGCATCACAGTGTTCTAAGTGTGTTGTGATCATGGCAGCCGTCCAACCTAATCTAAATCACATCAGCCACCTTAAGAAAGTACCGTGTGAGGTATTGCATGAGAGAGAAGCATTTAACTAACTCTACTCCCCATTCAGGCTGGCCGCTTAAATAAAATCATCCCCACCGTACCTTGGATTCTAGATGTACTATCCTAATAATTATACGAGTTCAATGCTACATGTTTACTGGAAAATTCAGCTTGGGTACGTCTTTCAACCACATCCAGAACCAATATTACCCATCTGGTGGCTCCCTCTGACAAATTGAATATTGAATAAACATATTGTGCTCTGATTTTTATAAATAGCTTGAGCAAGTTACCAAACTTTATTAAAATAATTTGAGCAAGTTACCAAACTTTAATTAAGAAGTTAATTGTCAGTTAAGAAACAATTGTAAGGGCCCATTGATAAAGTCAATGTACATAAATTTAAAGTCATATTGATTGTAACAAAAACCAACAAACATCTTTTTAGTCGGGATTTTCTCACAATACTTCTCCAATTGGTTTGCTGCATTATGTGATTCTCATTAAGACAAGCCCACCCATTGACGATGTTGACGATTTCATCAATTTCAAGATTTTTTTTTCCAATTTAAAATGTAATCATCGAATTAAAGATTATTAACAAAAAAATAGTGTGGTCATCAGACACATGAACAAATATGGAGATTTCAACATATAAACCAATGGTTGTATGTTTGTTGGCCAATCGCCAAATCTTATCAAGAATTCCTCATTTTATTTCCCTGTTATAAAAATGTTCTGGAATGATGTATGTACGCATGATCATGCTATGCATGCAGCGTTCTTTACTTTATTTTGTAAACAGTTTAATCAAATTTTATGCAATATGCGTGTACATTGAAGAAATTTCTAAATACGTTGTGTATATTTGAAAGTGTGGTCGCCATTATTTAAAATACATATTAAGCAAGTTCGTGATATTTTTTAAATTTCGGTTTCATTTTTCATTATCATATTATTTTGAGACATTTTTATTATTTTTTAAATATTATATTCGAAATATTTCGGGTTGGAAATGATACCTCGCCTTAGAAAAAAACTGAAAAAAAAAACTAGGGTATAAAGATGGCACAATTTGACCCCCTCTCCCCTACACTTTCGGACCATCTATCAACGAAGACTTTAGAGCATATATTGTATTAATTTTGCGAAATTTAAAAACTATATAATTCTTTTTTTTTTCATTCGTACAAAGCTCAAGAGTGAAAAAAATGGCACGGATCATACGGCGAGCGAACTCAAACAGCCACCATACAGATGATTCGCCGCATGGGTGCGAATTGCGGAGTCCGTATACAAAGGTATAAGGGCGAAATAAGTTGACTTTCACCCAATTTACTTTCAATTCTGATCCAAATGTAGTCCAATACGAGCCCTGGGTCATAGATAAAATAGATAGATGAAAAGCGGTTACCCCGAAGGACCACCAAACATTGTAACACGAAGGTCTATTGTTTGCACCCTGGTGTCTGTGCAGATTTGTGATTAGTTCTCGAGGCCAATAATACCAACAAATCTGTCCAACTGCTTGAGTTTCAGTGAGGCAATCGTTTCTGCTTCATGGAATGCGTCGCCGAATCATTTCAAGCGGCGAAATTGAAATGTGTCACAATCACATAGATAATCTGCTAGGATGTCTCATCCTCACTCTCACAGGAGCGAAAGCTTGGGTCAGAGTCAATCCCCATTTTATATATTGTAGATGGCCCCTTAAAGTCAAATAACCTCGCGGCACTCACATTTCATAAAGGGTCTCTTCGAAACTGGTGTACGAGTGTTATACGAACTACTCCAACTGCTGGCAACCAAAAACCAAGTTTTCTTGTGTTGGGTGCCAGGCCACACATTGAGGGGAATGTGTTGAGCAGAATGAAACGCGGGTTCTTCAGATGATGACTACACAGGAAGTGAAACTTTATTCAAGAGTGAAGTTAGTTGAGTAGAACAACGTACTGTGCAAATGCTTGACTCAATGTTGTACTAGAATTGTTGATTACATATATTCCAACATCCGCACTTAATCAAAAATTCATCAAAATCAATAATTCAATAAAGTAATTCTTCAAAAATAGAAATTACAAACATTATTCTGATCATGGACTTCTAGTTCTAGTTAATTCAAAAATTATTTCAAAATTTAATCTTTTAAAATTGTTGGCTATATTTTAATTCAGAAGTCCCATTCCAGTAGAACAAAAGGTGTGTTTATCGGCTGATACGGCTTTTGTAAGGTTATCAGCAATCATTTCGTCAGTTGAAATAGGTAGCAGCTTAACATTGCGATTGTTGATCATCTCCCGAATGAAGTGATGTTTGATGTCGATATGCTTGGTCCTGACATGGTACCCTTCAGAATCACTTAAATTGAGGGTACTTCTATTGTCGCAATATATGGAAATAGCCTCCATCTTTGATGACCATAAGTCCTCTTCAAATTGTTTGATCCATGAAGCCTCCTGACATGTCGCTGAAATTGCCATATATTCGGCTTCTGTACTTGAGAGAGCTACCGTTGGTTGCCTTTTACTCGCCCAGGAAATAGCGCCATTTTGCAGCTTAAAGATGTAGCCCGTGCAGGATCGACGATCATCAGAGTTGGATGCCCAGTCGGCATCGAAAAATCCGCTTGACCGCATTCCAGTGTGTTTGGCCCGGATTCTTATTGAATTTACTAGCACTGTTAACAGCGAACGCTATATCTGGTCTTGTGCCTTGAGATAAATAGAGAAGACATCCTACAGCCTCCTGATAAGGAACGTCTTTCATTTGCTCGACTTCCTCTGGTGTCGTTGGCGACATATTTTTTGCCAATTTTTGGTTCATATCAATAGGGGTCTTCACAGAATTGCACTCACTCATATTGAATCTCGACAAAATTTTACTGATATATTTGCTTTGGTCGAGCGTTATTGTACCCTTTTCTGTGTCTCGAATTATACGAAGCCCAATGCAGCTTTTCGCTTTTCCCAAACATTTCATTTGAAAATTTTGACATAAATCCCTTTTTAGGTTTTCTTTCCAATCATGTCTATTGAAAAATATTAAAATGTCGTCCACGTACACTGCCAGGAACAACATGTCTTTACCATTCAGTTTCGAGTATATGCAGGGATCTAATTTCGATTTCTTGAAGCCCGATCGTAACAAGACGTTATTTAGCTTCATATTCCGCTGCCTGCTCGCTTGTTTGAGTCCGTATATAGCCTTTTTAAGCAAACATACCCGTCCAGATCCGTCGTCGAAATGTTCCGGTTGATCCATAAAAATTTCTTCAGCAACATCCCCATGAAGAAACGCGGTGACAGCATCCATTTGCTCGATTTCCAAATCAAACTTTGTTGCTAATGCGATGAGATACCGTAGCGATGCGTATCGGACGACCGGTGAAAAAGTTTCTTCGTAATCAATGCCAGGCTTTTGACTGCAGCCCTTCGCGACTAATCTTGCCTTAAAGCGGGTGTTCTCACTGCCATCGTCGTGTTTAACTTTAAACAGCCATTTGCATTTAATTGACTTCCGATCATGTGGCTTTTCGACAAGGTCCCAAGTACCATTCGCAATCAATGAGTTATACTCACTTTCCATGGCACTTTTCCACTCATTCCTGTTAGGTCCAGATAAAGCATCTTTAACTGTATCGGGGTCAAGGCCTTCGCAAGAGAATACGGTTGTTTCAGGCGTGGACACGGTAAAGTGCGAAGTGGGATACGAAACAGCGGGCAAATTTGCAATTCTTGAAGATCTTCTAATCTCATCAAACGGTTGAACGTTTTCGTCTGGTACATAGTCGGAGTCGTTAATATCAGTATTAACTACTGTAATGTCTTGTTCATCAGAAAATGAGGGTTCAATATTTGTCTCAGATTTTGTATCATCCATGTCAGTCCGCACTGAATCCGCACTTAAACCATCTAAGGAAATAAGTTTATTATCTATTGGACTGCTTTCCAAGAAAACCACATCTCGGCTTTTAACTTCATTCTTGGTGATCGGATCTAACAATCTATAGCCTTTTGTGTTCTCGCAATATCCGACAAATAGATACTTCTTGGACTTCGCATCGAATTTCTTGCGTTTTTCTTTTGGTACAAGCACCATAGCCTCACAACCAAATACTTTTAAATGACTTAAGTTTGGCTTCTTACCTGACCAAATTTCCTCTGGAGAACGGCTATTCAGAACATCTGTTATTGACCTGTTTTTTATATAAACAGCTGCGTTCATCGCCTCAGCCCAATAACTTTTCTCCAGATTCGCTTGGAAAAGCAAACATTTCGCCTTTTCCACAATCGTACGATTGGTTCGCTCAGCTAACCCATTTTGCTCGGGAGTGTACGGATTCGACGTTTGATGTGCAATCCCATGTGCGTCAAAATACTTTGTAAACTTATGGTTGCAAAACTCACTTCCGTTATCAGATCGCATAATTTTTATTTTCTTGCCGATTTGATTTTGTGCCATATTCGCAAACTTTACAAATGAATTGAACACTTCTTCTTTTGAGGCCAAAAAGTAAATGAATGTTTTGCGGCTGAAATCATCAGTAAACAATAAGGCGTATCTTGAGCCTCCGATCGACATTGTTTCCACAGGCCCACAAAGATCTGCGTGTACTACGTCTAACAAAGATTTCGCCCTGGTGCCAGTATTAGAAAACGATTTTCTGCACTGTTTCGCTTTCACACAGCTGACACACACTTCATCTTTGAACGCTTCGTTTGCAAATTCAACTCCATCTACTGCACCGTCCCTCATTTTCAACAAGTCCCGAGAATTTATATGCGCCAGACGTTGATGCCATATTACCATGCTATTGGTTTTGGCTACAGATAGCATACTTTGGCAATGCACGTAATCTAGTTTGTAAAGCCCGTCAACTAGTTTCGCCGTCGCACACAATGTTTTTTTACTGTCGTAGATGTTACACCCGCCTGAAGTGAATTGAACAGAATTCCCTTTGTTTACCATTTCACTCACTGACAGCAAATTAGTAGTGAGGTTAGGTACGCACAGAACATTTTTAATCCGCACAATTTTAGATTCATTGTTTTCGGAGTTGATGTGCAGATCAATATGTCCAGTCGAAGAAACCGCCATTTTCGTATTATTGGCGACTGTGACTTCGCGTATATTCGTTGAAACTTTCTCAGCAAACCAATCGTCGCGCACTGTCATATGGCAAGTAGCACCGGAATCAATGTACCAATCACTGCTTTTGAGTTTTCCAGACAAGAATGTAGCGCTAAAGGCTGGTGCAGACTTCGATGAATTTTCAACATCTTTTTTAGATTTGTTAGGACACTTGTTCAATTTATGTCCCTTCTGTTTGCAACCATAACACCGTATTTGCTGATTATTTCCACTACGTTTTGGCTTATACTTCGACGAACCTTTGCCAATAAATGCATTTTTAGAATTTTTTGGACGAACTTCCTGGAGAAGTTTTGTTTTGATCGAGTCACCGGTGATGTCTAGTCCAGAATTCTCGATGGCAATTATCATGGGCCTATACTCGTCGGACAAACCTGCCAGTAGAAATGCTCCTACCCATTCCTCGGTGATATCAATTCCAACACTGTTCAGCTTGTACGCAGTGATAATTTGATTTACGAAGTCCTCCATCGATTGACAATCTTCCAGCTTGTGTTTATCAAAGTACGCAGAAGGCCGACTTTCCTCGTAAGTCCAGAATCATCAAAAGTTGTCTTCAGGGTATCCCAAATAGCTTTTGCAGTCCTAGCCTCTTGGATATGAACGTAATTCGTTTTATCGATCGAAAGGATCAGTGACGTCCTAGCTCTAGAGCACTTTGATTCGTCCGTTTCAGATCCATCTAGGCACTTAAGCAGTCCTTCGTGCTCCAAGAAAACCTTCATCGAAAATGCCCACGTGTTGTAGTTTTCGCGACCTTGTAGTTTTTCGATAGACGAGAGCAAATTGTGTGACATCTTTGCATCGAGCAATCACCAACTCTCCGACTGAAAAATTCCGGGAAACAAATTCCGTCGCCGAAAAATAAATACGATTTCGCGAAGCGTATTGAATTTTTAAAAACACAGCAGCTTTAGAAATATCAACGCTAACTGATTCGCGATTAGTTTTTCGATTTTAGCACAGGACCAACTGGGCCCATAACCTGTTGAGCAGAATGAAACGCGGGTTCTTCAGATGATGACTACACAGGAAGTGAAACTTTATTCAAGAGTGAAGTTAGTTGAGTAGAACAACGTACTGTGCAAATGCTTGACTCAATGTTGTACTAGAATTGTTGATTACATATATTCCAACAGAATGAGACTGCGGATGAATTTGCTAGATAAGGATCATCCAATCGTTTTCATGGACCAGAGTCATACTCGTACTGTTTCGTGAGACTGTCTCCGGCCAAATTGCGAATCAGTGACTGATCTGCACTATTACGTCAGCAGTACTGGAACAGCCTCCCAGAGCTGTGTCAATCAAAGGAGCTGATAATGCTCTTCAGATAAAGGGTACTATTTTAACGAGTAGGGCTTAGGCTTAGGCTTCTAGTGGGGTACTTATCGGGCCATAAACTGGAAATATCACCTAAACAAGATGGGTCTTTCGAGCGAGACTGAATGCCGTCTCTGTCTTGAGGACACATCTTGTGCGAATGTCCCGCTATGCGCGTTATAGGATGTCATTCCTCCGACAGGCTACTATCAGCTCTGCAGATTTCAGGTTGATTCCTGCAAAAGATATACTGTCCTTCATTAGGAGGGTGGATGATCTTTTGACAGCTCAATGGACTACGGCACAATAGACCTCTTATGATCGCAGTGCGGGTATCTGGGTCAGTAGTCCGCTGTATTATTATCTTAAGGTAAAATGACCCGTAAGGAGCCCCAAATGAAACTTTGCTGAGACCTCGAAAACCAGCAGCATGCCCCTGGTACGAGTATAGTCGTGCTCGTGAGTTTTGACAGAATACTTACAGTTCACGAAGGTACTCGTGCATTGTAAGTTGCATACAATTTCGACTTTGATCAATATTAGGAATTCATTTGCTTTGAAGGAACTCTTCTAATTTACGAGTACACTAAGTTTGCATATTCATAAAACTTCTTTTTTTTTGGGCGGAGCTATGACGGGAATTTTTTTAATTCGTTAGCGAGATTTTGGATTAGAAGTATTTTAAAGTTGCGGGATTTCAAAGTGGCGGGCTTTTCATCGGGTGGGATCTCGAGCTAGCAAACTTGCGTCATCGCTCGTCTTGTTCTTCGCTCACTTAATGAGTTTAATGGGTAAAATATTCGATTTCTGAAAACAAAAACAAGAAAAGATAATTATGTTACATAAAAATCTTTGGAAATTTTTAATTAAAAATAAATCTAGTTCATCTAAATTGAAAAGAAAGAATCACTGTTGTAATCGTGGGTTTCCAACAATGGACCCCACTGTTTGGAAAATTCTGCATTGAGTTTCTGTAAAATTGAATAGTTCAATACACAATACTCGTACACCGTATCTTGCCGGTGCCGATATGCATTTCAAAAGAACTAATTTAGCATCAATAGTAGTGTTCTAATTTCATAACCGCAGCACGAAACCCAATTTGCCCAAAGCAATAATTCGCTGGACCAAAAACTCATCATATAGCTGTGTTTTTTTTCTTCTCCACCTGTATTAGCTCTGGCTACTCAGTTATTCACTAAAATGATTAGATATAAAGATATGAATGAATTGCGGATGAGCATTGGGTTGTAATGTTTCTTTTTATGTTAGTGGCTCTGGTTGGATGTAACGTGTGGGTAACTACTAACTACTCGTACAGAAAAAATTAGCCTTATGCAATAAAAAAGGTTAAAATGGCGTGTGTATCTTCGCCTATTATAAGTGAACATATGACTTCGTTATTCATTCAGATTTTTTTAATGTAAAATAGTGAAGTTTTCGCTGCTCGACGAAATAACATGCATACGTAGATTCTTAGTGAATTTGGGTTACTAATTAAGTGATTGCTAAAAAGAATTCGTTTCGGATTAAGGAAGTATAGGTGAAACATGAGTGGCGGCTAGGCAAAATAACTAGGATGGGGCCAATTTGGGAAAATTACTATATTTTTATTATAAAGTAACTAGAAATGCTCAAATATTAATTTGAAGGTCGAAAGTAAGAGGAAATCATTCTGGATTTTGGAACGTTTCGAAAAAGTAAACTAGCCCTCTTTTGTTTCTAGAGAGAGCACTTCATTTCCGTTACGGTGTTACGAGGTTATAGTGTTAGAGAGTTTAGCACTAAGCTCGTTCGGTTTCTATTCCATTCATTTTTGACATGGCTATTGTAATAAATCATATTTTTTCAATGACAAATTAGCATTTTGTAAGAGCCTAGAGATGTCAAGTTCGTTTTCTGATCGATGTCCTGAATATTATTTTTACAGACCATCAATCAATCAGACCACCAGAAATCAAATACACCCCAAAAACAGTATTGTCAACTGGCTATATTTGGGTGGAAATGAGCTAAGAAATTACCTACCACTTAACACTTGATCCCACCGAGGCTCTTATAGTCCTGGCTGAACGTTCCTGATAGGAGGAATATAAACGTTGTTTCTTCATTGTCAACTCCCAATATCTGCAAGTAAAAAAAAGCTGTCACTTTAAGAATACACAAAAACACTCACCTCCGGTTCGTTCTGCCTAAGCCTTGGTTGCTGTCATGCTGTTACTATAGGAGAACAATAAAACGCACTTTAATTCTTGCAAATTATGTTGCAAAATATACCATTGAATTGGAATACTGACCAGCGCAACTGTGAAATTGAGCTGCTTCCTCAAGCTGTCCGGGGCAAAAATCCAGCCCGAACACAATAATTCAGCGTATTTTCGAATCTAACCCTTTGCCCATTGTTAACATCGTTCGGATGTCGTCTGCACTTCTGTTACGAGGATCGAAATCACTGAATTCTGCACTCTCTCAATTATCCTATCCCCTTGTGGGGTACAGCGTGTCAACTGTTCCATGTGGTCCAGTTGACGTTTCGACGGCATAAACTGCTTTCGGAGAACGCAGTTGTCAGCATGCACCGCCTACACATCCAGCGCCACGAACGTAGTCGTGGAGGGAATTCGAACCCGAAACGCCGGTAGTCAAACATGAGACTGATGCCTCAACACACTGCGCTACCGGTCGCCCCAATGTATACCACTCTTTTCTCTGACTTGTAAACAAATTTCTGACAGGTAAACCCAATCGGCGCTTTGTCAAATTGACAATTACTTATTGACAGAACAAGTTGCGTTGTCATTTAGGTAGGATAAGTTCGGAAAGGTCTTTTCCTGGGCAATTATCCAAAGGCAAAAAATGAAGTACGTGACATCGGCTACGTGGCGCCAATAACCTTAAAAAAAGCAAAATAATTTTTCCTATTTTTACCCGAGAAAAATGTTTTTTTTTTTGCTGTTGTAGAATTTTTCTTGCGAAACTCGTTTTTTATCTGGAAGCTCGGCTGTTTTGGTCGGCGAAGAATATAGGCTTTTAGAACAGAGTTCTGTGGCCAAGAGTGCCAGATCACGAAAAATCTGACCATTCCCGGGAATTTCGTGTTCGGTGAATCTGGTGAGTGTGTTGAAAGATTGGTCACTGACGAAATTTTGAAGGTGTCGTGTTTTTTTCAATTTTGTTTTTAGTGGAAAATAAAGGCGGACTTGCGGTCGGAGCTCCAGGGGGCTAATTGTTTAACCCCCAGCTTTTACGGAGCCTGCTGCTGGTGCGGAGGACCATCAAAGGAAAGAAAAAGTGGAAATCTGGCCGACAGTTGGATCTGGCGGTCATAGTGAACTCGCATTTCTAGGAAGCAGTTTCTTACTATCAACTCATCATCATCGTGGCGCAACAGCCCGACGTCGGGCCCTGGCCACCTGAATTATCCATCATCCTCCAATTTCTCGGTGAAGTGACCGCGTCCTCCAATTTTGGACACTCAGCAGTTGATCGGCAACCACCGCATCGATGAAAGCGCATCGCAGCAATGGTCAGTGGCTGCATTTCTAAATCGAATGCTGTAGTGCTGCATAGTAATTTGTTCCAGAAACGCTTGTGCTGAGCTAAGCGCTTTCACTTTTAGTCAACATAGTTTTTTTTTGCGCTTTTCTGGCTCAGTGCGTATTTGTAGCATTTGAAATCGGTCGCGACTTGGTTTCACCACAGGAACCGGAGTTAATTCATCGATTTGCAGCTTGCTTCTTCTGAGTGTTTTTATCAATGGTATTAAAAAACATACGATAAATGTTTGATCAGTGATCACAATCTGTCAGAACTTTTTTACGAGCTTTTTTTGAAGTCAATATCCGCTTAGTTCAGACGTCAACACAGCCATCAACCAATTCTTAGAAGCGTCCAGCTATTCGTTCTGAGTTTTCCCGAAAAAATTGGCAATAGGTTCCAGAGGAACCGCTTAACTGTCTCAGTATTGACGCTTGAAAATAAAACCACTACTAGCTAAAAATAATCATAACAAGAAACTTGCGTTATCGATATCCCATAGTGAATCACAACAACATGGATTGGCACATTCTATAGTTTGTTATGTATACGAGACCCAAATACGGGAAATTTAGGAAGAAATAATGGAAATTACATATTATGTACAATACTTTGCCTTAACTTAACCCCTAGTGGGGCATAGCGCGTCAATGACGTTTCGCTAGCATATAGAAGATCTGAGATGATGCAAGTTGCTGGCGTACACAGACTTTCCTTTCTTAGTCGGTTTGTACGACATGTCGGCAAAGGGAAAGGCCGTGGCAATATTCTTACTCGCCGCACCACAGGGGAAATGTTTACTTATACCAAATTATCACACCGCAATGACAAGGTTAACAATGGTCAACGACCACTGCCGTACCAGGGGGCGCCCACGAGAAGGACTATGGCAGATGATTTTTGCCCCCCATACATACTTCAAATGTTTAAACTTTGTTTCTTAGGTCTACCACTTGCTCTTCGGGCCCACTCGTACGTATGAAGTTCACTAAACCTGTGTCACAAGTGACACCTTGAAAATAGGTGTGAGATGCTTATTCGTTTCGAATACTTGAGTTGTGACAACATTTTCCGTCCAAAAGATCGCGAAAAAATAGATAAAAAAAAAAAAATAAAACTGAAAAGAAAACATTCCAAGTGAGTAATTGAATGAAGCCCAAACAACTTGACTACGTTTAAGTATCGATGACTTACTTTCAAATCACATTTGCCTCGTGCCACTTCTGTATTTCTACACATACCCGATGTATGCAAAAACGCACATACAAGTCCATCGGTTGTCAGTACCACGCCACACATCTGATTCATTGACAGTTTAAGTACACAAAAGTGCAAAGTCGTTTTGGCAAGGTGGGTATCAATGCCTAGTATAATACGTACTTCGGGTTTACGTCTATATCTATTTATCTATAAATATTTGTTACTGATTTTAAACGTGCGAAATGTTTGATTTGAGTTAGCCAAACTGGTTGAACAAAATGTTTTACTTTATTTTGTGTAATGTTGTTTTTTCTTTTCGAGGTGGATTTGATGGTATATTCTTTGATGGTTTATATTGGTCGATAGGGTTAAAGATGATAAAGACGTCAAATTCCCATAGTACCAAAGGTACCGCGTCGAAATTTATTTCGAATACGGATTCCTTTGAACAAGATAAGATTTCAAGTAAAAATATGCTTTCACGGAGTAGAATTCTCCTTACATACCTAGTCGTCTTTCTTGCACAAAGATAGTTGCGATGATGTAAGACCTAGAAAATGCTTCTATCTGCACGATGCCAGTAATTTGGGAGTGGATTATGAAAGAAAATGAATTTCAGAATTATTTCCCAATTCTGGAATTCTTTTTCCTTTGTCCCAATGAGGGTTCGTTCTTTAAACGACCAGGTTTTGTCAAGATTTATCCGTAGCTGCATATCATTTCCTTCTTTTTCTTGTAGATCGGATGGCGTAATGGTTAGCACGTTCAAATCGTACTGATATTCCAGACTAGGAACCAAAATGGGAAAAATATATCGTGTAGTTTTGAAATTTTGCACAATTGTAACTCGGCCTTGGGATATTTTTTGTAAAATCCCTGGTTTTCGAAATAATCAAGGACAATTAAAAAAGAACATTTTACCCTCTGTCTCCTACACTATCGGACTCTTTATCATCCGAAACTTTTGAGCACAAATTCAGGGGACTGTTTTCAACAATTATGCCAATTTCAAAACTACACCATTTTTAGGGTTTTGTAGTAAAACAAAACCCTTATGAAATCGGTCATGCGTCCGTCTGTCTGTCTGTCTGTCTGTCTGTCTGTCTGTCCATGGAATATCTCACGAACCGCTGAGGCTACATGTATGAAATTTAGTGAAAATATGTAGAAGTACTATAATTCTCTGGAAAAGTGATGCATCGTTATAGGTCAACTTTGAGGGGGGGTCCCCATAGAGGGAAAATGAAGGACGAAATTTTTTTTTCATTTGGTATAGGCAAGTGGGGTATCGTAAGAAAGGTACCGTCGGGTACATTTCATTTCTGGAATTTTCTTCAAATTTGAACAAAGGGGAAAAGAGGGAGAAGGGAAAATATGTGATCCGAGTTTGTCCCCCCCCCCCCCTTGCATTTCGAAACCGTTATACTTAGAGATGTGAAAATTTACAGAAAAGCGGCATTTTACTAACATAGAAAACTATAAATAATAGAATTAAAAAATCTCATCAAAAAAGGTTAATAATAGTACATTTCTATTTTTTCAGTTAGCACACCCCTGCACCCCTTAAGTACACCTGAGGTCAAAAATATTGATGGCCAATGATAACCAACACCATAGGCAATAATGCCTCTACGTTTCATTACAACCATGTAATATTTAACAATAGTACATTCACTTAAAGTTAGGCATTTTTACACTATTCATACAAAAAATACACCTACCGGCTTCAAAGGTGCGAGTACTACTTGCATGTTGTTTTTCGTAGTGCGAATCGCAGTTATTATTACATATTATGGTTAATCACATTTATGAAAGGGTAAAGATTGGTAGGGGGCGATGTGTGATAATTGGCCAACTGTAACGGGCGGTGGAGGCGAGGGTGAGGGTTAAAATTAAGGTCAAATTTTGTTTATCGACTGGTATAGGCAAGTGGGGTGTTGTGAAAAAGGTAATGTTGAGTTTACTTTACTTATATTTGAAAAAGGGGATAAATTATTCGATCGTAATTTGCCCCCCCCCCACCCCTTGCATTTCCAGACCGTTACACTTAGAAAAATGAAAACTTCAGGAAGGTGGGTTCCGAACAGTATATAAAATGGGAAATAATGGAATTTGTATATCTCCTCAAAATAGGTTAATAATAGTTTGTTTCCATAGTTACAGTTAGCGCATCCCTGCATCCCTTAAACACGTCCGAGATCAAAAGTACCGATGGCCAAGGATAACCAACACCATAAGCAATAATATCCGTATGTTCTAAGTTTCGTTACAATCACGTAATATGATTGGGCATATAAGATACTATATTATGGGTCAGACATTTTATTTTTTTTATCCATCTAAGTGGTACCAAGAAGAGCAAGGAGCCGATACTTACATACCAAAATAAGTACTTGCTACAAAACCCTCGGATTGCGGGCGTAGCCCTCTATATTCCGGTTTCATTATTTTTCTTCTAATCAGACTGTTTTGAACTTCCTAGCATGGACTATGATGGCAGTTGTCTTTTCGATAAAATGAAATTTACGTGTCGGGCTATCAGCCCACTCAGCTGTTAAGTGAATACCCATTCGGGGTGAATAACTCGGTTGAGCACACACCTCTAAGTACACCGTCATGATCTTGAAAAATGGTGATCTGGAGGCCTTGGTCAATTAGGAGACTGTTGCCCAAGTTATTTACTTTAAATTTCCTTCTTGTTGTACCATTTATATTTCGGAGTATATAATAAATAACTTAATAATATTGTATTGCCTATTTCATGATTTTTCATATCATTATTTTTCTAATCTCTTTTCTTTTTTGTTACAGGTAAGTGGAAGTTTCAATGTGACACTGGTTTGTACTAAACATTACAACTGTAGTTGATTTTCATATTAACTCCTGATTACACCGGCTTCCTGGACAACATTTTGCCAATTATGATTTCCAGCAATTGTAACGGACGGTTTGGTGGGCATCCGAAGATGCCCGTGGGGACGGAGCCTTAGGCAGCATAATGACCGTGAAGGTCGGGCCGTGCCATCTGGCGAAGCAAAAAGGCCCCTCAACGAGCCAAGCAGCGGCCTATGCTTGCTGTAGCTCAGTTCGGGAGATGTGGGCGGGGTTTTCGCCGCTCGTTGCCCCTGTCCTTTACGTATTAACAAAAATTCATAGGCCTGGGGAAGACAACACAAACAGGGGAGGTAAAAATGGGGAATGAAAAAAAATAGTCGATAAGTATGGAATGGTTGGCGGACGGATCAGACGCCCAAGCGGTCGAATCTGGGTCCGGGTGTAATGGAACCCTCGGCCTCTGGTTTCGTACCACCAACAGATCACTACTCATCAGGTGCTGCTTCGATCTGCCGGTGGGAGCAGCACTACCATACCATAATATGGTTCTTTACACAATCTTTTCCACAGTACTGTTAGATATGTTCTGATTCTCGACAATAAACTTCATTGTCAGTGTCATCCACGAATTCCGTATTGTCGTGCTAGGTATCCGGAATTATGCGCGTCTGACTATGCTGAACTTGCAACAATGCACAAATGCTCTTATTATATCGAAAGCCAGCTCTTGTTCATCATGGTCAGGGCAGGGTAATAATATTAAATAATTACTGTATTCGTGCGTCAAGCGTCACAGATCGTTAAGCAGCACCCACATTGTTGCATTCCAACTGCTCGAGAATTCATCAAAGTCATTCCCGCATCAGATAAAGCTACTGTTGGCGTACTAAGGCCGGTAAATGTAATTACCCTTCAACCAAATTTGATCACCAGACTCCCCATCCCCAGTCTCCACATAGAATATGTCTCCTGTCCAATTTAGTACAGACAGGCACATGACTTCGGGGAATTTATCCGCAGAGACAGAAATTAAACAAAAGCTCGAATTTACCTTTGTTGTTTCTGATTGCTTGGAAATATGAAGTGAAATTGTCATAATGAAAATAATGATTCGTTTTTTCATAGATGTTGGATAAAAGTCAAAGCGAATTTTATATAAGGTTGAATCAATGATACCGATTACGATACGATTATAATGATAACTTCTAACATTGAAGGCTATTGTCCTATGACGATCAAAGTGACGAAGATTTCCTATTAAATGCGACTTTTTTTAAATACAGGAGAAATTCTGTTAACCGAAACACTTTTAACCGAAATTGGTGTTTCGCTCTGTAGTAACATTTCGATAAGCGATATTTTACGTGTGCCGCTTGATTTAGTGTCGCTTACTCAATAACAAGCACACACACACACATATGCGTAAATACAAACTGAAAGTACGTTATTTAAGCTGGAAGTGTAATTTTTATCATATCCTTTATAAATTTAAGAGATTGCTGGTTATCCGAAATCACCTTCGCCTCCCATTATAACGGTTAAAAGAGTTTCTTTCTGCTGTATTCAAATGGAAGATGGGTTTGGTTTACTTAAGAATTGCCAACCGCACAAAAGGTTCGTCTTGCTAGACACACGATCGTCGCACATTGTGCGATTAGCGAGCGATCAAGCCATCAGCACGTATCACTATTTCTGTGCATGTTTTCGATCGTCGCTTGCGATCGACGCGGAATCGTGTCTAAGAAAACGAACCTTAAGAGACTATGTTGTGTTGACACTCCGTGCATTGTACGAGTATGCATGTCAGTAAAAAGTTAGCAACAAACTATCTTATAATAAAGTATCTTTAGTGCATTGACCTGTGAACGTGTTAGAACAAAATAATTTTTGTTTATTTTGAAGTCTTTAAACTCAATCGCGACTTTGAACTAGAATGCAATCATACAATTATCTTACTTAATAAGATACTATACGTATGTGTAATTAGACAATTATCTTACCTAATAAGAGGTTGACTTGTTGTGTTCATGTGACTGGAGTTTAATCGTGATCAGTGGCGTAGTTAAAGTATTCAGCGCCCGGGGTAAAACTTCAGTGTGAGTGGGAATTTCGTCACCTATTCAAATATTAGTGGTGAGTTTTCCAAATGAAGTTAAATCATCGAAATGAAGTATATGTGAACATAACATTAGTTCAGCTGCAAATTTCCCATACGAACGAGCTTGCGCTACAAACTACAACTTTGAATTTCATTACTTTTCGCGCTTTTTACGTGTCCAGTTATCGTTGCGTCTGGACTATATGGCCTTGTGGTCTTTGTTTTCATTTTATGCCGGAGACTTATTTTATCTATAGAAGTGCGCGTGAACTGAAGTGTATTTTCCAAAAAAAAAAATATTTTTAATATTCAAACAGAGGGAAGAAAAAAGTTAGTCCGTGAATATCGTTTTGGCGAATACCCAAATTAGCCCCCTCGTATAAATACTACGCAACGCATAGACAATTCACGCTTATTCAAAATTTCTCATTGCATATAAATTACATACATACATTCATTCATACCCCAAAAGGCGAACATACACCATCCGTAATTCCGGACAGGCCGTTTATTTCAATAGACGAATGTATTAGGTGTGCAACTTTGCTTCCGCCGTTTCTGACAGACGGCTGTGTCGGAAAACGGCGGAAGTAAAGCATTCGTCTATTGAAATAAACGGTCTCTCCGGCGGCCTGTCCAGAATTCCGGATGGTGTATGTTCGCCTTACGTCGCACCGCACATCCAAGTTTACCCAATACAAATACATAAAACAAGCCCAACATTCTAAAACAAAAGTAATCGCCTTATGTCCCGTGCTCTTAATGTCTGGTTAAACTGCCAGTTAGCTATCCGGGACACTAAACTTAACCTTAGCGCATGCAACGCTCAAAATATTATAATGCTGTCCACAGCGCAGCTAATGCAGGAGAAAGTCAGCTGATTTTCTTGCTGGAATTCTGTCACCTGTTCTATTCTATTCTACATCCACATGTGCCACCTCTCAACATTATTTTGCGGCTGAATTGGTTTCAGATCCGTTTCCTTCGAATGAATATCCAGAACTCTGTTCCTTTTGACAAGTTTAATTGTCTCATTTGAATGTACAAACGTAAACAGCTCTAGCTGTCAAAATCTCAGCAGTCCATATCAGCTGTTTGGAATTATTGTTCGATAAATTCTTAACCGGAAGATGAGTGCCGTTTAGCGTTTATCTACAGGATAAGATTTAACTGGACATTGAGAAAACTGCCCTATGTGTCATTATCTCAAGCTCATCTTTAAATGAAACGATAACAACAACAGTTTTCTGTTTCTTAGAGAAAAACGCTTTGCGTCAAAGAACGGCTGCGATTCTCATAGTGAAAAAAAAACCCGTTTCGGTTTTTACAACGAGAACTTGCGGGGAAACCCTGACTATGGCCCAGTGACGGCTTTTTCATTTATCGACTAGACTAACGGAACATTCCTTTGTATCCAAATTAGGTGTTTTTCGCCGAAGTTTTATGGGAGTTTTATCGAAGTTTACTCCGCCAGATATTTGCCGTTGTCTGATTTCAACCAAATTTAGGTGATTCTAATTGCAGGTGCTCGTCGGGACAAAAGAACCCTCTTGGTCATGAAATGAAAAGCAAACATCGCAAATATGGGTATTTTCTTGTCAGGGTAAGGCCAAGGCACTGGAGTACCTATGAAGGCATTCCCAGTCCTTTGATCAGGACCAAAGAACCTTCTTTAGCATGAAGTAAAGTTTAGGCAATTTGGGTTTCTGTGAATCGGTGTTATAAGACCAACGGACTGGAGTTTTGGTCAGGACAACGGAATCTTCTCGGGCATGAAGTGAACCGGAAACCAAAACTTAGCAAATATGAGTGTTTCGGAACGTATTTATAAGATCGATCCTCTGAACATAACGGGCATAACTGGATATTGAGGACTGATTTGACATAAGTGTCACTACACACTGTCGAACTCGAACCTGGTACAAATGTCCTTTGACACACACACATAAAGCCGGTCCACTTGTACCAGGTTCGTGTTCGAGCTCGAGTTCGAGTTCGACAGTGGGTGGTGGCACTAAAGGACATAAAATGCATACTGGAAGCAAATAAAAAACTCGAAGTCCTCAATCCGACCCACAAGATTTGTTTCTTTACGGTGTAAATTTTTCAAAGCAAATCATAGACAACTTGAAAGGAAATGGATGATTGCATGGGACGAACCGAAAGTACTGATGAGCATCGCTATATGTGTCATTCACACTTGAAAACACATTGTCCATTTTTACACATGAATGGCTGCCCTGCTTTCGAACAGAAATTTGCTAACCGACCGGAAAATTTGTAGAGTGGTGGTGTGGTGCTTATAAAAAGGGGCGTCAGGATATGATGAACCATGTACTTGTCAGCCCCATTCAGTAAAATTGTATATCTTTTTGAATTTGAAAAGTATAAATTTAAATTGGTAGCAAAACAAGAAGACCAGATGCATTGGATCGGTTCAATGTTTGCTTATTTTTCAAAGAGTGGAAATATGCCAACACTTAAAATCCAAACTTTATCTGAGACAAAATCCATTTCATGTCAAATACATGCTTTTACTCTGTGTGGGTCAGATACATCGTTTTTTGCACAAAAGCTCAGGTTAACTATCCTTGACCTGGATAGTTGCAAAAGAACGCGCCTTACATTAAATGAACTGCAGATTAGGATGTTTCAAGATGATCGTGTGAGGCCAGAATTGTCTTGGGCCCGGGACACCTAAAAACCATGCGAATCATATCGAATGCCAGCTACCGCTTCTATGAGGTAGACGGTGAATCCCCCGAGCACATTTGCAATATTCCTTTTCGGCAATAGTTTGTGTACTGAGGTACTTAGATCTTATTGTTGGTGCTTGTGCTAGGGAAAAGAATGAGAATCTCTGTAACGTAACCATTCTTAGCAGGGCATTTAAAAATAAATAATTTTTGCAAAACTCCGCACCATCAGATTCACTCCAAAGCCAACAAATCCATGGCAACAGTAGAAAATGCATAAGAACTTTTGTGTACGACTACACGCTTCGATGAGTTTCCAACTCCGCAATTGTTGATTTGAGTCAACCGGCTTTATAATATAATTTTCAGAATTTTGGCTTACTCGGCTCTAATTAGAGGTAACCCATGAAGGTGAATTATTGTTGCGGAAATTATCACATCTCTGCGAGATTTGCAAATTAGCTCATCTAACTTTTTAGCGGTCTCAATTAGAATGATTCGTAGTACGAGTAGATCAATGCCAGTTTCGTACTAATTAACTTTATTTTCGTCACAGTTTCAGTAAAGATCCGTCAATATAATGAGTAGTAACTTTTCAAATTGAATACGGTCGCGTACAGTGCAGAAACGTTTAAAGTGGTAAAGACGTAACGATTTGGTCTGTACAGTCCTGATTAGTTTGTGGTTCACTAATTGTACTCGTATATGTAATTCAATACCGGTATTGTTCGGTTTATGTCATGGCGAATTAAAACGAGGATGGAACAGGAATGTAATGTGCGTATCAATATTTTTAAATAAAAAAAGTCGTTCTGCGTAGTTTGGGCCATATGCGATTAGTATAGTATTAGTATACTTTCTGATTAAAAAAAAATTCTCTTCGAATGAAGCATGTGTGGATAAGTACGTATCACGAATAAAAAATGTTTGTATACATAAATCTGCACGTGATTGAAATAAAAAACATTTATGTCTGTATGTACATATTCGTATATGTATCCCAAATCTGTTTTTCTCCCATATGATTTTGTGTATTTTTTTTATCGTATCGTGCCTCATCGTCACTTCTAGTCACTAGTAAACATTCATGCATACTAAGTAGTTACTGATGTCAGTTCAATTTTAGCCTGGGTTTCTTCCCTTTGTTACAATATCCGTGAGTGTGCTATTGCTATACATATTTGACATACGGCAATAAGATTTTTCGGGCTTTTTGTCCGGATTTGAACAATTTTTTTCGAAATTTCGAGTGACATCGACATCAAATGCACATGACAACGAATGATAATAATGATTCTATTCACGTGCGTACACGACCCCGATACAGCTAGAATCATCTATCTGAAAAGATTATTTTTTAAATAGATGAGAAAATGTGCTAAACTAGTCCACAATAAAACCTCTACAGGCGAAATACATAAACGTTCATACTAACTGAATCCCATTAACATTCAAACTATAGCTTTTGAGTTGTTGTTGAAGACACCTCTCCCATATAGTGCGTTACGGAGTAACTACTCCAAACCATGGGTGGGACACTGTGCATGAATACATTCTAGGAGAAACACACAACCCATCTCGGGTGCAACCATCTCGCTAGAACCCATATTGGCAATTCAGACCTGGAGTGGAGACCACAAGCCGTCTGGGTGGAAAGGGACTCTTCTTCTGAACCATCCCAGGATGATAAATCGACCCATCACAGGTGGAACTATCATCACTGAGGACACTAATTCAGTATGATTCCCTGGTACTTTCACAGGTAAAATCATCTCTCTGTGAGTAACGATATCTTATACCAGCCACCCAGATTATTCGCCGGCAGTATCTCCTTCCTATCAAATACCAATCACAGGTGTAACCATGCTAGACAATACATGAACCACATACATACCCTACAAACTAGTCATGATATGACCTGCTCCTGTTGCGGATTAGGTCGACCTACTCCGAGTCCGATAACGGAGTAGGTTCAAGAAATTAGGTTCGCAGAGCTACTCCGTATATGAAACGAATCTGTCACCCGTCATGGAGTTGGAGATGGAGTGAAAGAACAGAAGAGTGGGTGAACTAGATTCGTCGAAGTCTGAGTCGTAATTGTAAATAAGAGAATAGAGAACCGAACTATTGACTAGATTAGAAGACATATCTACATGATGCTACAACATAGCAGTGTAGAATAAAATGGATTGTATTTTCAATTGGATTTTATTGATATCAGGTGAAGTGGAGCTTTTATGGCCGGTTTACATTCTCGCGGTGTGTTCGAGGCTATATATATTCGCGCGAGAATGTTCGAGGCAAGTAGCCTGGGCGAGGTGCACGTTCACATTCTCGCCCGAGTACGAGTCACGAGTACTGTTCTGTTGGGCACTGACAAATAACTGATGGTGCGGTAACATACACTCTCCCATAGGGAAATAATGTGCGCACTTGTGAAGAGCGTTTGCTTTAATTTTTACCAAGCACATGTTTCATGTAATTTTCCCCGAAAATCGTTTGCGTGCGTTTCGGTTAAGCGAAACCACGCACGTAACTTGCTACCAGCTTTTTGCAGACTGATTGGCCATTTCTTCGAAAAAAAAGGTTGCCGTTCAGAATCTGCTTTATTTATTTATTTTTCTTTTTTTTGCAATTGTGACTTCAGATTCGCAATCAGCGACCCAATCGACCCCCTACCAGTTTTTTCCAGCAGTATTGGCCGTGTTTATAAAAATAAGTGTTGCTAGCAAGATTGGTCGTGTTTTTGAAAAAGAAAAGGGCCCACGCTCAGAAACTCCTTTATTTTTTGATTTTTTGCAATTCTGAGTTCAGATTCGCAATCAGCGACCCAATCGACTCTCTATCAGTTTTTTCCAGCAAGGTTGGCCGTGTTTATAGAAAAAAGTGTTGCCATTCTGGATCCTCCATTTGGTTTTTTGCCATTTGGACTTCAGATTCGCAATCACCGACTCAAAAAACACCTCAATCCATCATCGGCCACAACCACCGACAACACAATAAAAGATGAAAAGCTTCACTCCACCCAACATCAATAAAATCCTATTGAAAATTTACTCCACTTCATTTTACACCACAATATAGCGTAGCGACATCGTATATATGTCACATCATCTAATGTAATAGTTCAGTTTTATCATCTACTTTTCTATTCCCCCCCAGATTTAAACGACCTGATCTGATCATGATCCGATACCGACAGACGGAACTGTTAAACCTATGATATTCACTGTTCATTAGGGTTTTGTATAAAAACAAAACCCTTATGAAATCGGTCATGCGTCCGTCTGTCCGTCTGTCTGTCCGTCTGTCCATGAAATATCTCACGAACCGCTGAAGCTACATGCATGAAATTTGGTGGAAATATGTAGAAATACTATAATTCTCTGGAGAAAGCGATGCGTCGTAATAGGTCAACTTTAAGGGGGGGTCGCCATAGAGGGGAAATGAAGGTCGAAATTTTTTTTTCGTTTGGTATAGGCAAGTGGGGTATCGTAAGAAAGGTACCGTTGAGTACATTCCATTTTAGTAATTTTTTTCAAATTTGAAGAAAGGAGAAAAGAGGGAGAGGGGAAAATATGTGGTCCGAGTTTGTCCCCCCCCCCCCTTGCATTTCGAGACCGTTATAGCTAGACATATGAAAATTTACAGAAAAGCGGCATTTCACTAGCATAGAAAACTAAAAATAATAGAATTTTTAAATCTCATCCAAAAAGGTTAATAATAGTACATTTCTATAGTTGCAGTTAGCACACCCCTGCACCCCTCAAGCACACCCTAGGTCAAAAATATTGATGGCTGATGATAACCAACATCATAGGCAATAATATCTCTAAGTTTCATTACAATGACATGATATTTAATAATAGTACATTGACTTAAAGTTATGCATTTTGACACTATCCATACAAAGAATACACCTGCCGGCCTCACGCATAGATATGCGTGTACTACTTGCATATTGTTTTCGTAGTGCGAATTGCAGTTATTTAATGAACCAACTTTGGAAGGGTGAAGATTGGTGATTGGTGATCCTAACAATAACTATTCACACAGTTAATTTTTTTAGGGTTTTGTGTCTTAAATCTTACAAAATCAGTCAAATACCTGTCTGTCCGTCTGTTCATAGAATATCTTACGAACGACTGAAGCTGCACACATAATTCGGCGAGAATGTGTCGAAATGCTATAATTTGCTGGAGATAGCGTTTTGTTGTAATTGGCCAATTTTAAGAGGGGGGGGGGGGGGGGGGTCCACATAGAGGCGAAATTAAGGTCAATTTTTTTTTATCCACTGGTATAGCCAAGTGGGGTGTCGGGAGAAAGGTAATGTTGAGTACATTCCATTTTTGGCATTTTCTTGAGATTTGTAGAAAGGGGAACAGTGGAGGAGGAAAAAATATTAGACCATAATTTGTCCCAGCCGCCCTGAATTTCGAAGCCGTTACACAAATTTGCAATTTGCAATGTCGTCTTAATATGAATGGTTAAGCATATCGAAGAGTGGGACAGTTTATCCCGTATACATACATATCTATCTACAGCTTCTCGTATTAAAACTATTACTTTGAAAAGTGACAGACGCAGTCTTTTTGTGAATTGGCATGTAAGATACTATATCATGGGCAAAACATTTAATTATGGTATTTTTATTCAGCTGAGGGGTACCAAGAAGAGCAGGGAGCCAATATTTAGATACCAAAATAAGCGCGTGCTACAAAACCCTCGAATTGCGGGCGTAGCCCTCTATATTCCGGTTTCATTTTTCAACTGCTCTGACTCCGACCTAAACTTAAAGGAACCATATGCTCTGGATTCATTTTCATGCTCCGACACTGATCATTTTTCGACCTGATCATTTTTCGATTAAGGAGTAGGTTGACCTAGTCCGGTGTACGGAGTAGGTTAAAAAGAGTAGGGTCGTAAATTGGCAAACATGACTACTGTAAACCATCGTTCAGCAGTCTACAACTTTTTTTTTCACGGAGAAGCGGCGGGAGAAGAAATCATGCAAAGATATGCGTGTAAACATACATATTCCCACTTCGATCGCTTGCACCCAAAATGTATTTTGTTTTACCCTCGGTGATGCAAGAATTGCCACCGGATGAGTGCTCCTTTCATTTGCTCTGCACTTGGTAGTAAAAGATGACTTGGAGGAGGTGAGTGTCAGTTAGCTCCTCCATTTAATTGTCCGTTCCGGACGGTTCGTAGATTAGGTCTTGGTCGAACGCTGTTGAGTCCTATAATGATATATCACAATGAACCCAATAGTGGTCTATATGTGCTCTGTATATCAGCCCCTTTAACCTAACCTAACTTTTGAGTCCATGATATTAACATCTGAAAGCGCTATTTGAACTATCATGAATATGGAGCGACTTACCGAGCACAGTGTTCTAACTGATAAGTTGTTCTAAATGCGCATAGCACTGTAGTGTACATATGGTGTACACTCACCTTAAGAATAGTATTTTCTTCGTTTGTAAACAAACAAGCAACGAAGTAAGCAAAAGCAATTATTGAGCATGCATTCTTGGTGTCATATTGCACTGCTTGATTCTTGCATACTTTAGTTGCATTGCTTGTGAATCACGTTTACTTTCTCCATATCACAATAAGTGACCGGAAATTAGGTCAAAAGTTATTGTGATGATGTCACTTGATTTTTAGGTGAATCTGGAGCATGGGAATAGGGAATAGGTATAGTAATGACTAATTTGTAAGAAAACATGTGTTAGTAATAAGTGATAGTATAAATAGGCGATATTGTATAAGGGAAGGGCAGTCTGTAATAAGCAGTTGCAATTGGCGACTCATAGACTTACCAGCTATTAGGGAAAGATTGGCGATTACGCCGTAATAATAAGATTGCATCTTGCAGTCATTAGTAAAGGTATAAAGTCACTTAATAAATAAAATCATCCAATTTAATTAACTAACTTCTTATTTCACTATGGAAAAAGTACCATCAAACATTACATGGCGATCCTGCCAATCATCGAACAATGGACAAGGACTTGCTCGACATTAATTTTTCATTGGAAGAGCACCGTGAGATAGATGACTATTTCAGCAAATTATTTGGCACCGCAGTATATTCCGTCGAAGATTAATCCCGATACAGAAGAAAAAGCGCCAGTTCAGCAACCAGTAGACCCTGCCGCTCCTGTCGTTAAAAAGAAGAGGAAAACTTACGAGGATGCAATTTTGCAGGCGACGGAAGACGATCTACCCCATCTAGGACCAAAGCGGAGATACATTCAACGACCACAGCTGACGACACCACAACCTGCGGAAGCGGCTATTACACGCACCAGAGGCGGAAAACGAGTGCGACTCCGTCAGGAGAAGGCTAGAATTTTTGGTATCATCCCATTGGTGACGGACTCCGCTCAAAAGCGAGCTCTATTCAAGGAAGCTGAGGCTATATCCAGGAAACTTAAAAATTTAAAAAAAAAAAAAAACATTAATAATAATACAATAATTAAATATGGGGAACTGCTCTTCAGTAAACACCGGATCTATGATGACCGAATATCGTCAGGCAATCACCACATCAGCAGTGTTTGCTATAGCATTAGTATTATTTTACTTTTATAATAGATACCATAATAATTATGTACGAAAATATGTTAATAGAACAACAAATATTTAATTAATAGACTCCACATATACAATTCAATTTTACACCTTTCATTTTTTTTGGTATTTCACTGAGTAATGTCTGATGTTGAGAAATCAGAACAATCCACTTTTTCGCATGTAAAAGCCCTGATTGAAGAATCAAAAAAGGAGTTAAACAACGCCAAGAAATCAATTAACAAACCTTATAAAGAACAAACTATTAGATCAAAACTAGAGGCTCTTGAGAATACAAGAACTCAGTTAAAAGATTTTTTTTCAAGTACCAAATTGGATGTTCTTGATCTAAAAATTTATTTTAAAAGTATTTACGAAGAACTCAAAAACTTGTTTTTAAAACAACTTGCAATCATGGCGAGTAATTTTGATTTAGCTTTGGCACACAAAGTTATTCCACTTTTTGAAGGACACCATAAAAATCTTCATGCTTTTCTAACGCATATCGAACTCCTTCATAAAACATTTAATGATGAAGGAAAAAAAGAATTAATAAATTTTGTTTGTAATGCAAAATTGTCTGATGTTGTAAGAACGTCATTGGGGACTGATCTACCAACAACTTTCGAGGATTTTTCAACTAGGCTAAAAGCTAATTTTCGGAACACCAGAACTATCACAAGTATCCAAACAGATTTGCATAATATGCTCCAACTCAAATCATCTGCAATTGCTTTTAGAGATAAAATTTTGAAATTAACTAGTGAGCTTACTTCTTTGGAAATCGATGAATTGGGTTCTTTAGCAACCGAACATTCTAAAAAAGCAGTAGCTATGATAAATGAGAAATTAGCATTAACAATTTTCTTGAATGGTGTAAACGAACAGTATCAAAACACTATTTTCGCGTCTAGACCAAAGGATATTATGGAAGCCGCAAACCTAACAGTAGAACTTGAAAAACGAAGCGTTAATAACAAAAGAATTATGTTAATGAACAATGGCAACGCGAAGCCAAATAATAATAGCAACCGAAATAACAATAACAACCGAAATAATAATAACAGAAACTACGGTAACAATAACAACAATAACAATAATTATAGTAGTAATAACCGTCAAAATAACAACAATATCAGATATAATAACCGAAATAATAGAAACAATAACAATAATAGCGGGAATAACCGGAATAACGGTAGTAATTGGAATAACAATAATAGCGGAAATAACCGGAATAACAGTAATAATTGGAATAACAGTAATAACGGAAACAATCGCAATAACTGGAATAACGGGAATAACTCCAACAATAACAGAAGATCCAACGGCAACTGGAATAATAACCAAAATAATTCAAGAAACGTTAATATCATTCAGGACCAGGGAAACGGACAGCTCTCCGGAGAGGAACAACAGTAAATGAAAAATTTGGCCTTCCCGGAAAGCAAATATTCAATATATCTAATAGCGGATCCAATTATATAACAATAAAATGCAAAAATTTACAACACAATCTGACTTTCTTGATAGATACGGGAGCAGATATTTCTATTTGCAAAAGTAATAATATTAATTTAAACGAGTTAAACGATCATTTTCAATGCAAACTAAATGGCATAACCAGTGAAGTTGTCACTTCTCTAGGCACAGCAAGGTTGAAGCTACTTTTAGGGGAATATGTTTCAGAAAATATTTTCCATATAGTAGGTGAAGATTTTCCAATTTTCACGGATGGAATTATTGGAAGGGACATTTTAGAAAAACATTATTCTAAAATATGTTTTGAGACCTATACAATAACTTTCATTATTGATAATGAGGAAATTATCATTCCAATGAACATGAAAGCATTGAAACTTGTTCAATGGAAAATACCCCCAAGAACAGAAGCAGTTGTACCTATTAATCTAACAAGGGAAGGTGATAGTTTAGTTTGTGGTAAAGAGATTTATCCAGGTGTATTTGTGGCAAATACAATAGTCCCAGCAAAAGGCATATGTCACATTAAAATACTAAATGCCAACGACTTTTCAGCGACTATTGAAAATTTCAACATCAATATAGAACCACTTAGCAATTATGAAATCCTTAGTATATCTCAGAAGGACAAAAGTCATGAGCGCCTACAGAAACTGCTTAGCGGGATAGAAACGGGCGCGACTGACGAAAAAACTAAGGATAGTCTCCTAAAAATTATTACAGAATTTCAAGATATTTTCCATATCGAGGGTGATAAGCTAACAGTCAACAATTTTTATAAACAGAAAATTATTACATCAGACGATATTCCTGTGTATACGAAAAATTACAAATTACCGCATGCACAGTTGGAGGAAATCAATACTCAAGTCAATGAATTAATGGACAATGACATCATTGAACCATCGGTTAGCCCTTACAATTCTCCATTACTTATAGTACCTAAGAAGAGTACTGATGGTAGAATGAAATGGCGACTTGTTGTGGATTTCAGACGTTTGAATAATAAGGTTATAAATGACAAATTTCCTTTAACGCGTTTAGAAGATGTTTTAGACAGGCTAGGAAGAGCTAGATACTTTTCAACGCTTGATATGACCAGCTCTTTTCATCAAATCGAGTTGGAAAAGGAATCGAGACCACTGACAGCCTTTTCTACTGACAAGGGTCATTTTCAATTCAAACGACTCCCATTCGGTCTCACGATATCATCTCCTAGTTTTCAAAGAATGCTTACAATAGCTCTGACCGGTTTGGAATCTGAGGCTTTCTTATATGTTGATGATATTATAGTTTTCGGCTGTAGTGTCAAGCATCATAACGATAATCTTATCAAAACCCTGACACGGTTACGACAATATAATCTTAAATTGAATGCTAGCAAGTGTCAATTTCTAAAATCGGAAGTAGTATACTTAGGGCATTTGATAACTAGCCAAGGCATAAGAACGGACCCATCGAAAAACGATGTAATAAAAAATTATCCTGTACCGAAAAATGCCGATGAAGTTCGTCGATTTGTAGCTTTTTGTAATTATTACAGAAGGTTTATAAAAAATTTCGCAGACATTGCTAGATGTTTAAATGTACTTCTAAAAAAGAATGCTACGTTTAAATGGGATGATAATTGTCAAATAGCATTTGAAACCCTTAAGAGCAAATTAATTCAACCTCCGATATTGCAATACCCGGATTTTTCTAAACCATTTATCGTCACAACAGATGCATCTAGTCATGCATTAGGTGCAGTGTTGTCACAAGGAGGAATTGGTAGCGATTTACCGATATCTTTTGCAAGCAAATCCTTAGGAAAACATGATTTGAACAAACCCATCATAGAAAAAGAATTATTAGCAATCCATTGGGGAATAAATTTTTTCCGTCCTTACCTGTACGGTAGAAGGTTTATTGTGGTCACCGACCATCGGCCACTTATTTCTCTTTTTACTCATAAAAACCCATCTTCCAAATTGACTAGAATTCGCCTTGACTTATCAGATTATGATTTTGAAATAGTTTACAAGCAAGGTAAAATAAATACCAATGCAGACGCTTTGTCTCGAATAGAACTGAATTCAGACATTTTAAAGAAAATGATTCCGCTCGACAACGATAATACTATAAAGAAAACTTTGGCGATAACAAGGGGGATGTCGGCTAAACAACAGTCAGACAACAAAGTGCACTATAAAAATAATAATGTGAATAATAAGGATGACCTACCCAGATTACAATCGGAGCCTGATCAACTTCGAGTATGGGAGTGTACATCATTGACGGATATCCGAAATATTATTAAACTGAAGTTTATTATCCGAAATGGAAATAAACCAAAAATTGTACGTACAAAGGATGCAATATGTATATATGACAGCGATAGTGTTAACAGGAAATACGTTTCCGTTAATAAAGCGTCTAACATTTCATCCTACAATGCGAAGCATACCAACAATAGCGATAATTCTGATATGGTATACGAGCCTATCATGAAGAAGCTATTGGAAACGGCGCTTAATTGGAAAATTCATACGCTAGCCATACCAACAAATGATGAAATTTTCCAAGCATTGTCTATTGAAAAATTTAAATATATTATTAATATGTTGCAACAAGATTTTCACGTGAAAGTAAATATAATTATTTATAAAGCCCCTGAAAACATCAAAGAAATTAGTCGTCAAAAAGAATTAATTAAAGAGTATCATGATACGCCACACGGAGGACACTTCGGAGTCAGAAAAACATGCTTAAAACTTAAACAACGATACTGTTGGAAAAATATGAATAGGATGATAAAAGATTACGTAAGCAATTGTGAAAAATGTAAAATTAATAAACAGATACGTCATACTAAAGAACGAATGATAAAAACAGATACGCCATCTACAAGTTTTGAAACCATTTGTATAGATATTGTAGGACCACTTCGAATATCAAACGGTTACCGATATATATTGACCATGCAATGCGAGCTATCAAAATTCGTTATTGCCGCGCCTTTAGAAACTAAAGAAGCCAAAAACGTAGCTAAATCTCTAGTAGAAAACTTAATTTTAACTCATGGTTTATTTAAAGTACTAAAGTCGGATATGGGTTCTGAATTCACTAACAAATTATTAAAAGAAATTTGCGATATGCTAAAAATCAAACAGATTTTCTCTACACCATATCATCACGAAACTTTGGGTGCTATAGAACGAAATCATCGTGTCTTAAATGAGTACATGCTAACTTTTGCTGAGGATATGAATTGGGACGTTTGGTTACCATATTACACTTTCGCGTATAATATAACGCCACACGTAGATAATAACTACAGTCCTTTTGAGTTAGTTTTCGGTAAATTACCTACTCTGCCCAATGATATTCTTACAACTAATGACACAGTATATAATCTCGATAATTATGCAAATGAACTTAAAGTTAGACTCAGATTTTCAGTATCTAAAGCCCGTGAACTTATTGAATTAACAAAACTTAACCGCACTAAGAAAGATAAAAATGTAAACCCACTTATAATATTAGTTAACGATAAGGTATTAGTAAAGAATGAAAACAAAAAGAAAGGTCAACCACCTTATGTGGGACCATTTAATGTAATAAGTATTGATAATACAAATGTAACAATAGATTATAAGGGAATTCCTAAAACAATACATAAGAATAGACTAAAAAAATTTTGAGTAATTAACATTCAATAACAATATATATATATATAAAAAAAAAAAAAAAAAAAAAAAAAAAAAAAAAAAAAAAAAAAAATTATATGTAAAATATTAAGAGGATATTGTAAACCTCATGTTCCAGATACCCTACACGTGGAGTAGTATTATAATTATTATTATGATTTGTATAACACAAATCACCAAAAACCCCATGGGTGTAGTGTACATATGGTGTACACTCACCTTAAGAATAGTATTTTCTTCGTTTGTAAACAAACAAGCAACGAAGTAAGCAAAAGCAATTATTGAGCATGCATTCTTGGTGTCATATTGCACTGCTTGATTCTTGCATACTTTAGTTGCATTGCTTGTGAATCACGTTTACTTTCTCCATATCACAATAAGTGACCGGAAATTAGGTCAAAAGTTATTGTGATGATGTCACTTGATTTTTAGGTGAATCTGGAGCATGGGAATAGGGAATAGGTATAGTAATGACTAATTTGTAAGAAAACATGTGTTAGTAATAAGTGATAGTATAAATAGGCGATATTGTATAAGGGAAGGGCAGTCTGTAATAAGCAGTTGCAATTGGCGACTCATAGACTTACCAGCTATTAGGGAAAGATTGGCGATTACGCCGTAATAATAAGATTGCATCTTGCAGTCATTAGTAAAGGTATAAAGTCACTTAATAAATAAAATCATCCAATTTAATTAACTAACTTCTTATTTCACTATGGAAAAAGTACCATCAAACATTACAGCACATTTCGTACCGCCTAAGGGCAATCACATGGAGCTTTCCCCGATCCTATTGCTAAAGTTCAAAATTACATTCGTAATTGTCCAGTAATTTTCTATATAAAATCCAAATCCATTCATAACACACACACAAATGAACGAATCCACCGGACAATTACGAATGTGATCTTGAACTTTAGAGCAATAGCATGGGCAGGGAAAGCTCCAAGAGCATGTTCCACGTGAACGAGGCAAGTGCCTCAGTCGCCTCACCCTTACTACGTCACTAAGAATGGATTCCAGAGATGTGCAGAATTGCAACAACTTCTGCCTTGAAAACGCTTCAGTGATCTGGCAGACGGAAACAGGTTTAAGTTTAGTGTATCAGTGTTAATGCCCGCTCCCACCGCATCTTCAGTCTTGGAGGTATCCATATAAATACCTATAGAGACCTCAACCCTCTGATTCCTAGTAGGGATAATGCTCACAAAGTTTTTTTCGAACACAAGCTTGGGGTAGCAGCTGGAATATTCCGGTAATTTAAAATCGAAGAGTGAGCAGGGTTTGTCGAGGACCACTGATTTTTGATTTGGCAGCAAATTGCAAATCAAAACCATCCAGAGGAAGCAAGTAACAGCATTGGTATATTGACGGCATGCAAAGTTACAATGTTCGCATGTCCCCTTGCGTGGGCTCCGTTCGCTCCGCGGTTAAGGGATCACAGCCCTCAATATACGCACAAACATGAACGCTCGCTTCGCTCGCTCTGCGTTCAACAGCGCTTTGATCAGCTTTCGGAGTAATATTTAGTTACGATCGCGATAAGCTTGTAACGTACGGTTAATGTTGTATTATTTTGTAGATTAGGAGCGTATATCTTCTAAACCGTAGCGAATACGCTCAATTTTTTTCAGATTTGATCAAATCAGGTCAGTGGTAACATAGATATGATATTTATAACCGGGGCCCGGAAACTAAAAATACCCCGAGTTGATGGGAGCATCCATATTGAACCCCATATAGTAGTTAGGGAAACAACTAAACAGGCAATCGATGATTGAAAATCGATAATCTGCGGCAGCTCTGGGTTTTCCTGATGACATTTCTTTTCCAACAATTTGTGTGGAATTTATAAATTTCGGACCAATGTTCATGTGTTTGAGTATTATGCTATGTGACATACACGAAGCAAAAGGATGCTCGGGACAACAGTGCTCCGTTTTAAATAATGCACGCTATTCGCTTTCCACGTGACTATCACGACAGGAATCAGTGGCTATGCTAAATTTACGTTGAAATTTGAATACCTCTTATAGTCTATTGTTGCCAAATGTTCGAGTGCATGTATTGTATATTTCAAAGATGCATTCTAGCTCCCCGTTTGCATTGTTCTCTGTTGCTCTGATGTGAAGTTCAAATGAAATTCGTCTGAGGCCGTCCTAAAATAGATCCTTATCAGAACGTCAAAATGAGACGAGACGACAGCTTAAGCATCTCTTCAAATAACAATTATCACGAAAAACCCTAATGAATACTGTCGTCATCTGACAAATGAGTAAAAGCCATTCATTTGGTTGGGCCAATGCCAGAAAAGTTTCGCTTTCGTCGTTCTCGTCGTCATTGCTCCCCAAATGAAATCAATCACCGCATCGACAACCAATCAACCGAATCTTTAATAGGATTGTCTGTTTGCACGCTGAAAACCCCTTCGGGAAGTGGTGAAAATCGATTTCCGCCTTCATGCTCGTATATATGTACCTATGCAGTGAACACGACTGAAAACAGGAAAACTGACAGGTTTTTCCAGCATTCCGAAACGGAAAGAAATGAATAATTGAGTTTGACTATAAACCGAATAGTCAAATTCAATTATTAATTTTTTCCATGTGTGTCGGCATGCGGGTGGATGGTATATATAGTACATAGACAGGGGATGATGTTGACGCCATAAATATTCGCCAGCTAGCATGGACCATTGAATGATGCATGTAAATATGGTGAACATATGAGACCATATGGAATTTTTGTGGAGCAACGAAAATGTTAGCATCCAATGTAAACGTTCCGAAGGAGCATTTGGCTCCTTGGGAACGTTTACATTGGACACATACAGTGTGTACAAATTCCACGAGTAAGCAAGGAAAATCATCGCATTGCTCGTTCAGATACTTTCGCCTCAGGGAGGGAAGATGTGGTGCACTTTGTTCACTACAGTGCAATAGTTTCGGCATAAACCGAAATATTATCAATTTTCGATGTAGTTTATCCAGGGCGAGTTACACTAAAAATAGAAATCAGCTATGGATTCTGGAACTTTGTATCTTTGGCTTTTCATATGCTGGCACGGTTTTAAGTAGATCAGGGGAGTCCCGAGGGAAGCTAATGCCACAGTACCACTACATGTATTTATCTTGTTGTTGAGAAAATTAATGGGAGAATAGTACAATAAAAGGGAATTTATTATTATAATAATTCACCTGAAAATGAAGATGTTAAGACAGACACTTCCCGTTTGGGTGATGGTGATTGGGTTAGGGGATGATGGACGACATGTGAATACAGATACATACTACTGATTTTTGGTTAAATTTAAGGAAGTGCAACCATGTATGTCCGCTCATTTCCGGAATTCTACGACTGACTCAATACTGAATAATAGTTTTCGGCGTTGAGGTCACTTCCTCAACGGAAGTGGAAAGGCGATACTTTAATGATTATTTATCCCACTCTAAGTTGCATACGACAATATAGGCAGACTTCCAGATTATGGTCTTTTATTCCAAAATTCACGTCGGATATCGAATCTGTTGCCGGCTTGCATACAGTTCAATTATACCCGCCAAACTTAGGTCAATGAAAAAGATGTCACAATTTTCATTGATTGAGCAGGACAACTAATGCAACTGAACCTCTCCGATGCTAAGACTCTTTAAATTTCGGTGACCTTTCGGGTACAACACTTTTAACAGATTAACAGAAGTATTTAATTATAAATTATTCAAATAGTTTTCGATGCTGAAGGACAAAAGGGTTTATCAGTTCTGAGATTTATACTATTTTGTTGCCCCATATTTCGAAGATCTCGCTTTATTTCAATCATAAACACATCTTTTTGGCGCTCGGTGAGGCCTTCGAAATATTGATCGAAAATTTGCTCAAAATATTACTAATGTGTTAAGTTATCAGCAGAACAGGTACGGCTAACTAAGAATCTGAGAGTGTCGCTCACAGCTTGGAGCTTCGACAAGCTCAACTGTTTCCGCCTATACATTATTTTCTTTTTTAAAACTGACCATAAGGGCCTAGGGAATCTGGGGAGCGTAATGGATGGAGGTGTTGAGGACATGCGAATGTGTCAAGGTGTGTCGAGGAAGCCGGAGTTTGTCGAAGTAACCGTGGAGATCCGGCAGCACCATTTCGTGAAAACTCCTTCAACGGCTGAGCGGTGACGTGGGCTTGTTATAGTTCAGTGTCTGGTGATGTGAACATGGTTTTTGCCATTTAGCTGCCCAAACCATTAGAATTTAAATTTTTGTGCCTGAGGAACAATAGCACATAAAAATACACAGGGCGATGGGCTGGCACCGACGCTCCTCAACCTAGCACTGGAATACGCTATTCGGGCTATGAATATGGACAACAGCAAGACGCTACTCATCAAGTCGTCACAATTAGCAGCGTACACCCGACGACATGAACATCATGTCCCGAAGAACTTCTGCATACGCTCGATACCGCTGCAAAACAAGACTACGTATCAACGAGGGCAAAACTAAAATAATGATGCAATCAGCGAAAAGGACATAATACAGTGCGTTTCGGGAAAACCTTAAACGTTGCAAGTTAGGTTAGGTTAAGTGCGGGGGCTGCCATAATATGTCACAGCACATTTACACCACATGTGGGTTCCGTTTAAGGTACCGCCAGAATCTCTATAGTAGTCCGGATGGCGCAACGGTTAGCACGTTCGCCTTCAACGCACTGGGCCTCGGTTCGATTCCGGGGATTTACGTGTCGGACTATGAGCCCACTCAGCTGTTAAATGAGTACCCATTATGGGGTAAATAACTCGGTTGAGCGTGTTGCGGATCACATACCTCTGAACAAAAAACCGTCACGATCTAGAAAATGAGATGATGCTAACTCATCTCGAGGCCGTGGTTCAAATTGGACTGTTGCGCCAGTTATTTATTTTTATTTAGAATCTCTATAAATAAATAAATAACTGGCGCAACAGTCCAATTTGAACGATGGCCTCGAGATGAGTTAGCATCATCTCATTTTCTAGATCGTGACGGTCTTGTGCAGAGGTGTGTGATCAGCAGCACGCTCAACCGAATAATTTACCCCATAAATTGGTACTCATTTAACAGCTGAGTCGGCTCATAGTCCGACACGTAAATCCCCTTTTTTATCGAAAACTACCGCATTCAGTAGGAATCGAACCGGAGCCCAGTGCGTAGAAGGCGAACGTGCTAACCGTTGCTCCATCCGGACTACTCCAGAATCTCTATACCTCACTCTAAAATCTAGGCGCTAATCCAGCCGTTTTGTGCTAGACATAAAACGATTGAGCTGAGTCTCGCTAGCGTTGTTAAGGTCCTTCAATTCGTAGAATTACGAAGAACCAAGAAATCTCCTCCTCCTGACCGCCAAAGCTCTGCAATGGCACAAAAGGCGAACAACGCTTTCCTCCTCATCCACATCCTCACAGCTTCTACAGTAGTCATGGTGAGAAAGACGAGCTCTCTAATAGGGCAGTGGCCTCACCACCTTGGCGATGTGACCTATTGACACCAGTACAGTCGAGTGGCTAGCAGTGAGTCTAGGCCAGATCGCCTTCGTCGTTTGGTATAAACTCACCCAGTCGCATCTTGTGTTGGCCCTGTCGACCGCAGCGCACTTAATTACCATTTTACTTGCAAAAGGCATTTGATGCTTTCACGATTCCCAGCCACAGTGCCGATTTTTCCCTCACGCACAAGCTCATCCGCTCTGCAGTTGCCTGCAAAGCCACTGTGACCCGGTATCCAACAAAGTGTAATGTTGAAAAATTCGCCCATTACTACGAGGGCTTAGCGACAATCCGCAATTGTTTTGGATGAAGAAAGAACTGATTCAAGTGAACATATTGCAGCTTAACTGTGCGTGAAAATATTCATGTCTCTGACAGTCACTACGTGCCTTCTCAACCAGGTCAAAGCCTCACAAATTGCTGAAACTTTTTTTTTTGGTCTAGAAGTAATTATTGACGACCAGATCCCAAAGAAGTGGAGACAGTATATCACCTTAGAGAGTCCCCATACAAAAGCGGCTACTTAGTGATGATGTGCCCAGCGTGGAGCGCAAAAGGCTCGATAGTAGCAACTTATTTGTAAATTTACAGAGCCGCTCACCGACGCGCCCTCGATAACCAGGAAGACAGCCGTGGTGAATTCCTTGTGATCGAGAGATTTTTTTAATAAGGCTGACCTGAGAGTGTAGAGCCGTATCCGTACTGATATGCCTTCTTCCGTAAGCGAACTATAGTGGGAGTTAAAGTCCGAAATTGGCTCGTTCACGGGTGTAAATTTGAACTATGAGTGATTCTTATAGTTCAGATTCGATTTCGGTCGGAAAAATCGCGAATTGGAATTATATTACATTTAGCTCTAAATTGACAAAATTCACTCTCAAGCTTGACTCTCCTCTTGGCGGCCTCTTCGGCGCCCTTTCAGAGTCGACACCCCAGACGACCGCCTGTTTCGCCTGAGCCTTTGACCGGTCCTGTTATCTATTCTACAGTATCGAAATAAGGTTTATTAGTTTACGTCATCCTTTATATCAAATTCTTGGGGATACTTCAGAAAACCGCTTCGAATAATCGCAGAAGTAGAAAATCTCCTTTTGGTGATTAGAAGCAACAATGCCTTTAGCTCAGTCGGGATTTGTATTCAGAATGGTAATCTAATGGTTGAACAATATTTTTCTGTGTCCTATACATCGCATGTTGACTTAATGGTTACCATACTGACTGTCAAAACATCCTGCGACGTTCAAAGTGTGCTTTTCTTTGATCATTCCTTCCTTTCCATCCGTCACATGAACTGGGTACTCCGCAGAAACTTCTCCTCCATGCCAGCACCTTTACACCGCACAAGGTTATTTTGAGCTATTTATTCAACATCGTATGTCAGTGTTTCCAACAGGTGCGCATACCAATAAATAAATATCTGTCCACTACTGTCTATAGAATCCACCTAATATCTTCCGGAATACTTATCCTCTTGACACTTATTTCCTCCCAGAAGGCAGACACGCATCTTTTGGTATAGGGATGCTTTGAAGGAAAGAAAAAACACGTATCGGAAAATCATTGTGTTTTCTTTTATTGAGAATTTGAATCCTATGCTTATTTATGGATGTACCCGTACATATGTATGCATGTAAGTAATGTATGTAGGTATATTTGTTTATCTGAAAGATACAGCAGCAGGCTATATTCAACATTTACGCCCTCCATCTATTCTCAAGCATCAGTTTCGAAAGAGTCGAATGACGGACGATTTGAGTTTTGTGTGAAGTATGGAGCGTGTAATACGAGCTGATATCTTCAATTCTTGAGCTGCACATATGGAATTGCATCCACTATTCCGTGAGGCAAACAAAAAATTCTTCTGGGAACATGGCCTTTTCGTAATAATTGCTATACTATTGAAATTGGCCGTATGGGATATGTTGTAAAATTGTGGGAGGTACACATGTTCAATCTAATTAATGCCAAATAGATTTGTAGCTGGATCTAAAGAAGATGGTCAGGATTGCAAAATGTACATTTCAAACGAAACCAGGCCGAAGCGAAGCTTCGGCCCGGAGTCCGAAGCGTATATACCCTAGACTTGTACAGACCTAGTGGTGATACCAAAAGTACCAATTGGTAACGACCATATTCATTAAAAGTGAGTTTCCTATATGGCCAGTTTATAGGGGAGGTTGGCAATCATTCAGTAGGATCTTGACCATTATCAAAATCAATTAACTAACCAATTCTACAAATATTTGTCGAATTTTTCAAGTCGCTAGTTTCATTCTATCGAAAGTTATTGCTTATTTGAAGTCTCACTTGAAGAGGAGGTAGGGGTTCCTTGGGTCGGATCTTGCTCATTATTGCCACCAACAAATAAGATCATGCTTCAAACATTTAAACAAAATTTCAAGCCTCTAGCTTCACTCTATCAAAAGTTATCGCTTATTAGAAGTTTCATTTCTAGGGGAGGTAGGCGTTCCTTAGGTTTGATCCAACCCATCTTAAATACCAACTAACCCGATCTTACTTCAAACATTTGACCAAAACTTCAAGTCGATGGCTTGATTCTGTCAAAAGTTATCGCTTATTGAAGTTGCATTTGTAGGGGAGGTAGGGGTTGCTTGATTCGGATCTTACCCATTTTCAATACCAACCAAGTAGATCCTACTAACAGCATTTTGTCAAATTTTCAACTCGCTAGTGTCATTTAATCGAAAGTTATCGTAATTAAAAGAATATTTAATTTTTTTAAATTTGTAGGGGAGGTAGGCGTTCCTTTGATCTGATTATGCCCGACTTACTAGAACTTAAGCATCTTCTTACTCCAAGGTTACATGCCGAAAATCAGGTGTCTACGTCAATTGGTTCAAGAGTTATAGACAAAAAACCCGAAAAGTAGGGTAGTACGGGGCTCTTTGTAAGAAAATTACCGTTAGTTTTCAGCTGATCAATTTTATTTTTTTAAGGGAGTAGAAGATTATCCTCACGAGCAATCTGCCAAAGCTAGAGCTTTTTATGTTTATTTAATCGGGAGTTATAGATACATTTAATTATTTTACATATATAGGGGAGGGTAGGCGTTCTCTTGGCCTGATCATGCCCATTTTCAATACCAACCAAGTAGATTATACTTCCAACATTTGACCAAAATTTCAAGTCTCTAACTTTATTCTATCGAAAGTTATCGTGCGAACGGACAGACAGACGGACAGACAGACAGACAGACAGACATGGCTAAATCGAATCAGGAGGTGATCCTGATCATTTATATATATACATTGCTATACCCCCGGAGCCTCCTTTAAGGTGTTACATATTTTCGTCGTGACAAAAACAATACACCCTATACTAAAAGTCTAGGGTATAAAAATTGTACAATGGAAAAAAAAGTAGGATTTTGGTTGTAATAGGCGCGTTTTTTGTACTCGAGGAAAGGTTAATTCGAGTGAAGGGTAAGAATCGTGCTAAAGAACGTTCCGTGTTAGCTACCTGGATAAGTGTTAAAGTGCAATGACCCCTGGCGTTATTTTGTTTTTCATAATTTTTGACTGTGTTCGCGAGATTTAATATAAATAACATCAAGGAAAATGTCTACGAAATGTTTACAAATAAATTTGATATCAACAATCAAATTAAACTGCGAAATTATTTAATTTCCCATAGTAAAAATTGCCTTTTAGCGATGCCAGCGACATCCATCCGTCAAATCTATACAGTGTAGGTTAACTAACCCGTAGAGATCTGGAGGTTAATCCAGGTTAACGCATTGTTGTAATTACGTGTTTTTAGGCCGAATTAACGTTCACCGCAGTACAAAAGAACGCGTCTAATGTGTCTTATTTTAGTGGGTATTATCAGTAGGAATTACCTTATTTATTACTACAGAAATTTAATTGCAAATTTAAATTCCAATCGCTTCAAAGATTGATTGTTTTCTTTTTATTTTCTTTACAAATTTTGGAACTTGATTTTCAAATATTGTTTAATTTTTGCACCTTAGTTTGTATCGAACTTGATTTTTATACCCTAGTTAATACTATTTTGTTTTTTTTCTTTCCAGGTGAGTTCCAACAAATTATTCAAAATAAAACATTGATCACGTTGTAAGTAACTTCGAATTAATTACAATTTTTCAATAATGTAATGTAAATGTAAGGAACAGGGAGTAAAGTTTTATACAAATTATTTTATTAAGTACATTTATGGTTTGTGGTTTTATTTGGAAAATATTAGTCACAAAATTGTCCCTAGGCTATGACAAATATCAGTTCAATTATCACTAGATGGTTACCGGAAGACTTGCTAAACAAATATTAGTAGAATATCATATACTTAATAAATTCGATTGACAATTTTTTCACTTTGTGGAAACTCATTTTTAGGGTTTTGTAGTAAAAACAAAGGCCTTATGAAATATGTCAAATGTCTGTCTGTCCGTCTGTCCGTAGAATATTTCACGAATGGCTGAAGCTACATACATTAAATTTTGTATGAATGTGTAAAATTATTATAATTCGCCGAAGCGATGCGATGCGTCGTAATAGGCTAACTTTAAGATGAGGTTCCCATAGAGGGGAAATGAAGGTCAAACATTTTTTCATCTGGTATATGCAAGTGGGGTATGGTATCATGAGAAAGGTACCACCGAGTACATTCCATTTTTGGCATTTTTATCAAATTTGAAAAAAAAAGGGAGAAAAGAGGTATGCAACGGACGGTTTGGTGGGCATCCGAAGATGTCCGTGGGGACGGAGCCTAAGGCAGCGTAATTGACCGTGAAGGTCGGGCTGTGCCATCTGGCGAAGAAAAAGGCTCCTCAACGAGCTAAGCAGCGGCCTATGCTTGCTGTAGCTCAGTTCGGGAGAGGTGGCCGGGGTTTTGGCTGCTCGTTGCCCCTGTCCTTTACGTATTAACAAAAATAGACCTGGAGAAAACACAGAGTGAGTGAAACAAAAAGTAGAGTTTTTATCCCGCGTACCAACAACCAACGAAAATGAAGGAGGGGTCACGACAATGGACACTAAGGCGCCTTGCAGGGACATACGGTTTCTCACTTTTAAGCTACAAATGTCTACTGATGATGGCTGCTTTGGAAAGGGCCGGAACGAAATGTTTATACATATACATATGTATAGGTATATACAATATATAAAAGTTTTTCAGCTTACAAAAGAGACTTCATATTTTTTCTCTTTTTTGCTTTTTCTACCGTTTTCTTTTAGCCAAAAGGAGACAAAGTAGGGCCATATTCATCCAGACACTTGTAAAGGAAGGGAAAATGAGCAGAATACCGAACAACTCACTAAACGTTAAGACGATCGTACAATTGTCAGAACACCATCGAACGCTGAATGCAACCGTAGACATTAATCTTATATCTATAATAGAGGAAGGTCACCTTTCGCTGCCTAGACTAGAACTTTTGTACAACAAAGCCATGCAGCATGATGTTGTACAGTACACCAAGATCGATAGTGTCGTATCATAATTATAGATAAACTCGTAAATGATCCCGAATCATATAAAAAATCAGTTCCTCTGGCTTCACAGCGCCATGTGTCTTTTGTGTTACAATGGCAAATGCCAACAAAAATTAAATATCTATTGGGTGTACAACTTTGCTTCCGCCGTTTTTTCCTGGAATTAAAAGCTTAATTGTCAAAAAGTATTTACAGATGTATTATTCAAAGTACTGTCCATCGCTAGCGACAACTTTCGCCCATCTCTCCGGCAATTTTCGGTTCCATCTCGGAAAAAGGAGGCGTCTTTCGACGTGATCCATGATTGGATCCATTTTTCGGCTTCCTCGTAAGAATGAAAATTCTGATCAGCCAGGCCGGGCGCCATGGAACGAAACAGATGGTAGTCGGAATGAGCGATGTCTGGGGAGTACGGCGGGTGGGGAAAGTTTTCCCATTTCAGGGTTTCCAAGTATGTCTTGATCACTTTTGCGACGTGTGGCCGAGCATTGTCATGCTGGAGGATGACTTTGTCGTGTTTCTCTCGGTGCTGTGGTCGTTTTTCCTTTAATGCTTGACTAAAACGCATCAATTGCGTTCGGTACCGATCTCCTGTGATAGTTTCATTCGGTTTTGCTCCCAGTGATTCAGCTAATTCTTTTTGCGTTTGGCACGAATCTTCATGGAGCAGTGCTTCCAATTCGTCGTCTTTGAAAATTGTTTCTCTTCCACCACCATGCTTGTCCTCAATATTGAAATCGCCACTTTTAAAACGTTGAAACCACTCACGACATATTCTGTCACTCAGAGCAATCTCACCGTAAGTAGCTGAGAGCATTCGATGAGCCCCAGCTGGAGTTTTTTTTTTCAAATGGAAGCAGAAGATCAAAACTTCCCACAAATGACGAGAACTTGGCTCGAAAACAGACATTTTGAATCGCGAATCTTATTAAAAATGCGAACAACTTTTACTAATGCGGGGATGTCGATACGTTCACAGACGTCCAAACTCATTTTGTGACACTCTTGAACCACGTATTTTGACCAGCCCTCACCGATGCAGTCGTCTGTCAGAAAACGGAAAGTTGTACACCTAATACAAGCGTTCAGAGAAATACCGCGATCAATTATTTCTTACATTTTATTATTGGGTTTCAAGTACTTTGGGTAAACTTTTTTTGAATGTTTTTATTCTAGAACTAATTGCCTTACTAATACGAATTAAATAACAGTTAATTGCTGAATATACATTAACTCAATCTTTTCCTCAGCTCCAAATTCATATCTCCGGCATAATGGAGCTTACTTTCGTTCTACACTGATGCATTGACATTTCTGTCATTATTATTAATTGCAGGCCAATTTGAGATAGAATTATGTGATAGATACCCGTCTTCATGTACATATACGTTTGCATGTTCGTAGGACCCACATGATATCTGTATGTCGAATTCCCCGCATAGTTTAAGCTCATAATATAGATTAGTCATTCCCGGAGGTTCAGCTTAATCGATGACCCGTAATAAAGTTGATCAAGCATCGTACCAAGTAATCGTTCAGATTAACGCTATCGTCCCCAGTAAGAGCATGATCTCATACAAATTAAACTTTAATAGCATTTTACAAGAAGGGTGAACTCGTGGTGACTGGTGAAAAAAAATGTATGTATGTATGTACTCGTATGTATCTTCTTCACTTACATTTCTAATAGAAAGTCGGACCATAGTACACCCATCAAGCAGTAGTACTTGTACGGCGTACTTTGTATTCAATAATGAGATTCGTTGCGTTGATTATTTAATTGACCGCGAGTACGTCTGGTGGCTACTCCCATTGCCGTTCAATTCATGTCCATTCAAGCTCTTTATAAACAATGCACAATATTGGAGTTGTCGTACAAAAAAAGAACAAAACGCGAGTCTGTTTAAGCTGCAAATGTCTTTTGAACTATAAAAACAACACTAGTCGGAATCATCAAAAAGATGCGTCCTTACGCTGCTATGCAGTGTACCAAGAATATTGTATCATACACTTGCATAATTCAAGAAATGTAGGAAGCTACAAATAGTCAAAGTACTCCAAATAGCAATTGCATTCAATAAATATGTTAAGACTTGACGATAGATAGATACATGAATAGATTGACGCGTTATTCTCTTCTTCGAAAAGTGATATATGTACATACATACATATATGCATAGATATTACGTACTGGTAAGTCATTTCAATATAAGGCTACTTATTTGTTTAGATGCGTCGTCAATCTTCTGTTGTAGTTCATTAAACTTTTGCAGATGCGTGTACAGTTAAGATGTGCACAGATGCAGATGCTGCTGTCGGACCAGAGATAACTAACTGCAAGAATATTCCAAGATGGTAAGGCATATACGTACATACGTATGTGCATATTAAGAAATCCAGATACGTTTATACTCTTGTGGAGACATTTCACAAAAAAAAGATTAGCCAAAGATTATAAATTTGCATAAGAATGCCGGCATCTTCTAATTGTGGCAGTTAAATTCCAGAAAACTCATGATTCGTCTTTATGGAGATCAATTTTGTGAGTTTGTTCCTTGTAAATAAATTAATTAACCTTATAACCACTCAATAAGTAATCAGACAGAATTCCTTTTTTTGTGCTAATTTTGTATTGTTTATTGTTAATTTTTCATTTTAATCTTAATTGACTTAAGTAGGACGATCCTACCTTTTTTTCAGTTCACTTTGAATATTTGTTGCACAATTTTGGGCCATCCGAACAATTTTACTCGTAGTCGCTTTAAATCTCATCTTAATTCAAAGAACGAGTTTAATCTTCGTAATCAATGTTTAGCCTTTTACTTAACTTACTATACGGTTCAAGGTTTAATACCTGGTCAAATCTTTGAGCTGTCTAGAGTGTTGAGTATCTTTCCAAAAGCCTTGAATAATTTCAAAGGCTATCAATGTGCGCACTTTCAAATCGTGATAAATTTGCCGGTCGATTTAAATGAAAGTTGAGACAAAGATTTCTCGTACCGGCGGATATACTCGTATTACGTAAAATAGCCACGGCAGTAATAATTTGAATTTTAATTTTGTATGATAGATTTTTAAGGTCAAGAGAGATTAGTGTCTATTGTTTACCGCTGTCGAACCTACAGCCAGCGCTACCATGTCGTCAGGTTGATTGTTCTGCTCTTGGAGCATTAGGAAGTGATGTCATAATATGTAAATGTACAGTAAAATCTTTCATAGCTGGAAACCTGTAGGACCAGAGCTCACTGCGTAGAGGCATCAGTCTCATGTCTGACTACCGGCGTTCCTAGTTCCAATCCCGTCCACGACAACGTTCGTGGCCATGGATGTTTGTGTTGACTTGCCCCTGTGGTGCGGGGCGTAATAATAAGCCACAGCATCCCCCGACTTGTCGTAGGTAGGCGGCTAAGTGGGGGAGGTACATCCTTGCAATTGGAATGGAACTACGAACTAATATATTCTCCTCCCCCCATTGTTCCCCTTCCTACAAATTTCAAGAAAATGCGAAAAAATAGAATGTAATCAATATTACCTTTCTCATGACACCTCACCTGTCTATTCCAGTCGAAAAGAACAATTTTTGACCTTAATTTCGCCTCTATGTGGACCGTTCAGTCTGGTTCGGGCATTACTGTGACACTAATAATCCTTGAACGAAGTATGTATACTAAAACTTCACATCTTTATGGCGAAGATGCACTTTTGCGCACGTTCACTTTCTACATACAATAGAACGGAAAAACCTAATTTCCTTATTATAGCTCGAATAAATGTAAAAGCTCGTAAATTGATTATGTGCAAATTGTCTCTTTTAAACTAATAGAACGTTTTGCAATTCGTGTGCATTAAGAGGATGAATGAAGAGGCGACTATAAATTAGAACGAATGGAAAACGTATTTGCATCGTATTCTCGAAAAGATTCCCACAACAACAACAGATACTCGCAAGTAAGTCTTAAATGTGCACGCTGAAGTTGATGCAAAAAGTCGAGAAATTAGCTTAAATTAGTCGACTTAATACCTACATTAAATTACATGAAGCATCGTAGTGAATTGAATGTGCGAAAACTGAAGGGTATTATCAACAGTATCGTTGATTCTAATTTTGTATCTTTCGTTTGATATTCCTTGCAAATTCATCCTGTAGTCGCAGGGTCCGACACAATGAGCGCTGTAATCGCGAGTTCCGCCACTTTAAATTCTCCTATGAGCCATCTGTGAATTTAGGCCCGTTTTCTCAATGTTCGATCAAAACTTAAACTCCAGTTTAACAGACATTGAACGTACCCATCTGTCAAATTTTACAGGGAAAACAACAACAACAACAAATTTTATCTCGAGGTTAAATTTTGACTGGACATTGAGAAAATGTGCCTTAGTGCAGTAAGTATAAGTACAATAGTATATTTTAAACACCAATCGTGCAGTGAACTTTAAGGCCCGTTTTCTCAATGTCCTGTTAAACTGCCTAACAGGTATTTCTTTATCAAAGGCTTTACCCTAAATCATATACAACACGCAGAATACGATAATGCAGTTCAAAATAAGGGAAGAAAATCCTCATATTTTATCGTATTTTGGGTGTTGTATATGATTTAGGTTAAGGCCTTCGATAAATAAGTTTCTGTTCACTAGCAGGCAGTCTAACAGGACATTATGAAAACGGCCCTAGGATTATTAATTCACCCAATGGATATACAAAAAAAGCCTTATCCAGCCGCTGGTGTAAAATGGAAGAAATATTTGTACAATAACTGTGCATGCAGAATTGCGAATTGAAATTGAATAGTTACGAATCTCTTTAACGATAATTTGAATGTAAATATTGTCCTAATAGGCAGGAGGCGTTACTGAACTACACGTTTCATATCTGTCTTTAGACTTGAGAGAGAAATTGCCATCATCCATAGATCTATGAATTTCTAACCCATCAAAATATTGTTTTGTTTTCTTTTAGCCTGAAATATTTCACAAGAGGAAAAAACTTTATTCAATCAGATGAGTAACGTTTCAAGCGACCCGCGTTGAAACGCTTAAGCGCCCGAGTCCCAACCTAATTGAAATTTAAAGACATTAGTGAAAAAAAATTATTAAAGTACTTTATAAGTAGACTACAGAGACGTTGTTGGATATGAAGAATGCATCAGGGATTGCACTATGCAACGTTGGTTTAACTTAGTTTCTCATGATTATGTTGGCTTGTGTTTAGACCGAGAACAATAGCGTGCTCAGAAAATGCACTTGGGAATAATTTAAGTGGAACATCGCGTCATGTAGGATATAAATTCGTTATGGCATTATAAAATGCTAATGGAGTACGGGTTGTTGAGATTAATAGTGACAAGTTGAAACATTTATTGACGGAGAAAATTTAATTAAGTAGACTTTAATTCCACGAGGATCCGACTTTTAGACTTTGAAGATGCATTTGCATTATCTGCTCGGACAGTTGATCTCTAATGTTTCTGTTTTGAGCGTAATAGTACGCATGATAATCATTTTTGCAGCACTCGTAGTATCTTTCATTAAAATGTTGCATCCCAGTAAACTTTGAAATCTTTCATAATAAAGAAGGGATACCTGACGTCGAACTTTGTCCTCTTGTCACTATATTAAATAATAGCAATAGTTTGCAAAAGACACGCTCGCAGGCCGTGGAGTCTCGGTCACCGCTCTACGGTGTTTTATCTGGAGAATATATGAGTTCGATCCCCGGCGTGTCAAAAAAAATTGCCTGCGGGTATTATTAGAACTTCCACAGCGCTCCAAGCTCGTTAGTAAAAGACGGCTCGGATAGGAGGTGCATGCTAGCAACAGCACAATCCGAATCTGTGTGCTAATAAAACGTCAACAAGGCGTTGTAATGTAGGAGATGTTGACGCGCCCATGCTTATGGAGGGGGCAAAGCAATTAACATGTCCTTCTTGGAGTTTCAGCGGTAAAGTGAAAATTTCAGCTATTCCTTCATGCAGTTTTTAATATTGAAAACGTTTATAGGGAGCCAAATACGTCCAGCGTATCGTAGTATGTATCGGTATAGGGTTACAAATGTAATTCTTCGTTTAGACTTGAACGCTGAGCCAAGCACCGAATATTGAAAAATTGCATTGCAAAGCACCAACAACAAGAAGATACCTTTTCTGCTCTTAATGAGCATTCGTGAGCATTTGAGTCGTTCCCACAAGAGATGGGAACGACAGTTTAGAAATTAGAATTTGCGCCACGAAATTTCGCGGTTTGAATATTTCCGCATTGTTGCGGGCATAGCTTAGACCGACGCGAATCTCGGGGAATTGCACGGAAATATTCGTGATGCACTGCCAAATCCCATCTTGGTTTCGCGTATGACACTAGTTTCAGATTTTAGTTTATGACATCGCTTTATGCGTGGTCAGAGGCACCGACTGCTTAAAAATATAGAGGGGGGGGGGGGGGGCTGGTCTCAACTTTTCGTATGTTTTCGATTGACTGCCGGATTAACTTGTTGTGTGAACTTTTTTTTGAATTGAGGCGACCGGGTAGCTTACGTTGAGGCGTCAGTCTGATATCTCATGCTACCGGTCAGTTACGAGTCCGAGTCCCGTCCACGTCGTGGACATGAATATTTGTGTTGTCTTCCACCTGTGGTGTGGGGCGTAACAGTAAGCCACGACTAAATGGGCAGGAGGTTCATGCTAGCAACACGAATCGTCCGGAATCAGTTTATGTTAACGAAACGTCAACTAAGCCGCGTGGGAATTGTTGACGCACTATGACCCACTAGGGGTTAGGGCAAATAGTAGTATGCTCACAATAAACGGATCCATTCTTGGAGGAAATAACAATTGCACTTAAGAAAATTGACTGATGATGGGTTCACGGAAAGAATGGCCCAGTAGCCTTAGCTAAGAAAGTCCACGTCTTAAGATGGACACACACTGGCGTCGAAAAAAACAAATTGATCTCGGTTCGAAACAAAATCCGTAGCGTGAGGGGTTCAAGTTTATGGCTCCGCGATCCGCCGCGATTCAATTTGAATATTCGACTCGCCCAAAATCCACGAGCTAGCACAGGACTGCCACGGCCGTTGTGCGCGAGTTCGAACTGAAAGGAGTCAAATTTGGTTTATGTTTCATGCTGTCACTATTAATCGTTTTTGCATGTTGGTGGCCGCCAAGGTATTTATGAAAAACGTTTTCAATCCAACTGACGGTGCGGGAAATTAAATCTGACAAGTGTTGCGTGTTTGTTTAGGATAAATTTTCAACCGGAAACCAAGAGTTGGGTTTTGTGTTGGATAAAAGATTAATCGAAGGCTAGGGGACAGTTAGCGTTTATTCGATTAATGACGCTTAACATACTCGTATGTATATTGAGAAAATCAAATTGTGCTAAATGACAGTTTATTCTGAAGATGCATTTTAATCGGGCATTGAGCAACCGACCCTTAATCATTAAAACTCTTATAAAACGGTTGATCGCAAATAATGGTTGTCATCGAAATAATACGATTAAAAAAAGCAAAGAATTGTGGAAAGACCGGTAGAGTATTACTTTCAAAATGGTATAGATTAATTTTTTTTATTGTTTAACTTCAATATTTTTGTTTTATTGCCTTTCTTTCTGGCGCACCTTCTACGAAATATAATTCGCTAATTTCAGCAACACGCGTATGCAGAGTTTTGCAGAAAAAATCCCCTCATCCTTGACCCCCAAGTAGGTTTATGACTGAACTAAATAGTTCAAATTCCAAAATTTATCTCGAACAATAAACATTATTTCAAGTGCACACAGTAAACAGTGACTCCATTCGAATATGTTTGAATCACCCACTCAGGACGCTGCTCACAAATCAGTATAACATACTCGTGTATACGAACCAAGTATAATTTATATATATAGCTAGAAGCAACAATTCGCACAATAAATTTGTAATTTTCCCACTTGAAATGTGCCAATAATACAATCTGGACATTATCCAGACAACGGGCAATGAAAATTTTAGATGCCGCGAAAATTCAAAAATTCATTGCCTCAAAATGGCGTGCTAACCAAACACTGAATTTAATGACCTGCTCTTTTCGTACGCGGTAATATTGTATGTATTTATAACGTCAAAAACACTCACTCCGACAAAAACAAACAGAAAATATATAGAAAGAAAATGGTCCACAAAATAGAGGACGGAAAAGTTCATGAAGGAAATGAAAAATATTCCTTGGAAAAAAACCGGAAAATAAGAACGAGGCAAATTGAGGACGCTTGGGATACTAGCTCGAATGATAAAAATATTGATCAATAAAATTGCAAATTTAATAATGATAATGAATATGGATGTCGATTGGAGGCCCCGAAATAATCTTTATTGGCGAAATGTATTTTGCGTTTTCGATACGTCTCGTCGTCGTCGTTAATAAATTGAATTTAAATATAATGCAATTATACACGAAGCCTTAGACGTAAGAAGGAAATTAATAACGTTCAGTAAATTCTCTAACCTCCTGTACGATTTAAGTGATCTCCTATAGGGATTTTTTTTTGCGTAAACATTAAAATGCGTGCGAACTAGTAATTAAAGCCGCTGCAGTGGCCGGGGCTAATAGAAGATGACTCACTGGCATCACATGGCAAGCGACGAGGACGATCTGGCCGAAACTTCACCCTAGCCGCTCTGCCACACTATTCTCACTGAACAGGAAACACATTGGCAGGGTAGTGGTGGTTATCAGGCACTGTCCCATCGCGAAGCTCCACTTGGCTAGGCTCCGTATTCCCCACAATGACTATTGCACGAGTTTTGAGGATGTGGATGAGGAGGAGAGCGTTCTCCACTTTCTATGTCACCATTCAGCCGTGGCCAAGAGGCGGAGAACATTTCTGGGTTCTTGGTTTTCCCAAGGACTGAAGGACAGTCCCTATATGGCCAGCACAGACTTGTTTGGCACATAGGTTTAATTAAGTGATCTTGGTGGTAACACAACGGACCCGTGGTGGTCTGTGTGTGCTCTATGGTATCACGGCAGCCCCTTTACCTCACTTAACCTAATATGTCACGGTCACGGAGAAATACAAAAACCGGCAGTAAACTCAAACCCTGGTACATTCTGGATGGAAATATCTTTTGGCAATAACTAACTGAGGTAGTGTAGAATCAGGGCATATAACCACTATTTTTGGCAATTAGAAAAATAAGTGTTTATTGATTCAAAAATCGTCATAATGTCGTATCTGCGTGCGCCATCTAACTTTTCAACCATGAACTATACTAACAGAACAACATTCCTGCTCCAAAACTTCATCGACGACTATCGGGGATAATTTGTTGGTGGGATGCAGGCAATTGCTTCAGAACAGAGTGAACAGAAAAAAAAGCACATGTTTCGTTACACAAAATTGCACCAACGACTTTAGCTGGGTTCTTCTCTTTCGTCAAGGCAGCATTTTTTCTTATTCCAGCATCCCTATCTCCAATCAACAAAATTGCATTTCTCTCCGCATTAACAATTCAGGGAATTGACACAATCGGTTAAGGATTTCCAACTTAAAACTGAACAACCGGACAAAAGTTTAGTAGTTCAGAACACAATCAATGCTTGGAGAGCTGTCCGCAAATCGAGTAACCTCCGGACAAGAACTAATGCAATTTAAACTTTGTTCAGGTTTTTTTTCACGTCACATGTGAGCTGAATAATAAATAGAAAAATTCAAGGATACTATATTGTGTAGATTTCATCCTGTATGGGGCGAATCCGTTAGTGCTGAGAGAAGGAAACAAATTTATAAAAACTATTTAATATGGATAGAGACATACATAGACGCTGGAATACACGTTGCTCATATGGATCAAAAAAGATAAGTAAAATGTAAATATGGATTAGTCCATGGAACGAACTTTAATAAAGGATGATTGGTATGAAAAACTACCTAGGACCATAAGTCATAACGAAGGTATGATAACGTTCCCCGTGTCACACACAACTTCAACTTGTGACTCAGCTGAAATGACGAAGTATACGTAACAGCAGTGGCTGAAGTAACAGCAGTGACTCTCTCTAGTTGCCTTGACCCCTCTAGGGGCATGGGTGCGTCAACATCTCTAGCATTTCTATGCCTTGTTGACGTTTCAATAGCATATCTACTTTTCGGAAGTGCAGTTGCTAGGAAGCACCTCCTATCCGCGCCGTCTTTTTACTGACAAGCTCGGATCACTGTGAGAGTTCTACTCGTATTAGTACTCACAGGCAGTTTTTGATCGTGCCGAGATTTGATCTCCGAGCTCTAGATTAGTGTCGTAGAGCGGTGACCGAACGATCACGGCCACCGAGCGCGATAAGCAGTGACCGAAGTAACAACAGTGACCGAAGTAACAACAGTGACCGAAGTAACAGCAGTGGCTGAAGTAACACCAGTGACTGAAGTAACAGCAGTTACTGAGGTAACTGCAGTGACTGAAGTAACTAACAGCATTGGCTGAAGTAACAGCAGTGACTGAAGTAACAGCAGTGACCAAAGTAACAGCAGTGACTGAAGTAACAGTCAAAAGTCGTACTTGTCATATACTTGTGACACATACATATATCGATATCGCTGAAGGGTACTCGTTCCTGGCGACATGTATTGTAACTGGGACTTAGGGTACGGAATGGCTGATGATCCACGGTCTGGGAGATACACATGCTTTAGAAGAAAAGAACATCAGGGGTAGGTCTGCAGAGATATGTATTTTATTAAATAGATGAAGAAATTATTGACTGAATTTTTCGTAGAAAATTAAAGTTTAGTCTTGCTAAAAGAAACTGGTTGGGTTTTTTAAGTTTACTGACTGCAAATCTAAAGTCGAAATTGCCAAAAAAAAAGAAAATTGGGGATCAAGCAAATCACAGTCACTGTTGGAACTGTTACTCAAAAAGACCTACATACATATATGGCCCACGCCCACCCCTAGGTGCAATATTATTACCTTCATCTAATGTTAAGAAAAGCTTCTTACATATCACTAATCACTAACTCATGTCTGGCATGGACACTTCCCAATACCATTTTCCATTGTCTGCATATCAAATTGTCAAATCAAGTGCACAGCACAGGTTTCCTTAAATTGACGGGACTGAAATCGTTCATCGAATTTATGCGCCGGAATGAAAAATTGAGGCCCAAGAAAATTTGTGGCTGGACTCATCGCTTTCACACGACAGGTGTTTCACGGGCTCATTGATTTGATCCCATGTTAAATTCATCCGACGGTGATGGGTGGATACTACTACTACTACTTTGCCTTAACCCCTAGCGGGGCATAGCGCGTCAACTACTCCTGCGCGCCATCGTACTCTGTTCTGGGCAATGGGGCGCAACTCCCCAAAAGACTTACCCAGTATCTGACACTCCTTTGCCACAGATCGACGCCATGTGATTCGAGGACCCCCTCTTGGTCGGCCTTGGTTGGAAATGGGGTTCCATTTCATGGCATGCATAGCAATGCAGTTATCACTCTTCCGCAATGTGTGACCTATCCACTGCCATTTTCGCCTGCGTATCAATTCGTCGATTGGCATCTGACCCGTACGCCGACTTAGCTCTTCATTTGATATTGTTTCGGGCCAGAAAATTCTTAAAATTCGACGAAGACATGAGTTGACGAAAACTTGCAGCTTTCTGGTAACTCCTACGGAAACTTTCCATGTACTGCTCCCATACAAAAGCACTGATAGTACCAGGGAGCGAAACAGGCCCAGCTTGGTCTTGATGCTGAGATAACTGCTCTGCCAGATTTTGGACAGCATGCCGTATGCGCGTTTAGCCTGGTTGATACGACGAGCGATGTCCTGCTCCGTACCACCATTTTCGGCAACAATGCTACCCAGGTAGACGAAGTTGTCCACCTTATCCACAGGCTGCCCATTAATATTGATGGCAATAGGTGTCGGATTTCTTTTTCGCAACGGCGGGCTAAGAACCTTGGTCTTGTTGGTATTAATCTTTAGCCCAACCTTGCTTGCCTCCCTCTTGAGATCGAACGTCATTGCGGACAGATCCATGATTTTGTGGGAGAGTAGGCATATGTCGTCAGCGTAGTCAAGATGTTGTAGATAAGATGTCAAAGTCCATTGAATTCCTCTGTCGAGTCCGGATAGGGCTGCATGCAACACATCGCCGATCACAATGAGGAATAGGATCGGTGAGAGGATGCACCCCTGCCGAACTCCACTGCGAATCTCAAAGTCCCCCGACACCTTACCTTTATGCAGAATGCGACATTTCGCGCCGTCATAGATTGCCTTAATAATAGCCACAAGCTTCTCAGGGATGCCTCTCCTGCGCAAGGCCGCCCATATAGAATCCCGGTTCACACTATCGAAAGCCTTTTCGAAATCGATGAAAAGCAAGTGAAGCGGAGAATCGTATTCAGCGCATTGCTCGATGATGATTCGCAAGGTGTTAATGTGATCGACACAGGAGAATCCGGATCGAAAACCAGCCTGCTCTTCATCAATTGTGCTTTCTAAGTGGGCCTTTAGTCTTTCCAGGACGATTTTAGCTATTATCTTGGCAACGGCAGGAAGCACACAAATGCCTCTCCAATTATTACAGTCTGTGAGGCTACCCTTCTTTGGAAGTTTGATGATCAAACCTTCCGTCCACTCAGTGGCAAAGCTCTCTGTGTTCCACGCTTTATCAACAAGTGGGTGCAGCAAATCGGCAGTTACGCTTGGGCGCTGCTTGATAAAGTTCGGCAGGGATGCCGTCAAGTCCGGCGGCCTTTCCTCGTTTTAGTGCAATAATTGCAGTGACTATTTCCTCTTTAGTCGGGGCAGTGGACCGTATACGCACATTTTGATGGTTAGCTAAATTATCTATATGAGGGGGAACTTCACCAGAGGTTACACGGTTCAAGACCGCGGCGAAGTGTTCTTTCCACCGCCTCATTTGATCTTCTTCCAAGATAAGTAGCTTTCCATCACTATCTTTCACCGGATGTTGGCAGGAGTTACGACCACCTGTAAACTCCTTGATGACACCGTATACGGCGTTTAAGTTGTTACTTCTAGCGGCTTCTTCTGCTGACGCTAAAAGAGAATTGGCATAAACTCTTTTATCGTGTCGCACACTACGCTGAACTTCTCGAGCTTTCTGACGGTAAAGGAGTTCGATGCTGCTTCGATTGTCGTCTGCTGCTGCAGCCAAACGAACTTTCAGCTCCTTTCTTTCAACAATCCGCTGCCATGAAGCGTCGGACATCCAGGGCTTATTCCGGCAATCCGGGTTTGGGCCAAGGATGGTATTTGCGCTATCAATGTACGCATTTTTTATGGCATCCCAGTTTTCGTTTATGTCACTATCTGGGTGACTAGTTATCTCAGCCGCTTTTTGCGCAAGATGGTCATTATATTGTTGTAAGACAGCTGGATTTTTTAGTCGAGCGGTGTTGAATTTGCGGGGCCTGGATCTTTCGTCGCTGGGGCGTCGCACGGCTGCAATACGCAATCGAACATTAGCGATCATAAGATAATGGTCTCTTCCCATCCCAATCCACAATCCACAAGAAAAACATTGCATAAACTTCTTTCGCGCCAATTTTACATTTTCGGAAGAAAATTCAAGTAATGATTTCAATCCCGACCGACTGAAAAATTGGAATGAACCCTCAATGTACGAGTTGGGGTAGGTATGACACAGTCCAGCCAGGTACGAACCACGGGCAGATCGTGCTAAAGCTTCCATTTAAAAGCCCATGTTAAATCCATGAGTCGATGAGCCGGTGAGTTGATGAGCTCATGAGCCCATGAAACGCCCGTTGAGTAAAAGCTGCCTAAAACGCAACCATTTACTCGTATAACAAATTCGAATGATTGCTTGGAATTGCAATCTACACTATACCCAGATTACTTCATCTGCGGGCAGATCATTTAATCTGGGCCAGATTAAACAGCAGATTACTTCATCTGGCGTAGCTTCAACTGCAGCAGATTACGCACCCAAATTATCTCGATCTAAACTCACCACACATGTGGTGAAAATAAATTACAAATTCAGATGAAAATATCAGTTTGATTTGTTGGATCGTTTATTTAATGCGACGGGGCGGACGTTTATAAATTCGACTTGCCGCTCCAATTTAACAAACATCATTCAAAACAAATTCTTTTTCAGTGACAGTGACAAGGGTAGCTCTACATTATTATCCAAATGGGTCGCGGGTTCGATCCCCAGCATAATTCTAATCTTTTTTTCCTTTTCTTTTTATGTCGATATATTTAGTAATCCTATTGAAAATATCTTATTTAATAATACGCATATGCCTATCAGACCAAGAAAAATAGCGATATTTGAATGTTCATGGCAAAGAAAAGATACGTCAAATGGCTAGATTAAGCCGGGATAGTGTAAACACCTAAACTCACCATGTTTTGATCTGTGCGCAGATGAAGTAATTTGGGTATAGGTCAGACGTAATATTAGACAATTTGACACCCAACAATTTTTTTTATAGACATAGACAAAGTACAAGGTAAACAAACTGCCAGCTAATCCTTGAACATAGTGCAGCAACATCAAGATAATATTATTTGCTATTTACACAACGAACAAAAAGAATACGCATTTTTATTTTCAAAGCCATAAAGATTTGCGGCCAACCCCTAATATAATAATTACTTCCACTCCAACCACATGCTTAAATTTACACACTCTTATGCTTCATTAAACACTTTAATTTTCACTCTCTTATCAGTCAGCCAGAAAACACCAGATAACTTCCAAAGAATGGGATGTCATTGTGCTCGTGCTCTGAAAATAAAAAACTCTCCCAAAAGGGATTCCAGAAGAACAAAAAAAAAAATACGACAGCTTCGCTTCGGTCCCGAGTCTGAAACGTGTATACCCTAGACCTTTGCAGAGCTAGTGGTGACACCAAAACTTCAAATATACAACATGCATATACGAGTATATACATACATATGTATATGCATTGGAAATGTGTTTTCTACAAAGTCGGTTTGAGCAGAAGTTAGCCAATGAAGCTACGATGAAAGAACAGTTGTAGGGATGGTGGGCGCCATTTGAGACGAGTGAGTTCTTTTACCTCAATTTTACAGGGAAAATACGATCTTGCCTATTCCCAAAATCAACTAACTAGCCCACATCACAAACATTAAACCAAAATTTCAAGTCGCTAGCTCCATTCTCTGGGAAGTTACCATGTATTTGAGATAACATTTGTAGGGGAGGTAGGCATTTTGGCCCGATCAGGCCCATTTTGAACACCAACCAACTGGATTCTTTCGCAAACATTTGGCCAAATTTCAACTATTCGTAGTAGTAGTAGTAGTTCGTAGTATCGTAGTATCATTTGTAGGGGAGGTAGAGGCTGCTTCTGTCGGATCTTGCTTATTTTCAACTAACTAGATCTTACTACTAACATTCTACCAAATTTTCAACTCGCTAGTGTAATTTTCTCGAAACTTATCGTAGTTAAATGAATATGTATTTCATTTTTTGACATTTGTACGGGAGGTAGGCGCCGCTTTGATCTGATTATGCCCATCCTACTAAAACTGAAGTTTGAAGATCGCTTGCCAAAAATAAAGTCTCTATGTAAATTGGTTCATGAGTTATAGACAAAAAACGTCCAAAGTAGGATAGTACAGGGCTCTTTGTAAAAAAGAAGTACCGTTCGTTTCGAACTAATCGATTTTATTTTTCCAGGACAGTATAAAATTACCCTCTCGAGTCATCTATCAAAGTTAGAACTTTTCACGTTTATTCAATCGGGAGTCATGGATACATTGAATTATTTTACATAGGGGAGGTAGGTTGGATAACGACCATTTAATACCAACCAACTAGTCATACTGGGAACATTTAAACAAAATTTAAAGCCTCTAGCTTCATTCTATCGAAAATTAGACAGACATGACTAAATCAAATCAGGAAGGTAATCCTGATCACATATATACGAGTATATTGCTATATCTCCGGAGCCTCCTTTAAGCTGTTACATGTTTTCGTCATAACAAAAATAGTTACCCTATACTTTATCAAGTCTAGGGTATAATAACGTGGACCATCAAACAATAGTGACAGTCTGTCAGGCGAAAATCAATATTTAACACGGAAAGATATACACACTTGGTCCAACACAACATCTCGTGGATGCTGTTGGCACGCGATACAAAAGTCCTGAATGGGACGATAGAAGACAAAAGGAAAAGTCCAATACATACTTTCTCATTCGATGTGAAAGCAGGTCAAAATGTAGAGCCTGCTGCTGGTTGCCTGTCGGAGACAGGATTGTGTTCCGGAGGAGATAGCTTTACAGTACAGCTTGATTGCTACTCGGGCTACTCTTTACATACTTTAGAATGTTTTAGCAGTTCGAGATGGTTGAGTGACGGTGTCGGCTGTTTGGCTATACCGGAAATTGTTGTTGGCGCAGCAGGAGTTTCTCACAGCTTGAAATCCGCACACTATATTTTCGAGCTCGATAACTACTTATGTGGCAGATATTTCGAATCGCTCGTAAAAGTAGGGACATCTTATCCGACCAACCATGAATGAAACTCTTCAGAAGTATCTGTCGCTGATGATATAACGCATTCCTTGTTCGCCAACACCATGAATACCGGCATCGTATCTTCGTATCTGCGGTCACTGACTTTCACCCAACATTGGTTTCACTTTAAACGAGATGAGATGAGACCGGTATGTTCTCTGCTTCGGCATTCATTGTCTTAATCTTCAACGTTATGGCGTGTACATAGAAGATATTCTTCACATGATTGCACCATTACAGAATCACTAAAGAGTCAAGTTCACGTAATGTGACAAAGATATCGTATCGTATGACTTAATTTTGGGACTATGCTTTCATTGTCGACACAACATTATCGTGTAATAAAATTTAGTATATGTGTCATGGTTGACGAATTACGGTTTGGTTTATTTGTCATGGATACAGCTCATATTTGGTCACATAAATCCAATTAAACATAACCTTAATCCTTTTGGAGTTTGTATAATCATTTGTGGTTTCTGGCAGATTTGTAAACATTAAAATTGTGTATGTTCCGCAGAGTTAGTCGTTAGTCTCTTTATTTTTATAGACAGAGGCACAGTTATAGTAATAATATGATAAAAATGGACTTTAATAGGAAAATTGGAATTGACTATCCAGCATTCATAAAAAACAACAGCCCAACGATTGAAACCCTTGAGATGAATCACGAGCTTAAACATACTCTTCCTCGTTCCTGTTCTTCCTGCACAGCTTCTGCTGAAAATATTGATCAAATGAAGCCGCCTCTTGATATGCTCACGAATGAGGCATTGCTCAATGATCACCATAACTCTACTATAGTAATATGTTGGATTTTCAGCGGTAACAGTCCCGGAGAGCGACTAGAATTGCCTAGGCTAAAACGGATTGTGTCAGTCAGTGGTATGTACTGCCATTGATCCACACCCAGCAAACCAAATGATACGTAAACGACCCATAAAAAATTCGTTTTCAACGAATGACGATTCGTTTTGGAATCCGTAAATGATTCGAAAATGATTCGAGGAGCGGACTGAAATGGTCGCTCGTTTGTGATTCGTATATTGGCTGCGGTCCTACGAACCCATCAGAACAGACTTCTTCTCCATATGGTTTTCCCTCCGGTAAAATATGCACGGACAACTGTCAATTTTTTTTCCGAAGGCCTAATTTATTGTTTAAAACCCCACCCCACCCTCTCAGTGGACTTTACTGAGGTCTCAGCGGACCCCAAGGTGATCCCCCTCTCAATCACTTGAGCAAAAAAAATAAAATACGTGCAAAACAGTTTCAGTTCTTCGTTAGATTGTTTCAAGGCGCATAAACTGTGAAAGAGGATTAGAGGGTCAACTGTCACCTTTTTCTCACCAATTGACACTGCTCGTACAGCGGATGCTAGGCACACGACTTTATATTGTTTCGTTTCAATTTGACATCTCGGATGTATGGTTCAACTATTCGTAACAACGATTCCTGTCCAATCCGTCGGGCCAAGTGGCAGTTAACAGTTGCATCTTCAACCATCCCACTGCTTATTGACATGATGAACTCGGTCGTAGGGGATGAGAGATGCTGGGAAAACTAGTGATACAGTTTTGCTGTATCTACTATATCTCGGATGATACGAGACTGGCGTAGGTTCACGTGCTGCTCACTTGTTGCTAAATCAATATCTATTCTACTTTTTCGCAGATGTTCTGGATATAAACCATCCCCAAAATCCATCGAATTAGCACGCTGGGAGTAATTCCACCTACCTGGTGAGCCCTCCATAGCTCTTCATGGTTTCATGAGCACCTGCTCTATAGACATATCAGACCAGATGCTAGCCCTGAATTTAGAGCGGTAGATTGTAAAGTTGGATACTTTACAATCCACCGATCTAAATGTTGTTGTTGTAACGAACATCGCCATCCGGAATTCCGGTCAGGCCGCCGGACAGGCCGTGCATTTCAATAGACGAATATATTTGGTGTACAACTTTTCTTCCGCCGTTTTCCGACACAGCCGTCTGTCAGAAAACGGCGGAAGCAAAGTTGTACACCTAATACATTCGTCTATTGAAATAAACGGCCTATCCGGGCGGCCTGTCCGGAATTCCGGATGGTGTATGTTCGCCTTAACAGACTCCTACAGGAGTTAATTAAAATACATAAATACTCGTATTTCTAACTGAGATTGACCGCTATATCTCTTCGATTTTTCGGACTGTATTATTGTTTTTTTTTGTTTTGAATTGCTCTGGATATATGTTTCTTAAGAAAAAAATAAAACTTTGGAAAGAATTTTATTTTTTTTTGGAAACCGTCAATCCAAACAGCTATGTTCATAAAATACAATGATTAGATTAATTAAATGTGATGATAAAATATGTAAATGAATGGACTGAATGTTGCTGGATGATACGTAATTCCTGTAACCGGATGGAATGGTTAGTTTTTTCATCTTTTATTATTATTTTCTGCGAAGTCGCCTATCTCTTTTTATCTTTATATGAATATGTAAACTATTTGTGACATTTCACTTTTTTATATAAAAATAAAGATTTTAGCATCCGCGTTTACTTAATGGCACAGTTAAACCATATTTATTATTAGATGGAGTCATAGCCTTTTAGCCATAGTCTCTTTATATCAACATCAACTGATTACGTTATTTTTAAGATCTATTTTTGAATTAAACACGCATATACTAGTACGCACATTCCAGATACATATCAAGAGTATGCATATTTACTTTTTATGTTTACGGCTGGCTGACATGGATCGCTTTCAAGGCCTATCGCTAATGTCTGAAAAATTCTTTGATTTTTATATGAAAACATACACTTTTGAGATTTAATAAATCGTTCCAACACTAATTGATTTAAGTTCTAAAAAATGCAGAGATGAAAAAAAAATTTACGAGTTGATGTTTTACTTGCCATGGAAAGTGTTGCGTTGGTCGTATGAACTATAGTATATTCTCTTTTGTAAAGCCAGGTACATACTAAAATTACTTATTTCGTGCAAAAGCTCATAGAAAAACTATCAAAAATTTCGCTCGCTCGAAAAATTTTCGCTAACTCGGTACTAATATCCTTATACTCATTCGTCTTAACCTCTAGTCAACTATTCCATTTGTCTTAGCTGACGTTTCGTTCGAATAAATCAGTTTCGGACAATGCACCTGCTGTTCCCATTTAAAGCGGAGAACACACATACGCGATCGCGATGGCGATCACGATTGTGTTCGCAATCGCGATCACAGGGAGAAGAAAACACACCATGTTGCAATCGCGATGGATATTTCTTTTAAATTGTATGCGCACATTGTTGTAGTCAGTATGTGACATATCAAACAACACATTATGACTTTTTAACATGTTGAATTAATTTTTCCGTGAAATCTGTCATTTTTAATACTTGCGATCTGCGATAAATTCAACCAGTTGCGTTTGATCGCAGATCGCCGACTACCTCGCGATCGAACGCTGCAGATGTCCACTTTATCGCTGACAGATCGCGACACGTATGTGCTGCTTAACTTATTAACGTGGAACGCGTTTGATCGCCATCGCGAACGCAATCGCCACCGTCGTCGCGATCGCGTATGTGTGCTCTCCGCATAACAAAACACGGGAGATGTTGTGGCTTATTATTACGCCCCGCACCACAGGGGGAAGACGACACAAACATCCATGGCCTCGAGAACCGTGGACCGGGCTTGAATCCGTAACGACCGTAGTCAGACATGCGACATCGATATTTTTTTTTTCCAAAATATCGATGTTTTTTCCATCGATATAATGGATCCGATGTTTGTCAAATATCGATGTCTTGCGTTCGATATTTATCGTATCGGGCTCAGTCTGGTAGTTCAATTGCATTTTCATTCATTCTCAGTCACACTCATTGGCTGTGGTTACATTTGTCTTTTTTTGCCTTTGTTGTGAGGGCTTAAGGTCGCCACACACGACAACCATTTTGGTCGCGAGCATGCATCGGAGCACGTCAAACTCAATATAAATAAATCTTCTGATTTGATGGAAGTTCGGTCGTGGTTCTGCGCGATCATATGTGGCGACCTTTAGTCAGTTCGATCTAGTTAATTTCGTTTCATTGAATTTTGAATTTGCGCCGGTTCCGTAACCGTCATCTGTGAACGCTGAGCCAAACACCGAATATTAAAAAATTACGTTGAAAAGCACCAACAACAAAAAGATACCTTTTCTGTTCTTACGTGGCCATGCAATTTTTCAATATTCGGTGTTTCGCTCAGCGTTCACGTGTAAACGAAGCATTGTATTCTAATTTCGTCCCAGGGATGACTTTGTTTGCATTTTAAGACGACCATGCGTTACCGTATCTCATCTCAAAAATAAACTAATTTTTTGGAAAAAAATTTGAACGATGTGAATCAACAGATTGATAGATTCATTATTTTGGTACATATATCATAATAGAAAACAAAAAGTTTTTTTTTTTTCATGTAGATTCTCTATAACAACAAACATGACGACGTGATTATATTTATTTTTATATTTATGCCTTTATTTTAAAATGCCAAGGTTAATTTGTACATTAACCCTGTATAAAACAAGAATATTTATTGGTGCATTTTTTGTGCTGCAGTGAGTGAGCAGCGTGGAAATTTGCAACACACTTTTACTCGTACACCGATGAATTAGGTATTTGACCGAAGCTTTTATCGAATCAAACAGTGGCAGTATACATTGCATGAAGATGTTTACACGGATCTAGTACGAGAAAATCATACAATCGAGAAATATGGTTTCTCGCGTACACCTAATAACATAATTACGTCGATGGCAGGATTAGATTGCTCTACAATACAAGTTGCAGGAAGCATTTTTTTTTTCTTACTGAAATTTAAATTGGGGGCAAAGACCTTTTCCATAGTCCTCCGCGTGGGCGCCCCCTCGTAACGGCAGTGTATCAATTCGCTGACGGCCAATGTCTTAGCGATAAGACAGTTTGGAAAAGGCAGATAGCTGTAGCCTGAATGGCTGACAAACACCTAAGCGTCTCAGGTCTAGTAGGATGGAATGACTTGCGTAGTTGGACCTGCTACATAGTTGTGTGGGCTCCAGCACGTTTATTAAACCATCTGAAGCAGCTATCTCCGAGGCCATCCCCCGAATGGGGTTAAGCGACGTGCTGACAACTCGTCCTTGTAAAAACCACTCCATGTCAAGAAACCTGGAACAAAAGCCTCGGATTGGACGGATCAACAACGACGACCACGCAAACGAATAAAGGATTATTCTTTCGGATCCTGGAATGTACGCTCCCTGAACAAACCGGGGGCCGAGAAGGCCCTCCTTCAACAGGTCGAAAAGTACAAACTGAGCATTACTGCAGTCCAGGAAACAAATTGGCTTGGCAGCGAGATTAATGACAAGAAATCGCACACAATTTTTACAAGTGGCAAACCATCGGGCCGCAAGGAGTTTGGAGTAGCATTTATAGTGAACAATCACCTCAAACCGCATATTACTGACTTCAAACCCATAAATGAACGGCTGTGTGCGATTCGCATCAAGACTCGATTCTTCAATCTCTGGCTCATCAATGTGCATGCCCTCACTGAAGTTAAAGAAGACGCAGTAAAAGACGAGTTCTACGCCCGCCTTGAAACTCTCTTCGACTCACTTGCAACAAACGACGTCAAATTGCTGCTGGGAGACTTTAACGCGAAAGTCGGGAATGAAAGTTGGCATCGGGGGACCTCTGGAGGCCACAGCCTCCATGAAGAATGTAACGATAACGGCCAGCGACTTATCGACTTCGCCTGCAGCAGGAATCTAGTCGTAAGCTCTACGTGTTTCCCGCATCGACGCATTCACAAGCAGACCTGGAAGTCTCCAGACGCACATACCGTCAACCAAATTGACCACGTCCTCATTTGCAGGAGATGGGCGTCTAGTGTCATGGATTTCCGCTCCTATCGAGGAGCAAACTGCGACTCAGATCATCACTTGGTGAAGACGACCTACAGATGTAGAATCTCCTCAGTGCACCAGTCAAGAATCAGCCCTCCCAAAATCTTTGCGGTTGATAAGCTCTTGAGTGATGCTACAGCGGTGGCGTATACTACCGCCCTTGAGGAAAAACTATCACCTATGCTACACAACATCAGCAACACAGGCGTCCATGGGTTCTGGGAAGAACTCAAGGGTACCATCAAGGATGTCGCAGAGAAGGTCGTGGGATATAAAGCCCGGCGAGCGCGAAATGACTGGTTCGACGAAGAATGCAAAAATTCACTTGACGCGAAAAACGAGGCCTACAGACAATGGATTCAACGAGGAACCAGAGCCAGAAGAGAAAAATATGACGAGCTACGGCGAATATCGAATAGAATAATTAGACGTAAGAAACGTAAATACTTTGACGAGCAGTTGCTGAACATAAACGAAAACTTAGCTAATAGGAACACCAGACAAGCGTACAAACTAGTAAATAAAATCAAGAACGGCTACCAACCCAGGACTAGCCTTTGTAAGGACAAGGATGGAAACATCATCAGCGACACCGATGGTATTAACAAACGATGGGCCTCTTATTTTGAAGAGCTTCTAAACCGACCATCTAACATCCCCACACAGGAAGCTCTCGACGATATTGTTGATCTAGGCCCACTCATTCAACCCCCGACAGTAGAGGAAGTTGATCTCGCGTAGCGGTCACTAAAACGAAATAAAGCGCCGGGCGCTGACGAGATCCCAGCTGAACTGCTAAGATTCGGTGGAACGAGTCTAGTTGATGCCATACATCAATTACTCCTGCGAGTATGGGAGAACGAGGAGATCCCAGACGATTGGCGCAGAAGCATCATCTGTCCAATCCATAAAAAGGGAGATAAATTGCGGTGTGAGAATTACAGGGGCATCTCACTAGTTTGTACGTCCTATAAAATGATGACGAAAATTCTGGAAAATAGAATAAAACCGTACGCAGAACGAGTCATTGGCGAATATCAAAGCGGTTTCAGACCTGGTCGCTCCACAACCGATCAGCTCTTCTCAGTCAAACTGATACTCCAGAGGTGCTGGGAATACAACGTAAACGTATACCAAATCTTTGTCGACTTCAAGCAGGCATACGACAGTATCGATCGTGGAGTACTGTACAACATCATGCTGCAATTTGGTATACCAGCAAAATTAGTGCGACTGACAAAGATGACGATGACCAACTCCGTCTCACAAGTCAGGATTCAGAATAGACTTACTGATCTATTTGAAACACGCACTGGTTTGAAACAGGGCGATGGACTGGCACCGACGCTCTTCAACCTAGCACTGGAATACGTTATTCGCGCCATGAATATGGACAACAGCAAGACGCTGCTCATTAAGTCGACACAATTAGCAGCGTACGCCGACGACATCAACATCATGTCCCGAAGATTGGCTGACGCAGAAGAACTTCTGCATACGCTCGATACCGCTGCAAAGGAAGTTGGATTACGTATTAACGAGGGTAAAACTAAAATAATGATGCAATCGGTGACAAGGACACCTGCACAACCGAACATCAACGTGGGGGACCTCAACATCGAGTTCGTGAACAACTTCATCTACCTGGGTTGCAACCTGTCAAGGGACGCCAACGAAACTGACGAAATCAAGCGACGGATACAGTTAGCTAATAAGACTTTTTTCTCGGTTCTCCCCATAATGAAATCGAAGCATGTGCACAGAAACACGAAGCTCCGCGTGTACAAAACCATTATACGACCAGTGCTATGCTATGGCTGCGAAGCATGGACCCTAACTCAAGCCTCCGAAAACATGCTAGACACTTTTGAACGTAAGGTTCTACGGCGAATTTTCGGGGCTGTTTGCGATCGAGATGGATGGCGCATCCGGTACAACCATGAGTTGTATGAAATGTACGATGAGCTGCAAGTCTCGAAAATCGTCAAACTACAACGACTTCAATGGGCAGGGCATGTACAAAGAATGGACGATGATCGCATGCCTAAGAGAGTAATGAATGCAGAACGAGTCGACGGAGCGAGACTGCGAGGACGACCGAGATCTCGTTGGGAGAGCTCAGTAGGTGTGGACGCCGCGCAGCTGCTGGGCTCCCAAAATTGGAGGACGCGGTCACGTGACCGAGATAATTGGAGGACAATGATCCAGGCGGCCAAGGCCCGACGTCGGGCTGTCGCGCCACGATGATGATGATGAAATTTAAATAAACAATAGGTAAAGTTTCAGCTTTCAACATTTTTAAAAATTTACCGTTATTTTCTTAAAATAATTAACAATCTGCTGATAAGTTGATAAGATAAATTGTCCTACTCGTGCGGCGGCAGAAGATGATTTTATGTTAGTAAAGCATTCATATGACACGGAAAATTAAGAATTATCTTTTAACAAATGTTTCGAAAAATAGTGTCGGTAACGTCCGGACTAATAGGACAGCAGGAGTTGTAAATGCGAAAAATGTTTTGGCATAATAACAGTCTTGCCACAATGGACCTACCTGTTGTCGTAGTGCCCCTATAGTTTAGTTCAATAGCTTTAATATCTCCTATTATGTCCCATTATTATATTATACGTGGTGTAAGAAGTGATGGTATCGTTTTGAAAGCAATACCATTGGTTTTTATGTACCATGCATAAATGTATATCCAAAGACATAGCAATTATCGAAAGTGAATGTTTCTAACATACGATATCACCAGAAATCATCGATTTAGTTATAGTCAAATGTGATTTCCATTTATTTCCAACGAATCGATAAAAGTGGTTGAAAAAAAAATGATTCAAATAAATGGATTTTTAATATAAATATCAAGTGAAAGGAAAGTTCTGATTCAATTTATCCGGGTCTATGGGGGATAAAGAGAAAAGTTTCGTTTACAAAAGCACTTTTATCAATTTTTATTTGACAATAAAATTTTTAACTGAGATTATCTAGGGAACTGTTCCATTAGTTATAACTTTTTAATGTTTTTTTTCACTAAATAAAAGCATTTAGTCTCCAAAAAATTTATGTTAAGAAGAATCGGTATACATAAGTATTGCACCGGGCGGCGCATCGTTCTTCGCGTCTTGGCTAATAATGGCGTTACCGCGGTAGGGATGGGAAATACCTACCGGTTATTCCGACAACCGGTATTTTCCATTTCGAATAACCAGTTATCTCCGGTACTATTTTTGTCCGTTTTTTTACCGGTACTACTTTCTAAATCCAATAACCGGGGAAAAATAACCGACATGCGAAAATTCTAACTTGTTTTTTTTTTTTTTTCAAATCGTTTGACGCCAGAGAAGAAGAAAAATTCAGCCGTTTGTCCTTCTGATTCAAATTTAATGGGACCGTTTTTTTTTAAATAGCCATTGCGCATGCACCAACAAAAATACGCTTGAGCCCCATTATTGCCAGCCAAGCCATCATTTTAGCCAAGAAGTTAAGCACCACTTGGCTGACATTGGCAAACTTGCACCCTTACCTCAAAAGGCTGAGGTCATAAACAACTAAAACCCTTTTTGGTCATCAAATGACTAGGAAGTAGCCAATTGTGCTCCGGTGGAATCAATTCCAAATGAATTGAAGCTCTATCTTCAGCAGCCGTTGCTTCATAGGGGACTATGAAGATAGAGCTTGATCCTTTCAAATTTTTGGGAGAAGAGCAATGCCTGCATGCCGGGTTTGTCTTTTATTGCACAAAAATATTTAGCTTTGATCGGGGGTCCCTTGCCCCCTGAACGACTGGTATCAAATTTAAATGATGTGGGTGGTATTTAATGAAAAGACCCGACTAACGGATCAACATATTAGCGAAAGAGTATTTATGAATAGACTAGACCAACTATTGGCCCAAAGCTTGATTTGTGAAAAGGGAAGATTTCGAGTTTGCGCTATTTTGGAGACCCTTTGGCATACATGTGTTTGGGAAGCAACTTTTCTTCAGTGCAACTCTTACTTATTTTGTAAGTTTAAAGGTCGATTCACACACATCAGTCACGTCACGTCACAGTTCCGTCAGAACCGTCCGGTATCAGTCACAAAAAATATTGTTTCTTGAAAGTCAAGTGGCGCTGTCTACACTGAGCCGGCGCAGTCACGAATCCGAACCGTCAGTCGCGCTTCCGTCACCGAACAGTCAAATTCACATTTTTTCCCAACGATATTTTTTGTGTTTGACGGACGTCAGTTTAGAAAGTGAACATGGGCGACGATGAAAAATTAATTGAGTTGGTTCGAAATTACCCCGTTCTGTACGGTTTATCGCATAATAAATATATGGATATAGCATATAAAAACAGGATATGGAAGCAAATTGGAAATGAAATAAAAATAGATGGTAAGCAAAAAAACAAGATTATTATTATAAATAAAATACAATCAATTCGTTTTGAAAATTGAAACACCAATACTTAAATGTATTTTTAAATTCTAGCATGTTGCCACGGTACACTCCCTTCCTCTGAGTTGAAATAGTTTAATATTTAAATCGAGGTACACTCGAGAGTACACGCAAAAAATGACTGACTACTGACGGCTACGGATATATGTGAACACAGCCGCAATTTTTACTGTGACTTGACGGCGACGGATATATGTGAACACAGCCGCAATTTTTACTGTGACTTGACGGCGACGGTTAGGATTCGGAAGGTTGACTGAACTGTGACGTGACTGATGTGTCTGAATCGACCTTAAAACGTGCCATACACACACCGATCGATCGGCCGATCCGTCGCCTGATATCAATATCGGCCGATGAATCGCCCTGTGTATGCGCCTATTGTTGACGATTTTTTTGATTGTTCCATAAAATTTTGATCAGCTAATATTTTGTAGCGATCCATCGGCCGATTAATCAGGCGACGGATCGCATAATGTATGGCGGCTATTACACTGAAGGCATAAGTTGCTCCCCAAACACATGTATGCCAATAAAAAAAAAATTGTGGGTGCAAGAAAGCGGGGCTGAGGTGCTCCAATATGTGTATTAACTGCGAAGGTGCTTGCACCAATATGTCAGTGGATGCAGATGAGGAGGAAAATGCCGATGTGGACCTGCAAGATGATCTTGGGTTGGAGTACTCCACCATTCAAGAATCGTTTGAGGCATTCGAGGAAGCAATTCAACGTATGTAATGTGTAATAAATATGAAGTAACATAATTGCTGTACGTCAAAGTTTGTTACAGGTGACTCAGATGAAGAAGAAGACAAAACCAAGAAGATGCGGGCATCCACATCAGCCATGGAAATTAGTATTTGAATATTCAGTTTTTCTTTTTTTCTGAAGGTATTTTGGATATAACTTATCCAAAATTTATTGGAAGATATTATTTCTTTCTTCTCTGTTCTAGATGACTGAGCATCTGCGAAATTCACAAATTTTAAACAACAAGCAGCGGAGTCGTAACATGCTTTGACTACTGTCTGAAATTCCATGTAAAATCCACAATAAAATATCAATTTATGGTAGAGAGTTTTATTGCAAGAACGCAATTACGCAAAAATTTGGACTTAGGTTGTTTTCGAAATCAGTGATTTAATTCCTTTCTTTTAGATATTTCATTGAGATGATGATTAACAGCCAAGATCAGTGCAACATGGGCAGTTTTGTACGACGATAAGAGCGGCCATTCGAATTTTCACTCCTTTTGTGATTTTTGTCAATTTTTCAGCGCGCTCTAGCCGGGGAACGGATGATCGTACAACCAACATTGATGGATAAAAATTGTAGGAAATTTTGTTTACTATAAGTTTGCCTCTGTGATATTTCCGATAAAATGCTTAATTTTCGAGTTTTGAGCAAAAAACTGAAAAAAGTGCCAAAATTACCCAGTTTTTCGCGATTTTAACAATGTTCCGGGCAAAATTTCTGTCAGCAAACTTCAGATTCGTGTTCAGCGACCCCAAAAACATAAAGAACCGCAAAGATTACGACTACCAAAAAACTTTCCGCTATTTTTACTAGTTTTCCCAGGCTACAAAGGATCTACAAAATAACGCAAGCTTGTCAACAATTAATAACTTATTATTATTAAATAACCGGATAACCGGTTTTTCCCATAACCGGTAGATTGGGTCGGTTAAATCGAAGCGGTTAAACCGATGGCGAAAATAACCGGAACAACCGGACAACCGGTAGATTTTCCAATAACCGCCATCCCTATACCGCGGTAGCGTATAGAGCGAGCATTGCATTGTTTTTTTTCGGATAATCACTTCCGCTCTAGGTGGCTTGCGTTCGGTTTCTTAGGGAGGTGCTGAAATGCCCGACAGTCACTCTTCCCTTACCGTTTGTGTTGTGGTCTATGAATTTTTATTAATATCCGTACGTATAGGACAGGGGCAACGAGCGGCGAAATTCCCATCCACGTTTTTCGAACTGAGCTACAGCAAGCATAGGCCGCTTCCCCTTAGTTCGTCGAGAGACCTTTTTTTCGACAGATGGCACTGCCAGACCTTCACGGTCGTTATGGCAACCTTATGCTCCATCCCCACGGGCCCACTAACCCGTCTATTACAATACACATATTTTCTCCTCACTGTTTTGTTTTAATTTCGTGTTATTTTCCGAATAATTTGTACATTACTCAACGATGAGTAAACTGCCAACTTACATATGTAGATAAGTAAAATTTTATCAAACTTAATTATGCGAGCAGCTGTACAAGTAAACAATTTAACATTAATTTATTCACATTAAAATTCCTTGCTTTTGTGCTTGTATTTTGTGTCACTTCATGCTCTTACCACTAGTTTTCTGGTTTCTCTGCTGAATTTCAATGGGCGGATTCCTAGAAGCGCCTGATTCGAACCGATTCGGAATATGTGATTCAGATTCTTCTTATGGACCCAAATGGAGGAGGAGCATTTGTGATCCGATTAAAGATACGAGTACATATACCTCTTAAATGTCATTGTTGGGATCCGAATATTTTACCGGTAAATTTATGGAATCATGATTTCGTAGCGATTTCGACAGTTGATACGCGCAGAGCTAGAACAATGCTGCGTAAACTAAAAACGACATTTTGTGAATAGGTTTATGATTAGAAGGTAGGTGCTTGGAATACAATAAACAAACAATGAATATTTTTATTACTTGACGTATTTTGTTTAAGAATAAAATAGACTCAGCCTCGTTACTTTTTTGATAAGACAAAAACATGTTCCGCGAATCAGTATCCGAACCAGGGGATCAGTGATTCGGGATCGCTTCTACGAACCCGGTCAATGTTGAGACAAGACTCTCGCTGGTTGGATATGGGGCTGGCTGTCAACACAATTGTGCATGTTTTTGAATTAATTATTTGAGAATTGTTATAATGGAGGTATTTCTTGAAATATCTCCAAATGGCTTATAAAGAGGTTTCTGAAAAACATCTTATGGAATCGAAAGAAAATTTTTATATTCAAGATATTGCAGAATGGACTTCCGCCACGAAAATCAAATAGTGTAAGTTGAGCCAGTGATAATATATAATACGAGTATGTTCCAGGATATTCAACTTATTGTGCAGACTGATGAAATCTTGCAATGTCATCATTCTAAAAGTTATTAAAGAAGTTTTTTTTTTGTTTTCGACACAATTTGACTTACATGAAAAAGGAAGTTTTTCATTCAAAAGTTTTAAACTTAATTCAAGATGTTAAGTAGGTATCTGATCTTCAACAATGTTATAGTAAAGATGGAAGAGTTGCTATATGAGATACATGAAAGGGTCACATTGGAATAAATTTGTGGAAAGGTACACCTATTATTGCATTTGTATCTTCATAGATTCTGGAAGTAAATATTACATAAGTGCATCAAGAGGCGGCTGTTATGAGGCTGACGTCATCAATTTGAGTGGTGGTGTATGCATAGTTCGCATTGATTCGCTATGGAGGTTTTCTAATGAACTGTGCTTCCTAATACGAGGAGTAATCAGGAGTACTGAGTACTGAAATTTCATCCTTATGATGCGGTTGATGTTTCCTTTTGTGGGGAGTTATGGCGTTGTTATTGGTCATTGACCTTCTGGTTCTCTTAACTACTGAAGGCCATACTAAAACCGAAACTGGCTATAAGTGACGCCTAACAAAAAACAGGTATGTTCCTTCAAGTGGTTGCACCTGTTATTATGCAAAAGAATAAAAGTTGGGTCATAAAAACAGTATACAGAAGGAGGACTATCTAATCTGGATGTACGCCTATGTATTCGGCGACCACAACTGTCGGCAGCAGGACGGTTTCTTTTTTTCAAACTCAATGGTAGCACTATTACCTTAGACTCTGCTCACATGGCGATACTCAAATCTTGAATACTTGGTGACTGGGAGACGGATACTTGGAGACTCAAGTAGTCGCCCTTCATCATAAAGATGACGGCCGCTACTGAAGTTGCGAGTCTTCTTTGTCCTTTCAACCTACTCAGCTACCTCCGGACTCCGTATGTGAGTTTATCCAATGCGCTTTGTAAAATGAAAGAGAGTAAGCTACTCGAAGACTAGCATGTCTAGTCTCCTAGTCTGCGGTCACGCAGTTGCCGAGTATCCGTGACTGGAGTATCCCTGTATGAGTGCCAACGTCTGATCGGAAATTGGAATATCCCCGTGTGAGTAGTACCTTATATTGTACCACGACAAAGCCCACGCTGTGAAATGTGTGCCACGAATCGTCGATCACGGGGACGCGGTTGAAATTATTGTACATATTTGGTTTATGGATCTTTGTTCCGTATATATCTGAAATATATAAATAAAAAATATTCTCTTATTCACGTTAGAATAATTATTAAATGGTTTAAAACAACGCTACATTATTATTTTTACCGATAACTGATGTTTTCTTTTTCCTTTTCAGGTGAGTGTTTCCCATGTATACGTGAGTAATGATTTTATTTTATATTTTCGAAAATATCATTTTCAACCTTATGAATGACCGGGAACACAGGAAACACTAATGTCGCGTGAGTGCCTTCTTACCTCCTATGCTCGCTTTCATCCACGATTTCTGTCGGACCGACTAAACCCGATACGACAATTTTTTTTAAGGAGTGCAGAAGAACATAGCCCTTTCGCAGTACATGGTCAGGCTGAAAACCGAAAGCTCACCGAAGGGGAACTGATATTGTTCGCAGGGCCCTGCGCGGCGTGGTGGCGGCGTTTAGATTTTCGCTGCTTCGACCGAAGTCGTATAATCATAAGTGAAATGAGCGTATCTCCTATCATCATCATCGTGGCGCGGCATCGTGGCCGCCTGGAATCTATTTCTTATCACGTTATTATTAATTTCAGTCAAATCTAAATTCAAAATAGCAACTGTTTCTTTGATGTTACGTCAGGAGAAACTGAGCTTCTTCCTCTTGATCATTGTCATTGGTGCGAATTCTATTGCTAAGATCGCAGACGGCTTACGGCATCTGTGCCTTGTTGACGTTTCAATAGCATATCTACTTTTCCGAAGTGCAGTTGCTAGCATGCGACTACGCCATCGCAGGGTGAACATGTTATTCAAAATGTTGTTTTAGATTTTGACATGGATATGTCTTATAGCTGGGGGTCATCCTAAAAATCTGTCCGTCACACGAAATGTCTGTTTTTCTACTCGGGGGTCAGAAAAGGAAACAAGCCCATTGAAATTTTTTCTATTCTGGTTGTGCATGTCGTTTGAGTGAAGTGGTCATTGTGCATGGCTGTTGCATGTGGATCCGCGCGGGCGGCGCGCTTGCGGGGATCTTGTGTGTACATGTTAAGATGTTTATTGACGTTGTGGACGGCAAGAATGAATGTAGTGGCCGATTTAAAATAGCACCCATTTTACTATCTGAATCACTAGGATCCCAGAAAAAGTAGCAAGTAGTCAGTTCGACTAACACTTGGACATGCGCAGACGCAATTTGAGAGAGTGTGCATAGTTCCCGCCCCCCGAAGATGAGCGAGAGGGGATGAAGTTAATTCGAGCCAAATCGGGTGATCCAGCGACTGTGGTTGTGCATTTGCAATGGCGGCGATTTGAGGTCTGACTGGTTCACAATGTGGGCCCCCACCACACGTGCAATAAACAAATAGAACAAAATGGCGGATTTATACTACGTGCTATAAACATAGAACAAAAGCTCCACATACGGTACGATGTATTAGCAGCATAAATGTTGACTTTCAATAGGGCGTGTCTATCTGTCTCATGTGGTTGGGTGTTCAATCTCATTAGAACGGGCGTATCCGGTTCATATGGGGATGTTAGTTTTCAATGGGGTATGTCTCTCTGTCTCTTAAAGGGGGTGTTAAGTTTGATTTGGGGCGGTTTTATCGGGAATTGGTTCTTGGAAGACAGGTTATTGGCTTTTGGTGGGAAATGATACAAAGCATCTACACGTCATGCAGATACATCGAAACATGGATATGTCTTTGGCTACCGACTGCATGTAACCTGTTGTGTTGAAGATATCGACGTAAGTTTTATAAAGATCCCAGTATAGTTATACTGGATGAAATCATTCGACAAAACACATCCCACGCTTTCGGTAGGCATAAGACATATCCATGTTTCGATGTATCTGCATGCAGTGTAGATACTTTGTATTTTTTATTATTATTATTAAGATTCACATTGGATGTCCGCGAATAGTAAAACAATTCGCTCGGTATCCGAGTTGCACTGCTGGCGATTTGCGTCTCTGGTCATAATATAGGTACATCGGCGACTTTTGACATTTCCAACATCTAGATTGTTCCGTTGTCCGTTCCATCAGCTCAAGCTTTACAGCTGAAACGTGACCAGTTACTGAGTTAAGCTTGTCAGACCATAAACCCGTCGCGATCGGCCCAACACAGGTCATCCTTCCCTGTACTACGAAATTACCAGCAACTACCACGTTTTAGTGCTGTTAGATTACGCCCATAAAAGTAGCATTTAATTGGGGTCGCGAGCTACCTTTTTGTACCGGTTTCTTAAAAATATGTTGTTTTGATAATTGCCGTGACCCCTCCAGGGGCATGGACGTGTCAACATCTCTTGCTATTCTATGCCTTGTTAACGTTTCGATAGCAATCTACTTTTCGGAGGTGCAGTTGCAAACATGCACTTCCTATCAGCGCCCTCTTTATACTGACAAGCTTGGAGCGCAGAGGGAGTTCTATTCGTACCCACAGTCAGTTTTTGTTCGCGCCGAGGATCGAACCTCCATTCTGTAGATTGTAGAGCTGCGACCGAACGAGTGACGCTCTCTGAAATATATTCATACAGAATTAAATTTTTCAAAATGTCGTCACCATATACTTTGGTGGTCGCGAAACATCTTAATATTTTCCCTGCTTTGTAAATGTATTCGCCGCCCGTTTCCTTCGATCTCGTTAAACAGGGTTTTACTGTATGCGGTAACGTTGTGTTCCTCAGTTTCCCAATAGTAGTGACATTATGAAGTCGCGAACCACTGCATTGATGTCGTTTATACCGCGGTATTAAAATTAGTATAAATTAATACGTACTATCTTATCACCGGTATAAACAAGGAGTTTCAGCAAATACTAGCATGAACGTGGGTCGGCCGGCTGCTCAGTGGGTAGAGGCGTTAGTTTGATGCCTCACCACACCGACCGTTTCGGGTTCGAATCCCGTCCACGCGCGTCGCGTTGTGGTCATGGATGTTTGTGTTGTCTTCCCCCTGTGGTGTGGAGCGTAACAATAAGCGATAACATTTCCCGACTTTTCGCAGGTAGGTGGCTAAATGGGCAGGAGGTACTTACTTACCAATTTTATTCGCAGTATTACTTTTGACATTCATTCAGCACAAATCTGGTTGCAAGGTCCATAGTGACAAGAGCGCTATAAATTTAGGTTCTCGTGGACAGGACAGGAACTGAAAATGTTCATTTTGCAGCCTATCGAAGTATTACTGCAGAATGTACACCTTAAAAATAAAAACAATATTTTCGAAAGGCATAAATCTTGTCTCTTGCAGTTTCGTTGCAGTCTGGCCAGCATGTTATATGATTTGAGGATTTCTGGATCTCTGAGGGCTTCCAGATACTTTTTCTTCAGAGAAAAATCAAGAGTAGAGTATAAGCACGACAGACAATTGAAAATACATAAAAGTATTGCCCCAATATCAATAATAGACAGTCGTTTAATACTTTGACTATAGCCGTCATTCCTTGCACTACAACAGAGCAATATTACACGCATTGCACTAACGACATCATCCTTAATGATTCTCCATGTACAGCTAGTGCAAAAAATTGCTTTTGGCCGCGAAAACTCGATGTGTAGAGCGTCGACATTATTAAGCGAGTGGTCGCAGGTTCGATACCATCCACAAACATATTCAAACAATTGTTGACGTGCGCGATACTGACCACCTCACATTCCAATTACATTTTCCCATAAAAACAGTGTGAAATTTCCAATGCCAATGGCAATTGACAATTAAAAGCCATTGACGTAAACGCCCAATATAATTTATTAGCTGCCAAATGAAATCCCTAGTAGTATCAGTACAAACACTTTCGGGAATTCGGAGTCAGCTGGTCGAAATCACGCAATTTCGAGTCCATCGTAAATGAAGTGCTAAGCTTTTTCGTCGAAACGTTGAAACGCCCAATACACCAACCATTTTCGAAAAAGCTCATTACAAAGAAGAATATATTTTCGATATAGTATCATCACACAACTCACGTAGTCCTCCGCATGTCCCAAAAACTTCTTGTCGCTCCCCTTAAATACAGCCCGCTCCCGCCACCCTTTTGGTATTCTCCTTTCTCTATGATCATGAGAAATTTTCACTTTAAGGTCATTCGTCGAATCGTACGCGTACTCGGGTCAAGTTTTTCCACCCCATTTCGGGAAAGAAAAAACAAACTGTCCTCTATAAACCAAATAGATTTTCTTCCCTTTTTGCATTACGGGCCGTGCATTAGAGAGAACAATTATTACAACCACCCCCGGTCATTGAAAACGTATGTATAGGCACACGCGGCGTACATTCGGGTCGCGAGACTTTTCCGTTTGTTCCACACTTTCTTTGTAAGAATCATCTGATTTTCATTTCTTCGTCGTTATCAATACGCGAGTGCATTTTATATACTCGTATAGTCATAGTATCGATTTGCCTTAAGGATTTTTTGCAACGAAAAAGCGAAAAGATACATTTTTCGGCACCAAGTCCTAGTGTAAAGGATTACAACGTGGAAAGCGGCGCGGCGGCGGTAGTTAGTTTTCAACATTTATCGCGGACTGTAGTGGAAAAAAATGTGTGTCAACCAATTTTCCGGGCGTAGTAGCGCTATCGGTGAAGTTTTTCATGAAAATCGTACGAAGTTAGTCAAAAAGGGCGACTCGAAAGATGATCTGTGGAATTAGAAAGTTCAGTGCGTAACGAATGTGAAATCCTTGATAATGTTAATCTGGTCATATCAAAAGCATGAAAGACGCATAATATGATACTTATTACCTCAAGTCCTTGAAGGTCTCGAAATTGAAAAAAAATACATATATTCGGCGCATATTAAATGTAAACTGTGCGAACAGGTATAACTTCTCTAAATCCTATAAATGTGCGTCAAAGTGATTCGCCTAGTAATCTTTCATTACGCTCAAGATTCCGGTGGATAGCTATAAGCTGTGTTCGGAAAAGTGAATTTGACCTTCTTTTGTCTCTGTGTAGTGCCGCCACCTTACCATCCCCCAAACAACTTTCACCTCCCATTGCAACAATGCGGGGGGTTGATTAAATACAACCGTGTGTAGGTCATGTTTGCCAGGCCGTGGATACAAGGCACTAAACTCTGCTATCGTCACTCTTTTCATCTTGAGCCTTCTTCGTCATAAGTTTCGTCGTCATCGGCAGCCTTTTCATCATCATTGCCGTGTGCTATCTTCCGAGACATGAACAATGCGAAATTATTCTCAAATAAGTGCTGGTTGGTGTTTATGAAAAGATGGAAGTAGCGCGAAACGTATGCATGTGAACGAAGCTCCAACCGAAGGATTGTAATTAGGGAATTTACACCGTGAGGAAAGTTTACAACACAGGAAGGACGAGTCGAACATCTTCTGACCTAAATGTATGCCACATTCGCAATGTTCGAAGCGAAAAGTCAGGTGATGTATCCTTATCATGTCCTCGTACATACTATACTATATGTTGCTGCGCCCAATCCACACCCCTATTCTTTGGCGCCACTGTCTCGTTGTGTGTACTTTTTTAATTATAATTAGTAGCTTTTGATGTAAGCTTATCGCCGATAAAAGAAGGATCAATTTATCTACACCCTATATCTGGTGTCAATAAGAAAAAGTTGATGATGTCATGGCTACTGCTAATTAGGCCACCTAATAGGCGCGTTCTTTTGTACTCCAGTGTAGGGTAATTCAGGTGTAGGTTAAACGCCGCGCCGTGCTAAAAAAAACGGTCCGGTTTAACTACTTGGTTGAATGTCAAAGCACAATAGACCCCTATCGTCAATTTAGCACTTCGTCTTTTTTGCATGTGTGCTCGCGAGGTTAAAAATATGGATCATATCCGAAAATATATCTTCGATACGTTTACTAAGTTAATTAGTATCAAAAACTACGAAAATGTGTAATTGTCCTAAATAAATTCGCCATTTAGCGATGCAAGCACCATCTCTTGACATATCTTTCCAGTGCGGATTTATTAACTCGTAGAGCTATCCATGTTAATTCAGGTTAACGCATTATTGTGGTTGCTTGTTGTTAATCCGAATTAACCTACACTGGAGTACAAAAGAACCCGCCTAATGATTACCTAGCGAGGATATTCAGTAAATCGAGCCCAACATGTTCCATATCTGGTGCGTCCTTAATGCATACGTAAAGTGTAGTCGGCCTTTAGAGGTCATCAATGTCATGTCCACAGTAAACTCGCATATGCTGCAATTATCCTGGACGAAATGACCCTTAGAAGTGTGTACGTTACTTTTTACTACTTTGGCGCAAATTGTTCGTAAATATTCACGTGCAACTTTTGATAAGCACATTCATGTACGGTAATACGTGTAAACAGTGCAATACGAGGATGGTAATTTCGTTCTCTTTATGGTCTTTCAGTCGGCAAAGTCCTTTCTATGAATAGAAGCATAGGAAACATGAAATGTTGTCGTGTGTTTTTACATTAAACTTTTTTTCAGACGGCAATGGATCTATTCATAGTCTCAGATCGCAGTGTTTTTCATTTCTATTTTTATGGATGGAAAAGTAAGACACTGAACTTTATGATGTTGAATTTGCAACCGCTATTTGGACTACAGTACATCAACCAAGGTCGTGGAAACTGCGCGGCTAGAGGCGAACAAAAACTGAATCGGGGCTTTGAATGCAGATGCTTAAGCCAAGCTGTAGTCCTTTGTTGATTACCACTATGCTTATCATCGCTACAAATGCCTTTGTTTCGCAGCGTATGTTGTGTGAGCAAGAATTGGCGGCCTTATTGCTTTTCTGTCGGTAATGAGCCTTAATTTTCATCAATTCCTCCAAACGAATGTATCAGTTGTCCTTTTACTCTATTTGCCAGTTTGCAAACGAATGGCATGGCAGTGACTCTCTAGCTCGATAGATAGAGCGCCGATTTACCAAGCGTGCATTATTAATGCTTTGATCAGTTACGGGGTTGACCCGTCCTTACTTCGGCGGACTTGGGCGTCGGATTTGCTCAGGAACACGAAAATCGAGACCATCTTTTTGGGGATCAATAAAGAGAAGACAGTTAGTACGGGTACACCGCAAGGAGGGATATTATCCCCTCTCTTCTGGATCCTACCGCCAACGCTGTGCTCTCGCATCAAAGGGTTACCCCCTAAGCTTTGGTATAAACATAAAAAAAAAAAACATAAAATCCTGTCGGTTAACGAAATACTAGAGAGGTTAAGAGCTAGCGGCTTTTAGGTGGTGGCATATGCCGATGGCATTATGACGCTTGTGAGAGATAAGTTCCCTCAAACCTTGTCGGACTTTATGCAATCGGCGCTGGACTAGATCCAAATCTGGGCCAAGGAAGCTGGTTTTAAGGCTAACCCGACAAAAACTGAATTAATATTTTTTACAATGGCTGCGTTCCTGCGAGCGGATCAGGGTTTGACAATTCTCAAATTCTCCTCCGTTTGCTTTCCCCTCCGGTAAATTTAGTACAGACAACTGTCACTTTTGGATCTGACAATTTCCCCTCTGGATCTGAATATTTTTCCGGTCAATTTCTAAAATCAGCAATTTTGACAGTTCTCAGATGTCACCGGCGCCTCTGTCACCAAAGCAACATAGCCAGTCATCCGTTAGCCAGCGTGCAGAACGTGTTGCGAAGTGTTTAGTGGTAGTTTGCTGCGCCTTTAGCCTACAAACCTGCTCCTTGAATAGAAAGTCGTCGTATCGGGGAACTGTTTGTTCGAAATAATTTGCATTTCTGGGTCGGTTTTCGCGCTCAATCCCGTCCAACAAACTCCAATCGTTTGTCATGTTGTTATCCATGGCAACGCGCACTATATTTAGTATGCTTTGCACACTATTTACAAATTGGATATCACCGAAATCATCTAATAATTCCGCAATAACTAAATTTTCCATTTTGAAATTATTGTAAAAACTTGGCAGATCTTTTTTGACAAGACGGCCGTGTATGCCGTCTGTGGGAATATTTCTCAGATCCAAAAATTGACAATTGTCTATACTAAATTTACTGGAGGGGGAAGCACATAGAGGAGAAAACAGAAAAGTCAGATCCATATCAGAAGGCTTCCAGGACCGCGCCCAATGAAACATAACGTGCCGGAAATTGCCACGCCCACCCTCAACGGAGTAACATTACACCTAGTTGTCAGCGTTAAATATTTGGGCCTAGTTCTAAACAGGAAACTGCTCTTGAGTGATAACGTGATGTACAGAATTGGTAAGGCCCACGCAGCTCTCTTTGCGTATCGATCGTACTCCAGTATATGGGCCATCAGATTTCACATTCTTCGATTATATATTTACATATATATATTTAGTGAGACCTAGACTTGTATATGGAGCGGTCGTATGGTGGAAAGCCACCGAGAACAATGGGTACACGAGATTGCAGCGACTGGTCTGCATAAATATTAGTTGCCCTGAAAACCACCCCAACAGCTGGAATGGAAATGATACAGGGGGTTTTGCTCTGCAAAAGCGCATGCTTATCAATAATATGCGCTAAAAGTTCTGGCATGTGGCACAATTCAATACAAAGCCACTCTTGTATTCTGACAACATATCAGAGACAATACGGCCTCGATCTTGAGGATACGGATTCCATGGTCAAGCAAACATACCGCGAAAGGAACTTCGAAGTGAAGTTCCCTACAAGGGAGGGGAGAGCAGAGAAGCCAGCAATAATGGTGGCGTCCCGATTTATACGGATGGTTCAAAGATTGACACTGGAGTAGGCTCAGGCGTCTACTGGGCGGATCTGAGCCTAACCCAGTGGTTCAAACTGGCGAACCACGCGACCGTATTCCAGTCGGAGTTAGATGCTAATACGGTAGAGCCCATTTAAGGAACATCAACGACGACGAAGATTTGCATCGACAATTGCGCGGCCATTCTGGATCTAGCGTCATACAGATGCTCTTCGACAACTGTAAACGTATGCAGAGAGGCTGTCGACAGAAAGGCCAAACATACTCCTCCTCCGGCCACAGTGGTGTCGCCGGGAACGAGAAAGCCTGTGAGGGTTCGGGAGCCATGAACAGTCCACCGGCACCTATGCCACGGCCACTTGCGGACATCGCACACGAAATAGATGGAGCCGTATTGACTGAACTACAATTTGACTTTACAAACAGAAAGGATTGGAGGGTCGCCAGGACCTTGTGGCAATCACTTGATCTGAGTAAGAGGAGGATGTTGCTCAAACTAAAAAAAATAGGCTGAGAGCGACGGTAGTCTCTCATCTCAGTCGAGAAGATTGGGACTGATCTCCAGCAATTTATGCACAAGATGTGAGATGGAAGAGAACAACGTCCAACGTACTTTGTGTGAGTGTGCAACTCTAAATGGATACTCTTCAACATCTTAGGTGCTTATAGGTTTCAAGAGCTAGCAGAGGTGGCAAGTGTTGTCTTGTTGAATCAGCTGATGTAATTTAGCGGAGTGGTCACTTGGCAGCTCTAATTAGCCAGCGCAGGGTGGCAAATGGGTCCAAGTCAGAGGCCTACTGTGAGCTGCTTGAGAGGCGTGCTCTTACTTAACCTACTAAGCGAGTGGTTGCAGGTTCGACTTCTGCCACGTTATTTTCCCCGCCTTAGCTGTAAATACGTACATTGATTTGAAAAAAAAGAAAAAATAATGGAGTTAAGACGTTCGCGATCTTCCCTGTAAAACAATCGCAGAAATATAATAAAATAAAGTGGTCTACTACATTTCATCTCTTCGGGATGGAAATAATATGTTACCTTACTGAAAATTGAATACAGTGGAACCTTCATAATTCGAACTTGGATAATTCGAAATCATGGATAATTCGAACTTTTTTCTTGGTCCCTTGAATTTCCCATAGTAATGATGCTAAAAAATCATGAATAATTCGAAGCCTTTTTGGATAATTCGAAGTATTTTAGAAAGGGAAATACTAAATACATACTACAATTTTAAACTTGAATAATTAGTTTACATTTCGTAAGAAAATATGTTATCTCATAGAATTCGCAAAATCGAAAAATGCCTATGTTTACTCTTTCATACTTGTGCTCTATTGTTTACTCAGCTGGGACATGCAATATGCTTAATTGCTTAGTCAGTCGTATTTTACATAAACACAACTCTCGCGTGATCTTTTCGTCCAGTCATTCAGTTTGTTTTAAAAATCCGTGGGTTGTGCAAGTGCGTTTGTCCTCATGTCAAAACGGTCAAGTTATAGAACGCTAACTTTAGCGGAGAAGGAGGAAAAAAAAAGTCAGAGGTAGCTAAAGACTTTGGGATTCCTGCCAACACATTGTCCACTTTTTTTAAAAATAAGGATTCCATTTTGCGTAATCTGAATAGTGGAGACAACGATAAAAAAAAGAGTTAGAGGACCCACGAATCCTGATGTTGACGAATGTGTCTTAAAGTGGTTTAAACAGACGCGCGACAAAAATGTCCCACTTAGCGGACCCTTGGTTCGCGCGAAAGCAGAAGAATTTGCCTTGAAATTGGGTAAAAGCGATTTCAAAGCTAGTACGGGTTGGCTTGAGGGCTTCAAGAACAGAAACAACATTGCGTTTAAAAGTGTTTGTGGGGAGAGTGGCGACGTTGACCAACAAGAAGTTTGCAATTGGAAAACGAAATTATCGGAATTGATAAAGGACATAAATCCCAAAGATATTTTTAATGTGGATGAAACTGGGTTGTTCTACAAATGTACGCCCGACAAAACTTTGGCATTTAAAGGAGAACGGTGTAGTGGTGGTAAACGCAGTAAAGAGCGCCTAACTCTTTTGGTTGGACGGCTCTGAAAAATTACCATTGCTCATGATCGGAAAGTTTGCTAACCCAAGATGTTTCAAAAATGTGCAAACTAAGCCAGTTGAATACGAATCAAATAAAAAAGCATGGATGACCCGTGCAATTTTCGAGAAATGGCTTTTGAAGTTGGACAGCAAATTCAGAAAAGAAAAACGAAACATATTGCTGTTTATCGACAACTGTACTGCTCACAATTGCATCCCTAAAATGGAAAATACAAAAGTCGAATTTTTCCCCCCAAACATGACGTCCGTTGTCCAGCCAATGGATCAAGGGATCATTAAAAACTTGAAGCACTACTATCGACGTCTTGTGGTAGAAAACATTCTGACCGGCGCTTATATGGACAAGAACAACAAGGTTACAATCGACATCCTCCAAGCTTCCCGAATGTGTAGCAGTGCATGGGATATGGTCACTCAAAAACAATTGCAAACTGTTTCAAAACAAGTGGTTTTTATCACTCCAACACTGAAGATGGCCTTGAAGACTCACAGCTAATTGAAGTGCGTAATTCTGTAGAAGACTGGGCAGATTTAACTCACGATGCAGCCGTAACCTACGAGGACTTCGTGAACGTTGATGATAACGTAGAAGTCTGTGGAGATCTTACGGACGAGGATATTTTGGAGGACGTGAAAAGACAGAGGACCGATAACGACAATCAGTCTTCAGATGAGGAAACCATAACTGAAGAGAAACCACTTCCATCCAGTTCAGAAGCTGCAGAATGCATACGAGAGTTGAGGCGTTTCATTGAAGCTCATGAACACGTAAATTATTCGACGTTTTCTGCTTTAAATCAAATTGAGGTTTTTGTAAGAGAAAAGGCGATAAACGCGAAAAAACAGACTAAAATATCTTCATACTTTAAAAAAGTGTAATTACAATAACATTAAGTATGTATGCATTATGTCATTAATAACAATATGTAACTATTATAAGTAATGTTTACCATCTAATATAAACATATCTATACATATCTAATATGTAATTGTTTTTTTTTTTGAATATATCTACGTCCAACTTCCCTAATTCGAATTTTGGATAATTCGAAATTTTTCATTGGTCCCTTCGACTTCGAATTATCAAGGTTCGACTGTATTTGTTACTGTCTAGTGTATAGTAGTTGTCATTCTTATTCCTCTTTGTACTTGTACTCCTCAACCTTGCTAAAGGAGGAATTCCTATGCTATCATTTGAGTCGTATGTCTAGTGTCGTACGGCTAGAACCGCACAACTAGAGTCGTACGTCTATAGACGGTTACCGTACCGCGACGGCGGATAAACTTGGCGTACCGCTCTAACTTAACAAACATCATTCAAACGAGTTATTTATCAGTGACAGCTAAAAGTGCAACTCTATCCAAATGGGTCGCGGCTTCAATCCCCAGCAAATTCTTATTTTTTTTTCCTTTTTATTTTGTTCTATTGATATTTTTAGTAATCCTATTGAAAATGTAAAATATTATTTGATAATAGGCATGGGCCCATCAGAGCAAGACGTGATATTAGTTTATCAATGAATTTGGCTTATTGGCAAAAAGACAAGCGTGCCAACATCAATATAATAGATTCCCCACGACACTAAGGCCATCTATGCGTCATGCATGTGGAAGTTATTGAGAGGTTATCTAGTGTAGGGTAGCCGCCCTACTAAGCTTTCCAGGTTAATGTTGTTGGTGTAACGCGTGTGTTATTTTACCCTACTCCCGATAAATTCCCGAAAAACACGCCTATTGTAAATTTCCAAAATATGAAGGGTGGTCTGTAAAGGTGCATCCTTTTGGACCATTAGTCAAAAATTTTAGCTCAGTTACAACTTTTTGTGCCAAGTTTCACTGACTGCATATCCTTTACGGCAAACTTTCCAGAATATATCCCAAGATTCAAGTACATATAGGTATCGCCTTAATATGGCAATGTCCTTCGATGCGGGATTGCACAATCCCAACGTCATACTGCGTCTGACTTTGTTTTTTTTTTTCTCCTCTTTCGTGCAAAATTCATTTTCCCACACTTGTTTCTCTCACAAATCACTATGATAGGCTCATCCATAAATCACATCGAGCAAATCCTTTTCTAACTTTTCCCTCGTCATGAAGGCTGGAAACTTGTGCTTCCTGTTCTTTTTTCTTGCCTATACCTCTGTATGAATGACTGACTCAACGCACTGACCCTAAAAAAGTAGACAGTGTGTGTTTATTCTTTTAACAAAAGAACAAAGCAACGCAGATAGTACTTAACCATATTCCACCGTATCCGTAAATGACAAGAACATTTCTGTTGTCTACGCATTTAAGAGAAAATTACTTCCTGTATTTTTTGAAATTGTCTTTGTTTTTTCATATCTTTGAGATACATGTATAGATAGGTGAATATAATGTACCCATACACTCTATATGTCCATAGTAAAAAAAAAGAGTAATTTTCGCTTAGCGATAACCATATTTCCCTAAAATGGAAAACATGTCTTCGGTTGATGGAAGCAGGGGTCGTTAATATCAACAGGTAGCGCTATTGGTAGATTTTCCAGAAAAAAATGATATGATCGATGGATTAACTACGACCTATAAATAGTCGAAATTCCTTGCGTCATGTCATCATAAAATTAGTCGCCGCACAGAGGGATTAGTTTAATCACTCCTGGTTTTCCTTGGACGTCGCGTTCAAAGAATCTCGTCTGGTTGAAGTTCAGGAGATTTCCAGGATAAATTCTACGGCAATTTTCCATCGTATCTCTTAATTATACTTGCAAATATGTCTTTAGAAGGCGTCTACCCATAGTATTTAAAAGTGTCAAGAGGCTTCTGGCGTGAACGCAAACCTTAAGGGTCCGTATATGTTTCCGCAATGGGATACGATTTGTCCCTTGGCATGCCTAAATGAGTTATGTATATCGTTGTTGGTAGGGCGATGAAAAATTCAAATAACATCTTATACCTTCGCTTTCCATAATTTTCCCACCGCACTGAATCTGAAGATCGTCCCAAGACATCCGGGACTTGGGTAATACTAATATTTAATCCGCCATAAAACTGTAACCTTTCCACATCATTTCATATTGATTACAGGTAAAGGTCCTTAATCAATAACGTACCTGTGCCCTGCATTGCCTTTGGTTCTGCGTCGTCGATTACATTGTTCCCATCGATGGTTCTAAACTAAAAATAATTTTATGAGTCGACCCCTTTCATACCGTCACACTATTTTATAATCAAGGTCCGTTATGGATTTATTTTGTACATTGACGGGCATATGTCCGGCTTTGTCCCCTTCAGTCAGCAGCTCCTAGGTATATTGTACTAGTGACCGACCTTTGTAGACAATTGCGTACGCACGAATGTACAATGAGCCTAGGTACCATTGGGCCGTACACAGAGTGCATGAAGGTTGGGAATCGAAAAGGCGTTCAAGGGTCCGAGTTTTGGAACTGTGTGCCTAACTTTTTTTTTCAAAATTAGTTAGTGTCTTCCGTTCGTGTAGTTAAGATCGCGTGTTTTTTTTCCTTAATGCGGTTTACCTATTTTTAAGGGATAGTGTAATTTTGCTTTAATTGCGGACTATGTCGACTGTTGTGAATCGTTGAGTGTTTTAAAGTTATAGTACATTGTTGGAATAATTCCACAATGATCAACATGAATACCTTCTGTCCCGAAGATCTCCAAATGTTTATCGAGTGCTCCAACTATATCGAGCAATCGCGCAATGTCAAACGTAGATCGATCGTGTCGACGTCGTCAGTGCTGGTGCAAAAAGTTCATGAAGAATACTACGATCTTGACGATCGAAATAACAATTGTTCGGAAATTGTGATTGACGAAAGTTTCGACGTTAATAATCTCAGTATTAGTATGAAAAATTTATTTCAATATTTCAATGAAGATGTCGACGTATTGTCCGGACGAGAGTCGTTAAGTTCTCTGAAAAATGCTAGTAACCGTGATTTGCATCGGCCCGTTATAGTCGATGCTAGTCCGAAAGTTACACAGGCTGTGCGTTTTCGATCGCGTTGTGCCGATAAAATTGAACAGCAGAAAAAGTTTGTGAAGAAAAATCGAAATCTGAACGTCCGAAATTCTTTTCCCCTGGAAGATATGTCGCCGAAATCAAGTGAGAGTGTGCAGCGTCGGCTTTCGCTTGAAATTTCACCAGCTGCTAAAAATATAACTCCTCAAATTATTGAAACTACACATCGTCCTACCGAAAAGTCCATCAACATCAGTGTTAAAGATCGCGTCGCCTTTTTCAATACATTGACCGTACCGAAAGTGACAAACAAGAAACCCAAATCGTCTCCAAAAAAGATTGAAATTCCTGCGCAACAACCTGTGGCTGTGATCAAGACGAAATTATACCAAAGCCTATCGGATAGTGGATACTGTACAAGCAGCGAAGAACCGGTGCTTCCCGCCGAATCTGTTCGATCACAGATTGAGAAATTTGAGCGTGGTGAATTGCGTAGTCCGTACCAGAGCCGTTCTTCGTCGGACGCCACGCTCAAAAGGGACCCATCCAATTCATCCAATGAACAATTGACTTCACCAACGTTGGTGAAAAATATTGGAAATCTTTTCCGCTATAAACGGATCGACTATCAACGACCAGCCCTGAGATCAGTCGATTCGTTTGACGAATCGGATTCCGATACATTGGATGCGTCTTCGCCGCGAACCGCTTCAAGTCCATCCGATTACTATAGTTCGTCCGATGATCCGGCCATTAGGAGTAATCGTTGTATCCCCTTCTATTCGCCATCACTATCGCCAAATTCATCGCCGGATAGTATGAACTCAGAAGCATCTAGCGTACATCCTTTCATACGAAATGGTGAAGATTTGCGGAAGATCCAAGAGATTGTACAGAGAATTCGAGATATACGTGCTCAAGGATTCATTGATGCCAGTCAAGATCTGTTTGAGCAGTTTCTTTCGATGCTTTGTACGTGTGCGGATATTTGTTTGTTGGAGAGCATCGAGTCCTGTGACGGCGATTTGGAGGAAATGTGTACTTTTCTCGAGGTTAATATTTGATGTTTTATTTGTCTATATATTGTAATAACATTCCTTAATCTATATAACCAGGGTCGCATACCTGTTCCTTGTAGCGTTGGTCACGTAGGCACATATTGACCGAATTCAGAGCCTGTTCTTGCCACATGTGAACAAATTGGTCATATGTAAGTCACATGGCTAGGAGAGAAAATGTATTTGGAAAACGTGTAAAAAATATGTCCGAAATGACCTGTATTGTATGCGGACCAAACCATTTCTATTGTATGTTGTAATGGATTGTCATTTAACAGAATGAATGCTAGGAAAAAGTCGATCTTTTTCGTGACACTAATCCTAAAAGCATCAAAGTATGATGTTGTCAAAATATCCATTCACCCATAAATACAATATTAATGAGACACATGGTCTTTTTAGGATTGCACCCCTCAATGCCAATTGTAATTATCCTTATTGTTTTGATTCCGTCGATTGTGCTGCCTTTATATTATGCAGTTCTTAAATTGTCTTCTTAAAGAGTACTACTCTAACCGTACGACTCTAGCCGTACGACTCTAGCCGAACGACTATACAGTCGCATGTCGAATTGTATGGAATTTAATGGAATGCGACAGTGTAGCTTGTTTTCGAGACGGCAGTTGTTTTTTTTTTTGAGGCACAAAATTCGCTTATTACCGAATTTAATTACGTCATGGACGATACGTCTTTGTTTTTAGCGTGGATGCTTCTGGAATTTGACATGCGGCTAGAGTCATACGACTCTAATCGAACGACTAGATTCGCATTCCATACAATCTGATATGCAACTGTAGCCGCACGGCTCTAGTTGTACGGCTACAGTCGGTTCTAGTTGTCGCAAAGGAGTTACTTTTTTATTTGGCCTTATTTTGGAAAAGTAACGAAAATTTTCAGGCCTGCCCTGCTCCGTACCACCATTTTCGGCAACAATGCTACACAGGTAAACGAAGTTGTCCACCTTCTGACAGGCTGCCCATTAATATTGATGGCAATAGGTGCAGGATTTCTGTTTAACAATGGCAGGCTGAGAACCTTGGTTTTCTTATTGTTATTAATCTTATAATTAATCTAACACCATTGCGGATTGATCCATGAATTTGTGGGAGAGTAGGCATATGTCGTCAGCGTAGTCAAGATGTTGTAGATAAGATGTTTAGGTCCATTGAATTCCTCTGTCGGAGGATAGGGCTTAACGCAATACATCGCCGATAACTATGAGGAATAGTGCCGGTGAGAGAACGCACCCTTGCCGAACTCCACTGTGAATCTCAAAGTCCCCCGACAACTTACCTTTATGCAGAACGCGCCGCCATAGGTTGCCTTAATAATAGCGACAAGCTTGCCAGAGAAGCTTTTCAGGGAGGCCTGTCCTGTACAAGGCCGTCTATATAGAATCCCCTATCGAAGCCCTTCTCGAAATCGATAAATAGAAAGTGAAGCGTTGAATTCTACTCAGCGCATTACTCAATTGCCCTAACCCCTTGTGGGGCATAGCGCGTCAACTGTTCCATGTGGCCCAGTTGACGTTTCGTTGGCATAAATTGGTTTCAGAGAATGCAGTTGCCAGCATGTACCTCCTGCACATCCATGGCCACGAACGTCGTGGACCCAGCGCATTGTTCGATGATTCGCAAGTGTTCAGTGTTCTTTCCAACGCCTCATTTGATCTTCCTCCAAGATGAGTAGCTTTCCATCACTATCTTTCACCGGATGTTGGCGGTAGTTACGACCACCTGTAAACTCCTTGATGACTTGATGAGACCGTAAAAGGCGTTTAAGTTGTTGCTTCTTCAGGCTGCTTCTGCTGAGGCTAGAAGATGATTCGCATAGTCTTTTTTTGTCGCGTCGCACACTACGCTGAACTTCTCAAGCTTTCTGGTGGTAAAGGAGTTGGATGCTGCTTTGATTGTCGTCTGATGCTGCAGCCAAACAAACCTTCAGCTCTTTTCTTTCAACAATCCGCTGCCATGAAGCGTCGAATATCCAGGGCTTATTCTGGCAGTCCGGGTTTGTGCCAAGGATGGTATATGCGCTATCAGTATACACATTTTTTATGGCATCCCAGTTCTCACTTGCGGCACTATATGGGTGACAAATAATTTCAGCTGCTTTTTGCACAAGATGGTCGTTATATTGTTGAAGGACAGCTGGATTTTTTAGTCAAGCAGTGTTGAATTTATCTCGCCCGGCTCTTTTGTCGCTAGCACGGCGCACTGCTGCAATACTCTACTCAAGGCAACTCTTGAATCTTTTACTAGTGGCCTAGTAGTCGATCCGATTTTTTGTTCTGCACCAATCAACAGAGGACGAACTGATTTTGTGGTGATTCTTATGCTCAAATATAGTACCACCGATGAAGAGACTGAAAATTGCTGTTGTCGTGACGCTCCCCAACAAAGAAAATCTCCTTTGCGCGCTCCTGCTCCACTTCCGGCAAGCTTTCGTGAGGCAGGTTAGATTTTTCGCAAAGAGCCCGAAAAGACCTTTAATTTGACTCCTTATTTAGCGCGAACCTCGATGAGGGTAGTTTGTCGACCCTAAACGTCACTTTTGCGCGCTCCTGTCACCTATTTTCTTGAAGCTTTCGCGAGGCAGTATTGGATCTCAGAAACAGAACATCAGGACCTTTGATTTGACACCTAATTTGGCATAAACCTCGATGAGAGTAGTTGGTCGACCTGAAACATCACCTTTGCGTGCTCCTGCCACCCACTTCCGGCAAGCTTTGGTGTGGCAGAATTTTTTTTAGCCTAGGCACGACCCACCATGCGTCGCCCAGTGAAATAGGAATATACCGAAAGTTGCTACAAGGATAGATTTCTTCTTTTACCGATTTTTGTTATAGACTATCGTACGGAAATTGCAATTAAACTTTGCAACATCCAGTTGCAGTCATATATGATATTATTTATAACTTGGAAAGCCTTTACGATGACTGCAATTCCCCGTATACCGACAATCAATCCATCATTATCATTTGGCAAAATGTAGAGTTGTTAACCTCTAAAATTTAGGCTCATGCTAACCTACGTACAGTACTCGATGAGAATGAACCTTTGGAAATTCGACTGCTCACTGTATTCTATTGATTAGGAAGAATATCAATATCATCATTAAATTTAATTATTATTTTGATGTTGCGTGGTAGACACTACGTTGACATTTGTTTTTGATGTTTTCAGGACTCTTATTGTTTCGCATTTCATTGTTCATTAAAGCGATGATATCACCTTTTTTAAATGCCTCCCTTTATTATTTTGAGAAGCTTCGGGTGCTGTCTTGTAATATTTATACTTTAATTGTTTTAGAGATCGCCCCACAATTTGAAATCTGAATACATGTTCTAGGGATATTTTAGGTTCGATTTTTTTTTTTAATTGTACTAACAAAGCCTCTCCAGGTCGATCACGAGCTACAAATTGATAGTACTGAAAGAAACGTAATCGAATACAGAATACATAATTCCTACTACTACTACGAGTACTACTCAATTGCCCTAACCCCATGTGGGGCATAGCGCGTCAACTGTTCCATGTGGCCCAGTTGACGTTTCGTTGGCATAAACTGGTTTCGGAGAATGCAGTTGCCAGCATGCACCTCCTGCACATCCATGGCCACGAAGGTTGCCGTGGACGGGATTCGAACCCGAAACGCCGGTAGTCAAACATGAGACTGATGCCTCAACACAACCGCTCGCATTTGGCTCTAGCTTTTAAAACGATTCATGGATTTTGCTGAAATTAAGTAGGAGGCTAGCCGTAAAGAAAATCAACTTTAAGGTCGAAACTCATTACCGAGGGAGGGTCGCTGTGCCAAACACAATTCAGATGTATGCATAGCTCACTGACTTCACTTACATTATTGGTCCTCTTCAAGCTGGACGTAAATCAAGCTCAACGGATTCAAAAATCATCCGTCCACCGTCGTACAGAAAACTCAAAATGGCTTGCCGTAAAAATAAGTCAACTTGCTTAGTGGACGTTCACACTGCGTGCGATGCCGAGCCGAGCCGAGCCGAGCCGGGTCGAGCGATGCGATGTGGTGGGTGTTCACATTGCACGCCGTGCGATGCCGAGCCGAACGATGGCTTGCGATGCAAAGATGATCCGAGCGATGGCTTGCGATGCAAAGATGATCCGGGATGTTCACTGCACGCAATGATGGAGAGTAGAGACCAATTTAGTTCAAGGAATAAATCTGTGAGACATCATGTCGTTTGTGCTTCACCCAGTAAATTTATTTCTGTTTCAAAACAGTGCTCTAAAAATGGAAGGGCGTCGTCATTGGGTGCATCCCATTAATGAAGAAAGGCCCAGTGTTGCTGAATTTCATCATCTCTTCCGCGACCTCAGACGAGAGGTTTCACAAGCGGATTGAGCAGCGGCGCACCGCTGTGTATAAACGCAAAAATCGGCAGCCGCGGCGGCTTTAGGACGATGAATGTATAAACCGCTCGACTCGCCGTTGAGGCCACCGCCGCAGTTTGTGGAGCGGCGAGATTGCATTTGAATTCAGTGTAAGAAACGGTACACATGGACGTCCAAATGACGCCGGACGCCTCGTCACTTAAGCTCCTCCCTCTTTGATACCTATCTGCAACCTGAATTTACAATTTATGTTATTTTTAGTTTTAAATAAACTGTTTTTTGGCCATAACTTCTAAAATATAAGGAATATCGCATTTTTAACACCATTTTCACCCCCCTTACTCCGTCCGAGCTGAGAGCTCCCTCCCCACCATTTTTTTTTCTCAAAATTAATTGTCAATTGTAGTAGTCACGATCAACGATTAACAATTAATTAATTGGCACTTAAAAGTGATCCTCAAGCGAATGGTTTAAGAAACATCATACAAATCAAACATTGTGACCGTGTCCGGGTGTTCCGGGTTCGAATTTATGTGGGCCGGCTTATTAAAAATTGATATGCGGACGCGTGAAATGACGCAGATAGGAACAGAAACCAGCGTCATCCCAGATAGCTATCGCGGCGGCAAAATGATGCCGATGCGCCGATAGTTATCGGATAGCTATCTGCGGCCAAGTGCATCGCTTCATTGCCCGTAATGTATTTCTTCCTATCCGATTGAAAGTGACGCAGCGTCAGACGGCATTTCGACGTCCATGTGCACCGGCACTAAATATGTAAACCGCTGCTTCTGCTCTATGCCTTTATACGCAGCGGTGTCCGCTGCTCAAACCGCTTGTGAAACCACGCGACCTTATTACGGTGGTAATAACCTTTCATTTGAGCCATACTGAAGCAAAACCGGAGTCCAAAGCGTATATACCCTAGACTTGTACAGACCTAGTTGTGATACCAAAACTTCCAACTGACAACGGCCATTGCATTAAAAGTGAACTTCCCATATGGTCAGTTTGAGCTGTGGGCGTGGATCCAATGAAAAGTTTCATCGTTCATCCATTCGAATTTTGGATATTTACATTTGAACTAACGTTTATAGGGAAGGTTGCCGTTCATTCAATAGGATCTTGCCCATTCTCAAAATCAACTAACAACCTACACTATAAATATTTGTCGCATTTTGCAAGTCGCTAGCATCAATGTATCGAAAGTTATCGCTCATTTGAAGTTTCATTTGTAGGGGACGTAGGGGTTGCTTGGGACGGAGCTTGGCCATTTCCAATACCAACCAACTAAATCTAAATCCAAATATTTGAACCAAATTTCAAGTCGCTAGCTTCATTCTATCGAAAGTTATCGCTCATTTGAAATTTCATCTGTAGGGGTTCCTTCGGTCGGATCTTGCTCATTTTCAATAACAACCAACTAGATCATGCTACAAACATTTGATCAAAATTTCAAGTTTCGAACTTCATTCTATCGAAAGTTATCGTGCAAACGGACAGACAGACAGACAGATATAGCTAAATCGAATCAGGAGATGACCCTCATAATTTCCATGTATACACTGCCACACCGCCGCGCCTAAAAGTCTAGGGTATAAAAGCAGACATACATGCATTTTTTTCAGTGTGATCTTACATCAAATATTACTTTACAGCTCGTACTTGCACCATACTGGCTCCAAAAAGCTTCACATTGCAAAGCATCGCAAAGCCCATAAACTCCATCGCAAAGCCCATTAAATTCCATCGCAAAAAATCAGCAGCCGGTACTCGCACGAAAAAGCAAAGAAGTTTGTGAAAACATCGGGCCATCGCTCGGCTCGTCATTGCATCGCGCGCAGTGTGTACACTCAAAGCGTGATTCCATTTAAAATTGAAGACTTTCCATTTTCTTGCTTTAAAAGCTTGTAATCGCATTGCATCGCTCGACCCGGCTCGGCTCGGCATCGCACGCAGTGTGAACATCCACTTATGGTGTTCTTTTACATTGTCAACGACGCTTCTGTCTCGATATCATGAGGCAGTGGTATTCGTTCCACTGAAAACTTGGGATGATGAATTCGGAAACAGGGAATAGTTGCATAGTTACCCACGCATGCTAGCAACTGCACCATCCGAAATCCAAAAGCAAATGAAACGTCAACAAGGCATAGTAATGCAAGAGATGTTGACGCATCCATGCTCCTGGAGGGGACAAGGCAATTAACAACAACAAGTACCTACCGTTGGATAGCCCCAAAAATAGTGGCTGTCCAAGGCACTATTCTGCGATTTGTGTGCTAACTTCTGCCAGAAGTTTCTTCCTTCCTTATTGCTTCCGGAATATTACTTTATGACATTCAAGTACAACAAATGGGTGCCCTTGTCAAAGATCATATGTATTAAATGGGAAGGAGTTTTTACATTCTAACTTGGACACTGCTAAGCAGTTACACCTGGCAAACAAAATATGGAAAAACCATTTCGTATTGTATTATATTGATCGCATGTACAACTTTTCCAACATCACTGCAATTTTATAATGAAAGTCTTTAAATACAAAAATTTTAACTCTCTTCTTTTACAAATTTCAGCCTCCGGAAAATGAACTCCAAAAATCCCACGATAATTCTACTGCCCTCAGTGAACATCAATTGCGCGTGCAAGCCTCCCTACAACGACTCAACATACCCGATTGGTTCCGTCAGTACAATTCAACTCCAAAGACCGAGCCGCCGGGCTATAAACTGAGCAATTTCAATAGGAAACGTGCCTCGGAATCGGGACGTTGGACGGGCTTAAATTCGAAAACCACTTCGCTCAGTTCATTGGGTTCACAACGTTCGGATCGTAGTCCGCTAATGCTCAGTCCGTCGGCTCATAGTCATCATGGTGGACAAACGGGCTTCTCGCGATGGTCAACGTCACATCTGAACTCGACACAAACTTCACCGAGCGTGTCGACACGCGGCTCGTTTTCACGTGGCGCTCCGGTCAATTCGAGTTTCATCTCAGGACATTCAGTGAGCGGTGCGGTAGTACGAAATTCATTTAGGCAACCATATCTGGGCTGGAGGAGTCAAGAGAAGTTAGCGCTGGCACAGCCAAGGACGCCACATGAAAGGTTTTTTATTGAAATATTTGAATGTTTTGTAAGCCGGTATATTAAACAAATAAACAATGTTTATTTTAGGCTTGCATCTTCAGTCCTAGCACAGCATCATCATCACCATCATCATCAGCACGCCGATCAGGAGCAGCTAACGCAACAACAGAGGCAAGCACAGCAAGAACCACCGGTGACGCCTGAAATCCAATCGTCGATCAAGGAAGTCACTTCGGCCATTGTACACTATGTCAACGATCAAACGAATCGAACATCGTCACGAAGTAGATCAACAAGCCCGAGTTCAAGGTATTTTGTGATTATTATATGAATAAAAACTCCAAAAGTTAGAATTTAGATTAAAATTTAACGATAGCCCGTCCTTGGTCGTCTGGATTGTTTTTCTCCAATTGTCTCATTCCAAGTCCTCCGAATTCGAACGCACAGCTTTTGTTTGGCGTTCGCATCAGCTGAGCCTTCAAACCGAGCTCTCGGTCTTATTAAGATCCTTGTTGCGTTGATCCCTACTTTCAATTTTTGCTTAGGCATTTGACTGTCGTCCATGGGTCGGTCGAATAATCATCGAAGTATCTTCCTTGAGAAAGTGTTCAGCATTTGTTCGGATCGGATGCTTAACCAGGTATCGGAGCCATAAGCACAAGTTGCAACCTGATTTTTCAGCACACATACTTTGATTTTATTATTGGAAGAATCGAGAAAGGAATAAGTTCTGCTATCAAAATAATCATATCTACGAAGATCCTTGAAAGTATCAATCGACTACTCTACTTTTCTGTATTCGCTTGCCATCACCAAATCAACTATGTCACCGGTTTCAATAGCAGCATCTGAAATATTCTACATTTTTCACTCTAAAGCTTATTTCAAAGCTCCTCTTTACTTCCTTAAATGTTGCAGGAAATCTAATTTTCTCGACTATAATAAGATAAATGGTCTCAATTCATTCTTTGCTTTGACACAGACTGCTAGTATCACATTTCAACCAATTCCACAGTGAATGGCCTACCGGTTTTCGGTCCCTCCTAAAAAGACATGCATGCATTTCTTCCTTGTCATTGTCATACTTATAGCGCCATTCTTCCTTTTTTGGCTTCGTCTTCCATTCCATTGACATCCTGATGATGTAAGAGGAATTCTTACACCATTATGAATGTTGGGGAGCAAGAAGCATTGTCGTCTACTGCCAGCAGAAAGGGAATCCTAGGCAAGTGGGTCTAGGCAATCAGATAGGGAATGACAAAGCACTCCGCTGGGTGGCTCCTACTCATCCTGTTGCCATTGTTCGCATCGGTTCGATTTCACTCTGCAGATAATTTTTTTTTGTTCGCCGTCATACCACCACTTGATTTTGTCCTATTTCAACCGATGCAGATACTGAATCGTGGTAGTGGGTTAGTAGAACCTGTAGGAAATTTCACAGATTCAAAGTGTAAAGAGTTGTTGGTATTGTCCTGATTGTAAAGTTGTAGCAAGGGATGACGAGTTTTTCAAGTCGACTCGGCTAGTGTTTTTTTTTCGACAGATGAAGTACATACATTGAAAAGGGCTTTGGTTCGGAATATTTGGTAGTTTGAATCGTGAATTGATTTTTGTTAAAACCTGTGGAGTGTGGAATTGAGAAGCGTATTGTGAGTTCTTTACATGGTGCGTGATGACGTAATAGATATTCGGTATAGAGCACAATTTTTTCGTATTGACTTGACTTGTGATAATCTTTAAAGATTTTTTTCCTGACTTAATACAGGCACATCAGGTGCTCAGTTGCTTGGGCCATTATTATAATGTAGTCACTCTTATATAGTTTTTCCTCATCTCTTTCCATTTGTCTGTGTTTGGCTAGTCTCGCCCAGATACCTTGATTTTTTTAATGCTCTCGCTAGGTGCCTTTTCCATTGCAATTTTAAACATCTGGTTCTGTGGATTAAGGCGATATGTGGACAGATTTTGTGATATGTAGTAGTCCGGATGACGCAACGGTTAGCTCGTTTGTCTTCCATGCACTGGGCCCTGATTCGATTCCTACTGAATGCAGTAGTCTTCGATAGAAATGACATGGAAACTTTTCCCTTATTCGGAAAAATATCGGATCATGTATATGGCTGTGTCACAAAGAAGATATTGGTTCGGTTCAGGATTTTTCCGTGAAAGAGTAACAAACATCCAAACATCCTTACAGACTTTCGCATTTATATTAGTTAGATTATAATATTAGAAGAATAGTAGGAAGCAGGATACTACTCGATTGCCCTAACGCCTTGTGGGGCATAGCACGTCAACTGTTCCATGTGAAGTTTCGTTGGCATAAAGTGGTTTCGGAGAATGCAGTTGCCAGTGTGCACCTTCTGCACATCCATGGCCACGAACGTCGTCGTGGACGGGATTCAAACCTGAAACGCCGGTAGTCAAACATGAGACTGATGCACAACACAGTGCGTTACCAGTCGCCCCAAATTTTTGAATTAGACAATGGTTGTATAATTCAGAAATTCAGATTCATATAAACCATGAATAGGTGAAATTAGTCGAGAAAATTGATAATTCTTTTTCCCTATTTCCCCCCACCATTCAAAGGCAGTTTGTGTTGCTATTCTTCTTCGTCTCGCGCGCAGTGAGGAAGACGTACTGGTACAAGAGTCCTGCGTCTCTCGCGATCTCGTAAAAGGCCTGGGGTCCCCTGATTATACCGTTTTTTTAGGTAGGTCCCGGTCATGCATTCTTGTGAGGAATACTGTCATTCTCTGATCACCTATATCTTCAATTTAGCCTTGCTGAACGCCCTGTAGCAAGTCAAATGACCGCTAATCGTAGAAGGACCAATTGATCTCTGTATCGGAATGCCCTCGTTGAGGGACTAGCTTCACTCTCAATTCCGCCCGGAGTCAACATGAACTGGATGACACGGTCAATTCTCCAACAGATGCTATCAATATCGCGGTGTCTGCATCATGTCCTAGCAGCGCTCACCAAGGTAAGGAAAAACCAGCCTAGTGGAGCATTAGAATCTCCGAACTCAGAGATTTATGCAGGAAGAGCTTTAATAAAGCTAAAGCTTCCAGGCTAGAGTTCGATTGGCACTCCTATAAGGAGCATCTGAAATGTTTCAAGTAAGAACTACGGGAGCTAAACTCATGGAGAACCTTTTGTGAGCGGATGGAAGAGTCCTGTGAGACCTCTCGGTTTCGTAAAATCCTGGCGTCAAATCCATCTACGCCAAGCTTACTACAAAAGCAAGACGAGTCCTGGACATCTTCCAGCAAGGAAACTATCGAGTTTCTGCTGGAAACGCAGTTTCCCGGGAGCTTGATTACTGCCTAATCTGAGGAGCCCGACACCTTTTGTTTAACGCCATGTGACAGTGAATCTATCCTTTCTCGAGAGAAGATTATGTGGGCGATGTCAAGCTTCGAACCCTTTAAATCTGCTGACCCCGACGGTATTATTCCGGCGGCCTGAAGTTGGTCTACGTTCCTCGCATCTGGTTGGAGGTACGAGTTGTCTGTATCCCGAAGGCGGATGCGCGCCCGAATGACCTCAGACCGATTAGTCTATCTCCAACACTTCAACTGCTAGAGAGACTAATTGATGTCCTTTTGCGAAATAGTATACCACTACCCCTTCTGTATGCGTCGCTGCATACGTATTGGAAAGGAAGATCGGTAGATACGGCACTGCACTCTTTGGTTGGTTTTATTGAGAATTTTCTCGAGCAAAAGGGTTACACGATGGTTGTTTTCCTTGATATTGAGGGCGCTTTCAATAACATTAAACCTAGTGCAATTATCGAAGCACACTTGTGCCTGGAGGTTGATGAGTCGCTTCGCATACTTATTAACACGCTCCTAGGATCAAGACTTGTCCATACAACATTTGAAACATTGTCTGCGCGCAGGCGGGTTTGCAGGGGAACTGTCTCCCCTTCTCTGGAAGTAGGCGGTCAAGAGACTGCTTTTAGATCGACGACATCGCCGTCGCAGTCACGGGTAAATTTCTTGATACCCTAAGCGGTGTGCTACAGAATGCCCTATCCACTCTAATGGAGTGGGCAAACTGGTGCGGCCAGATAAGACGGAACTTGTGCTTTTCACTACAAGGCACACGATCCCTACAATCGAATCTTCCACACTGGAGGGCACAAAATTCGTTTTGACTGATAAAGCTAAATTTCTCGGTCTTATCTTCGACAGGAAGCCAAGGTAGAAGCTTAATATTCAAGAGCGGGTAACCAAAATAAAGGTAAAAATTATGGATTGCAGCCGAAAGCAGCATATTGGGTATACACAGCTGTTGTATGTCCTATATTATTGTACGGTATCAGTGTGTGATGGACAGCACTTAGAGTAGCGGCCTGCTGTGGTCGTCTACTGCGCAAGGTACAAAGGCTAGCTGCATTGGCCGTAACGGGGCTTTTTAGAAACAACTACCATTTTGCTCACCCATTCACCAGATTCATCGACTTTCTCAATGATGGTGGATTCTATCATTTCACTTAATTTTTTTATGTCATTTCTTTTAACTTTATAGGAATAGGTAGACTCGATACCGGCTGTAAATTTTCTTTGTTGTTGTTCATATTCGTAGCCCGAATAACGTATTCCGGTGTTAGGTTGACGAGCGTCGGTGCCAGTCTTCAGACCAGTTCGTGTTTCAAATAGATCAGTCTGGATCCTAACTTGTGAGTTGGTCATCGTCATCTTTGTCAGTCGCACTAATTTGGCCGGTATACTAAATTGCAGCATGATGTTTTACAGTACTCCATGATCGATACTGTCGTATGCCTGCTTGAAGTCGACAAAGATTTGGTATACGTCTACGTTGTATTCCCAGCACTTCTGGAGTATCAGTTGGACCGTAAAGAGCTGATCGGTTGTGGAACGACGAGGTCTGAAACCGCTTTGATATTCGCCAATGATACGTTCTGCGTACGGTTTTATTCTATTTTCCATAATTTTCGTCAAAATTTTATACTCGTAGGACATGCAAACTAGTGATATGCCCCTGTAATTCTCACATCGCACTTTATCTCCCTTTTTGTGAATTGGACAGATGATGCTTCTGCGCCAATCGTCTGGGATCACCTCGTCCTCCCATACTCGTAGGAGTAATTGATGTAGGGCACTAACTAGACCTGTTCCATGAAATTTTAGCAGTTCAGCTGGAATCTCGTCAACGCCCGGCGCTTTATTTCATTTTAGTGACCGCAACGCGTGATCAACTTCCTTGTTCCTGCGGCAGCCGGTTCTTTGTACCGGAACGACTCATTTTTCAACGGCCAAGAGCTGCCAAACCCCCTTGGTGCAAGAAGAACTGCAGCATTCGAAGCATCGCTACCACAACAACAACATCAACTTCCTCTACTGCCTCGGGGGTTGTATGGGTGGGCCTAGATCAACAATATCGTCGAGAGCTTCTTGTGTGGGGATGTTAGATGGTAGGTTCAGAAGCTCTTCAAAATAAGAGGCCCATCGTTTGTTAATGCCATCGGTGTTGCTGATGATGTTTCCATCCTTGTCCTTACAAAGGGGTTGGTAGCCGTTCTTGATTGTATTTACTAGTTTGTACGCTTGTCTGGTGTTCCTATTAGCTAAGCTTTCGTTTATATTCAGCAACTGCTTTTTATTCTATTTGATATTCGCCGTAGCTCGTCATATTTTTCTCTTCTGGCTCTGATTCCTCGTTGAATCCATTGTCTGTAGGCCTCGTTTTTCGCGTCAAGTGAGTTTTTGCATTCTTCGCCGAAATATGGTTAGATAAAACTTCGTTATAAAGAAGTGGAAAATGTTCGATTTTTCTTCAAGAGCGTGACGATCATTATGTTATATCACGTTTACACTACAACCAGATTACTTCATTTGCATCGTAATCTGGGTGTGGTGAGTTCAACATTGTGTTGATTTGACAGTTTCAGATTAAATCATCGGGTGCAGATGAAGTAATCTGGATGCAGTGTAATCGTAATATTACGTTACCTTACATTACGCTACGCGTTACGTTACGCGTTATGTTACGCAAGCTTTTAAATAGACCCCAAGCCAAAATATATATACATGTTAAAAAGTACCGTTATTTTTTGTTCAATCCTTATGACTGAATATTGGATTTCATTCTCATAACATTAACACTAATTTCCATTTGTTTTTTTTCCTGTGTCTTTTTAGAAAATGTTGGGTGGAAAGTTCATTTGTTGGTATTAAGCCGGTCGAATCGCCTCAAACGCCAGTTATCGAGAATAATTCATTTAGTGCACAAACAGCAACCGGAGGCGGACACAAAAGTGGTGCTACATCATCAACTCAACATATGAATGGAGTCGGTGAGTCTACGATTATATGAAAATAATAGTAATGAGATAAAATTGAAATGGAAAATAAATCTATATATTTATACTTAACGAGAAACAAAAATTAAGAAAAGAAACAATATTGAAAAAACAATTAAATCTGAACAATTTTAAATATTTGATATTAAAATGAAAATTTGAAACTAGATAAAATTGCTGATGTTTTCTAGATTAGATTTATCAGATATATATTCCTTTAAGATAATTACAGTTTATCTTATATACATAATATATTTAGATCAATATCTGTTTTTTAATATATACATATTATTGTCATTGATTGAATGAATGGTAGAAATATTAACATTGTGGAACACTCTCATACACATCATTCATCCTACATTATATACATTTATATGATTTGTAGTTGACTTTTTATATTGACAAAGCAATTTTACGTTGCTTTTTTTACATCAGATTCATACTCGTATGTTTTCTAAGTTTTTGATTGTGTGTCTGTTCAAGAAATTCAAATCCTGCCTGTATGAATAATATTTTGGATTTCCCCAATGTTTTTTATATCATTATTCCTTTTGCACATTTGACCGAGTTTAGTTTTTGTTTAATGACAATGTAGTCATAAATGCTTTTGACAAAAAACTTACTTAATAGATAAATTTACTTAGAAAATGGCTAAGTTCATATCACACAACAGTTGGCATACTGTTGCCAATTTGTTTTATGAACTCTCTCCACTGAGTTTTTGATGGACGCAACATGCTGTGAAAAATGTCATTTTCTACATCACAAAAATTTCTCCGCTGACTAGGACTAGCATATGATGACAATCCTGAAATGACACTTGCGCTGTCATATTCATAAGATTTTTCGTCAGTAGTCAGTTTTGAACTGGAAATACGACAATTGATGGATGACTAGATGCGAGTGCAGTTCAGAACACAACAACGTGTTGCAATGCTGCTTCGATACTGTTGCCAAAGCATGTTTCGATTCCGCTGTGTGTTATGAACTTAGCCAATGACTTCATATTAATGATTTTTTTTTCGCTCTCTGACTTTTCTAACGGATATATATTTATAAATACATTTGTGCAGTGTATTTTTTTATTTAATAATCCAAAATGTGGCTTAGAAACGATTGAGTGCCTTCAAATGTGCATTGTTGCATTAAGATCAAACAGAATAAAATTTTAAAAAACTTCTTGACAGAAAAGATATATAGATATAGTGTAAAGTACCGCCTTTTCAATTCATAATAATAGTCCAATGATTGTAGAGAGTCTAAACAAATTGTGTATTATTTCTTTGTTTATTATTTCACTTCTTGGAATAAATATTTGTACATTTTTATGTAGGTTTATATATAAATATATATACAAAACAAAAAATTCATACAATGAAAAATATTATTAACGAATCTATAAGTAAAATTCAAACATGTACGTTAAGTTTTAGGTTGTTTAATTTAATAATATTGATTATACGATTTTTCTTTTAGTTTTTTTTTTCTTTATTTTGCTCATTTGAGAATGGAAGAATAAAAAAATATGAATTGTTTGAAATAAAGCGAAATTTCAAGTGTACAGATGAAATTATTCATAAAGATGAATTCTTAGTGATCCTTGTTTTCTTTCGAACATTACTCGACGATGAAAGATTGAAAGTGATTCAAATGAATTATTCAAAAGTAGAAGGATTTATCCGCCCCGATCGATCATGATAAATGTATGACTTCATTAATTAAGTTCCATTGTGTTCTACTCCTGCCTACATCCTTTTAATTTTTCCAAGTTTTGGTGCTATTTAATACGACCCTTACCATCATATTTTAAACATTCTTTATACATTTGCGGTTTAGTGAATGTGTAAAGCATTTAACACGATTCATTTGCTTCTCAACCATTCATTTAATATTTTGTTTCAAGCTTTTGTCAAACAGACAACCCCGAAAAAAGTGCTTTGCTTCGTTTTCTTTTATTTTCAATGCTAAGCACGCTTACAATATTCTCCGATTTATATGACAAGAATAGTCAAATTCAAGCTATTCTTTGATGAAATGATTCTGAATCGGACATCAAAATCACCTTCTTATTTACATTCGGCTTGAAATAATGAAAGGTTTTGATAATAAGGAGAATATGACGAATCTATTGCTTATTATGACTAAATAAATAAATATATGAAAATATATTATCTAACCATCAACAGACCGATGTGATTTATCTCCTGAGCACTAACATAATTAATTCACGCTTTTACTAATCGTTTTGGAATATCGAACTCAACTATTCATGTTTTTTTAGTCTTCCTGAAAACGAAATGCTACGAACACTATATAAATCTACAAAGAAAGAAAATGAAACTTTTCTTCTAACCAACATTATCTACTTATACAAAGAAAAATAGATTGTTATTATTGTTTTATATAGCTGCATACTCATATTATTATATACGTTTAGTATATATACATATATATATTATTAAAATATTTTTTTTCATTAGTTTAAAACAAATGCAATTTATTTATCAATTTAATTTTAATTGTATTCTATACTCCACCAATACTATCGATGTCACACGAATTTGTTGCATTATATATATATAGAACAAAGCCAAGTTTTCTTGTTTTTTGTTTCATTGATTGTTCGGTGCAGACGATGACGAGTTGAAAGAAATAAAGATAAAATGAAAATGATTTTAATAAAATAATTAAAGAAAAGATATGCTTTCTTCTATGCCTTATATTTTACCATTTCTCCCCCTCCCACTCATATCCTAAACTCTAAAATAAAACACGAAAAATATACCTTCACTATGCATTCCTCTTCGAATATTTTTGACCATTTTTAATAGTATTTATTGTGCTCTACTCGTATTGTTTGTCGTATTTGTTTGCCTGCTTTTTATATGTAGTCTGTGGCATATTTTTATTCTCAATTTCAACATTGAAATGCATTAACATACTGTGTATCTGATGTTTTGTCCACGTTATAATGAGAATTTTTATCATTTGTTTGTTTTTTACTTTCTGTTCGTGCTTGATAAATCATTTATTCTGACATTCACCTACACACGTACACTTTACAATACATTTCGATGTAATTGCGTCTCCGATTTTAAACTTTACGCTTGGATATTTCGTCTGTATTTCTTTTGGCATTTCATTTTCTATAGCTTCTACTATGTCCCTTCATTATATTGAGGTGGAAAAAAGTGATTTTAGGTGCTTTGTATTCTATGCACAAATTCATGAATTTGATTTTTCACTAACGGATCAAAATTGCGACTGGGTGTTTACTGGAATGATTGTTTTTCAATGGAGATAAATGTCATATGCAACTCTCTATAGGTAATATCATCATGCGTTCTGTTTAATGGCTGCGTTTTGGGAAACTGACAGGATCAGACAATTTGACTGTGAGTAACAGAGATGTGAAGTATTGTATATCCGTAAGTTGAAGAGAGAGTGTCGCTTATTTGAGAGGATCTTTAGAGGGGAAATATACCGGAAAAATTTGTTGGTTCGTTTCCCCAGCCTATGATTTCTAAACAAATACATCTACCGATCTCTCTGTCTCTTTCGCTCTAGTGCAATTACTAAGAAACAGGAGTAACGAAAATTGGTTGGTTGTCATTCTGCTCCCGGGATTCGTATGTAGTTGTTTTGGGATGAGTCGTGTGCGTCGAATGTGTGAATGTATCAGTTAAATGGTAGTCCGGATGGCGCAACGGTTAGCACGATTGCCTTCTACGCACTGGGCCCCGGTTTGATTCCTACCGAATGCGGTAGTTTGTGATAAAAAAGGGGATTTACGTGTCGGACTATGAGCCCACTCAGCTGTTAAATGAGTACCCATTTATGGGGTAAATAACTCGGTTGAGCGTGTGGCTGATCACACACCTTTGCACAAGACATACCGTCATGATCTAGAAAATGAGATGATGCTAACTCATCTCGAGGCCATGGTTCAAATTGGACTGTTGCGCCAATTAATTATTTATTATCGGTTAAATGCGTCTCTCTTTCACTTACGGATACACAATACTTTGCCATCTCTGTTGCTCACTGTCATTTCCTTAACCGGTCAGGCTTTCAGGACCGCGACCAATGTCTCCAGAGGTACATTAGCTGCGTTCCTACGAACAAATCAGGTTTTGACATTTATCAAATTCTCCTCCGGTAAAATTTGTACGGACAACTGTCATGAAAACGTTCTTCTCCGGATCTGTTGCGGGGCTTGAACCGCAAAGGCCGTGTTTCAAGTAGCAAAAACTGCCCGCCACATTACCGAGCTAAGCTACAGACGCATACTAAAATACACATAAACAAAAAATTTCGATTTTCACTGAAATAAATGAGTTATTAGCGACATTTCCATCACTCTCGCTGGCGATTTTAATGTACACAACTCTCAATGGCTTAAGCATTCCTCCAGAACCGAAATTTTGTTGGTAGAGAGTTGGTACTTTTTTTTTGAGTCTTTCAATCTCCACTAATTAGTAGACTCCTCAACCAAGATCCCGGATATATTCGATGAAAACGCCAATCTCCTTGAATTCTTTATCACCTCACATCCTGATAAATACTAGATTTCACTCTCAGCTCGCCTGGGTAGTTTTGATCACCTCGTAATATCATCCCCTTTCTCAACAAGTTCTCTGGTCTATAAAGGTGTTCCATCCCTCAAAAGGCTTTTGTAGGATTATGGCAAAGCTGACTGAGTCTCATTGGTTGCGTTTCTATTTTGGACCGTGTCGGCACCGTGTCGACACGGTTTCATAGATACTTTGCGGAAACGCTACAATTTCAGACACCGTTACCAAAATCTTTGAAAATTGGAAAAGTATCACGATTATTTTCCGATCCGATTACCCCTTCAACGATTTCTATATGTAGTTTTGACAGCTCGCTCTTGACAAGTTCTGCCACTCCATTCGTAAACAACTCTTTGTTGTCGTCAAATTGCGTGTAGTGATTGAAAAGTCTGTCCTTGCTTGTCATTTTGTTTAGAAATTGTGTTTAAAAGTGTAAATATCCCTTATTAATTGGCGTACGTTTGTGTGAAATATATTCATGGCGGCACGGAAATCGTATCGTTCATCGGAGAAATCACGAATCGGAGAAGGGGTAATGGATAAGTAGGGGAATCACGATACTTTTGGGATCGCACTAATTGGCTGCATTCAGGCAGTGGCTGCATTCACGTGAAAATTTTCGCTACGGAACGCTACATCCCCTCTACTACACATTTGAGGAGACACTACCTGTCAACATTTTTTTCGTGATTGAACCGCTACAATGGTGATTATGTTAACATGTTGAAATCCTCTCCACAACTTTCGTTCACCAATTTTCCATTGCAAAACATTTCTTTGGCACATCACGAAACAAGGAAATATCAAATCAAACGACAAGAAGACTGTGAATTTAGATATACGGGGATTCTATTTGCGCTTTTGATGTACACAAACGTCACAACGCACATACCAGCTGCGAATTGTCATATGTAGCGGCTACATGCCCAGAGAGCGTAAAAAATTTCTGCTAACAAGGGGAAGTAACCGCTCCGGAGCGGATGGAAGGAGCGATTGCAATCACGAGCGGGAGGGGTAGTAGCGCTCCGGATGAAACGAGTGTCGTGAATGCACTCAGTATGTAGCGGGAAGTAGCGCTATGTGTCAAAATATCCCCTCCACCACACATTTGATTAGCCGCCACCTGTCACAAGACTTGTTTGGTGATTGAATAGCTATCGTGCTTGGTGGCCATAGTTACCGCTCTATGATACTATTCTAGAGCTCGGAGATATAATCGCGGCGCGATAAAAAACTGCCTGCGGATACTAATAGAGCTCTCACATCCGAGCTTGTCTGTATAAAGACGGCGTGGATAGGAACTGCTAGCAAATGCACTTCCGAAAAGTAGATATATGCTATCGAAACGTCAACAAGGCATAGAAATGGTAGAGATGTTGACGCGCCCATGCCCCTGGAGGGGTCAATACAATTAACAAATATCTGGCAAATAGGTGACACCGCAAATATTTGATATTTGAGTCGGTAAAGTATGATGGCACGGCTGCAATTATTTTTTAACGTCACACTTTACCTACTTTTGAACGACACTGCGCTTTTTTGTGACAACACACATCTCTCTCTCTGGATTCTGTCAACCCCTTGTGGGGCATAGGGCATTAACCACGCCGACTTTCCACCTCGTCCTGTTCGCCGCCATCGCCTTCAACTGTCTGCACGATTTGCCTAATGATTCACCCTCGACCTCAACTAATCTTCTCCAGGTGTTTCTAGGTCGTCCAACGCGGCGACTTGCTACGGTTCCCTGTGGGTTCCAATGTTTAGCAATGTTTTCCGGCCCTTTTCGAAGTGTGTGACCTATCCATTGCCACTTTTGCCTTTTTATGGAGGTGTCTATCCTGTCCTGGCCAATAATGAACAGGAGGTCGTCATTAGAAATGACCTCTGGTAGCGTATGTGAAGGATGCGTCGTAGACACTGGCTCACGAATTGCCATCTAGTTGTTATCGCCCTGGTCACCTTCCAAGCTGAACAGCCATAAAGAAGCACAGATTTTACATTGGTTTCGAAGATCCTGAGCTTGGTACTTCTGGAGATGTTGCTGTTTTGCCAGAAAGGAGTCAAACTGAAAAAAGCTGCCCGATCCTTATTGATGCGAGACTGTACATCAGCATCTGCTCCACCATCTGCTGTAACTACGCTTCCGAGGTAGCAAAAATTGTCCACTTTTTCCACCGTCTGCCCCGAAACACAAATTTCGCTCTGTCATCCTGGATCCAATCTTAAGTACATAGTTTTGGCAGCATTGATTTTAAGCCCCGCATTGCCACTTTCGCGGTGCAGGGCATCCGTCATTTGAACTAGATGATCCGATCTATTTGAAAGAAGACCATGATTGCCCATTAGGTGTTCAAAAACAAAAAAACCGATCAGGCATGTGACATGGTTCTAAAGGAGCTAGCATGTACGAGAATGAGTCATTGGGTTTATATGTGGGATGGAGTAGTGGAGGCGTGTTTGTGATTGATATGGTGTAGTGTGTTTGAGGGGTATTATGGAGGGAAGGGGGATGAAAGGAGATACAGATACAGTTAAATGTGTGATTTGCATTCGGTGTAAGATTATTGTGCGTGATAATTGCTATAATGGTTGAATAATTATGGCAATGTGATGGTAGCTGGATGTTAGTGGCCGAGTATCATGAGGCGAATGCACTAGACAGATAACTGTTGATGGCATTCTGAGTCCTTTGGTTAGGACGAAAGGACATTGACAATGAAGTGATATGTAGGCAAGATGGGTATCATAAGGGTGTTCCATAAACACGTGTGGTACTTTGATTTCGAATAAAACGCAAACGGTTCGGAATTTTTCCAAATATTTTCCTGTTGAAACCACATATCGTCCAGACCCTGAGCTTCAACCTCCGGTACAAAATAGTCCTCCAACATAGTGTGGTATCACTCAGAGTTGACATTTTCGGTGTTTCCATCCTCATCTTCGAAAAAATACGGCCTGATGATGCCTCCGACCCATAAACCGCACCAAACAGTTACTCGCGACGGATGCATTGACTTCTCCACGATCACTTGTGGATTTCCGCGCCCCAGATATGGCAATTTTGCTTGTTAACATAGCCGCTGAGGTGGAAATGAGCCTCGTCCAGCAATCATTTGCAGGGCCCAATCAGCGAATGTACGGCGTTGTGCATGGTCACGAGGCAACAGCTGCTTGGTCAATTGGACACACATATGGGTGTAATCTCAGGTCCAAGCGAAAAATTCGATGCACGGAGGTCGCGGAAATGGCCAATTGTTGCAAACGATGGCGAATAGACATTTCGGGGGACTCGACGACACTTTCACTTACGGCAGCAATATTTTATACACGCCGTCAAGTACGGACCCAGTTTGATAAAATTTATTCACAATATTGCGCACAGTTGTTTCACTAATGTGGTGATTGCGACCCCACTTTTGGAGAATCGATCGTAGCGTTTGCACCATCGATTTTGGGACTTAAGATCCAAAATTCGAGGATTTCAATGCGTTGTTCTTTCGTGTAGCGATCTATAACTAAAATTCTATACTGTCGCGATGACAATAACACAAAATATGGCTGAAAAGGGTCGATAATGCTGATTTTAATCGATAACAAAGTACCACATCTACTATTGAAACACCCCTTATAACTGGGGGTGATGAGGCGAATGCATTAGACTACTGTTGATGGCATTTCAAGTCCTTTGGTCAGGAGAAAAGGACCTTCTTGGGCATGAAATGAAGCCACGCCATGGGTATCTTCTGATTTAAGGTGATGCGACAAATGCTCTGGATGACTGTTGAATATATTTTGATTCCTATCGTCAGGATAGAAGGACCTTTTTGGACATGAAGTGAAACCTAGCCAAGTATGTTAACTGTACATTAACATTGCCTTAACAGTATGTTAACAATGCATTAACAGTGCATTATCAGTGCGTTAGCATGATGTTGCATTGACAGTGCATTATCACGATGATAAGAGTACACTGGCAATGGCACCACTACGGACTTTTCGTAACGGACGGCGCGGCGCGGCGTGTCGATAGGTGAAGCATGGCGGCGTTCAGCCCCCCCCCCCCCCCCCATTTCAGTGGTTTCTCCCCAACAGGTTCAAATAACTTCTTTTATATTTTTATTTCAGTACGTATGGGAGTTTCTTTTAATAAATTCATTTAGTGTTATATTTTATAGTATGTGAGTTATAAGACAATTTTAGTGAACAGAGCGCCTTCAATTCTGTTTGCTAATACTTTCGAATTAATAAAAATAACCTTATAATTAATCATTCACTTGGCGTTAAATTGAACACTTAAATTGAACGACGGCTTAACATTCTGCTTTGGGAGCTATATTCGTTAATTTGTTGAAATGTTTGTTCTAAACTCCTTGTGCTGTTAATATCCTTGATAAAGCAATATTGTGAATTTTCTTAATCAATTCATTGCTTGCTTGTAATACTTTAACATAATGTTTCATCATCACTATCACGTTTCGCCATTCTGTACGTATGCAACATTTTCCCTATAAAAATTTCCGCCGCATTTCAAATTCATCCACTATATCGGAATTTTTAACAATTTATTGTTGTTGCCAAATTGAACCCAGTAAGCAAATCATTTGAAACACTATCAACAATTTACGATACGATTCTCAACTCCTTCCCATTAAAATCGACTTTGAATCTACAAGTGAAAAAAAAAGAATACATAAAAAAAACAACCAAAAATCAAACCCCCAACCAAAATTTGTCATCATCTTAACAGTTTCTGCAGATTGTACATCGCCGAATACCGCCTCGCTTGAAGATGTCCTAACTTCCTTGCTTGGATTGCCATCCGATTCTTCGACCACAGGTATGAGCCTGTAAGTTATGTTCCATAAGAAGACGAGTTCTAATTATTTCTCTTGTTCGTATCTTTTCTGTTTTATCTGTTGACTTGGTTTTTGATCTCATTTCGATTAGTATCAAGCTGCTATGCTGCATGGTAAGCATCTTTGACTTACTTTTACATTACTACGTAACATATACATTTTTCAAAGATTTTGCCGGCAAAGTCCTTACATTACTAATTATCCATTCGCAGCATGTCAGTTTCACAAATTTCTTAGTTCACATTTTTTGAGTTGAGAAAGAGATAAGAAAAAAAAAAAATAAAATAAAAAAAATGATATCCTTTTTCAAGGTTTAAATTTTCTTTATAATTTAACAATCGTTATATACAACATGACAAAACTATTCCCGTACCAGAAGACGCAATTACATCACAGCAGAATTTTTGTTGGACATTTTTTTTGAGAAGTGTATTTTATAATTACCTAAATAAATAAAGAGGTACTCTGCATCGGGATGGTATCCTGATTGGTATAGATTCCTATTATATACTTTTTTAAATATAATAGGAATGTGCATGTATATCATAGATATACGTAGACATTTCCAAACTTAGTTGATTTATTCATTTGTTATGACCGTTTAAGAGAAAAGTGCCACGATTCGGTCAGGATACCTTCTTTATCGCCGACCTTTTTATTTTACTGTAGCGAATATATGGATGCGTACTAACTTCTCTAATATTTTCTCTTCAAGGCGATACAGCTAGAGAATGTCCTCCAGGATATCGTCGAGCTTCCGCCTCACCAAGTAGTCTACAGGTCGAACAACAGAGTCGTTTGCGACGTCGCAGCGAAGGTGACGCCCAAAGACAGCAGCAACAGAAACAACAACAACAGCAGCCGCAACAACAACAACAGCCCAAACCCAATAACAGTCCAAATCCCCAAAACGACATGCTTACTGTGCAAAGTCCTCGTCGTATAAGTCTCGATTCCAGCGACTCAAAAACAGTATCGGATGCTATGGTACGATGTCGCAATAGCAAATGTGATAAAATGACTTCGGCAAGTGAAGCGAAACGTTTATACAAGAGCTGTCACAATTGTCCGCATCAGTATTGCTCACGAGAATGCAGGCGTGCCCACTGGGAGAAGCATCGAAAAGCTTGCCTGCACACACGCTCGTCCAACCTGTGCAAGCAAGTTCTCTCGTCTTGTAAGGACGATATGGATACACTACGTCATCTCAGTCTGTTGGCCCGTAAAGGATATCTGTCACAAGGACGTGGCGTTGTACGCATCCTCTTCCGAAGTCCCGAGCGAGCCGAAGCTTTTATAAAAAATGGCTTCCAATGTCTGGGCGAGGCGTCCTATGTTCGTTGGCCGGATTTGATGCCTTCTGAAATGGGTTTGGAACTCTACTCGGAACTTTTGCGTCTTAGCACCGAATACAAGCCCGAATCGAAAATGCTCATCTTTGTGGCAATATGTGTGGTATCTGAGGCGCCAGCATCTGGAACGGCTGCCGTCAAGTGGGAACGTCAATTAGTTTCACGATGTGCCAAATTGAAGCTGTGCAAGGCTATTGTCAACGATGCCGATCCTGCCCTACAACAGAATGCCGCACCACAGGAAGCATTTACCGAGATTCTGATTCTGACTTTTAACAATCAAAAAATCCGAACGCAAAAGGAGCGTGAGATTATTTTGGTGAACATACAAACATTGCTCAGTAGGCGAGGTGTTTCGTTGCGGAAACACTATCCGGAAATTTATCAACGATTACAGAATTACGTGGAGGCGATTACAGATAAATTTTCACCGGTCACTATACATCCGCGCGATTCGCAGACAGGACAGGGATTTGTTTGTATTATTATGCCGAATGCTGGCGATATTGAGCCAAATCGACTGCCGAAATTGGATAAGGGCAACAGGGTTAGTACGTTTGATGTTGGCGAGGAGCTGTTCGAAAGTTGATTTTCGGCTTAAGTTGGCGACAGCAAGGGGCCGTGTATGGTGGAGGATGGTTAGGAACGCTGATATTTGTTACTAGAAGAAAAAATGCGCTTATGTATGGTGGTAGAACGGTTTGTAGCAGAGTTTTCATGGTTTTTTATGACTTTTTTTTTTTTATTACATTACTTCTAATGATTTAGTAATGATATTCTGATGACTCATGCCATAATTTCGATGCACATATGAACGAGGACCGGTAATCTGTTTAGTCGGTTAAACAGATTACCGGTCCTCGTTCATATGTGCTCGAAATTGCATCGGTTTTTGCTTTCGGCATAGCATATTGATGGGTCATACTCATGATTCAAGAATAGAAGGTTACGCAAAGAAGTGTGCAACCTTGTCGCTCTCTCTGCATGTATGAATGGGAGCATAATTCTGCTGCTGTATCCATCTAAGTAGACGAAAAATATTCTGGAACTATGGAAAAAGTATTTTTCGAATCTTATGGTACAATTTTGTCGTCATTTTGTACGCAGGAGCTAGGACGAAGCTAAAGTAAGTCAAAAACCACAATTCCTTAGAGCAGATCCCGGATATAATAGTTAAGTCCGCCCGGACCAAAGTTAACTTATTTTTCATCCGAAAAAACTACCGTTACTGAAATCAGCAGAAAAAATTTGGCTCTTCGACTAGTCCCCACAGAAGAGAAAGTTGCGTCTTGCTTTGGGAGGTTTCGTCCTAGGTCCTGCGTACAAAATGACGACAAAATCGTACCATACTATGCGGTAAATACTTCTTTCATAATTCGAGATATTTTTGGTCTGCTTAGATGGATATAGCATGTAATGGACGGTTTGGTGGGCATCCGAAGATGCCCGTGGGGGCGGAGCCTAGGTAGTAGAAGAAAAAGGCTCCTCAACGAGCTAGCCAGCGGCCTATGCTTGCTGTAGCTCAGTTCGGGAGACGTGGGCGGGGTTTTCGCCGCTCGTTACGTTTTTCCGTAAAGGCGTCGTTGAGGTAAAATGATTCATGATAAATACTCATTTGCCCTAACCTCTAGTGGGGCATAGCTAACGTTTCGTTGGCATAAACCAATTTTCGGACAATACACGTTGCCGGCATGCAACTTCTGCTCTCATTTAGCCACTTATCTGCGACAAGTCGGGAGATGTTGTGGCTTATTATTACGTCCCGCTTATTATTACGTCCCGTGGTCGAGACTTGAACCCGTAGCGACCGTACTCAGACATGCGACTAACGCCTCTACGCACTGATGTACCGGAGGAAGGCAAACGCGCCAATAACATTTATTTTTACAAAAATCGAGATTCTTCCTCAAAGTACTTTTCTATTGGCCACAGAGATAAATAGAAGGAGATGAAACCACTATACACCGTACACTAAATTCTGAACGTAATTTCACCACATACGAACTAGTAAAAAGTAAACAGAGAGACCGATACATCGTATCATTTGACCCTCTGTGCAACTAACTCTTGACTGCTGCTGTGTGAGAGCGTGAATTATAGCAGATTTTCTGAACCGTTAACTTTAGCTGCGATCAAGGAACATCGGCCAACCCTTTTACCAAAAGGACAGGAACAGTGGACAGCACTCAAAACCAGGTGCAATAAGCTGAAAATAGAAAGAATCCAAAGACTGGGAAGTTTGGGAATCACAGGAGCGATGAGAACCACGCCCACAAATTCCCTAAACACCCTTACGAAATTATCCCCACTGGACCTAATGAACGCAGCTTCCAAATGTGCATTAAGACTTAGGGAAACGGGGCCATTTAGCACGAGGCTTTATGGCCATCGTAACACCATACTGCCTCTCGAGAATACAGACCTCATCAAACCGGTAATTGACTCCATGAGAAACTTCCGGGTAATCATACCAGAAAGGGACTTCTACTCCACAGGCGAGAACAGACCTAAGAATTCCCTAAGCCTCAATACGGATGGCGCTAAGACCGAAACAGGTGTTGGAGCCGCGGTTCATTCGCTAGAGCTCCTACACAATCTATCGCTCCGACTGCCGAACGAGTGCAGCATCTTCCAGGCGGAGGTGGTAGCGATACAAAAAGCTACGGAGCTAGTCTCAACAACACGCAGGATGGGCAAATCTACATTCACTCAGACAGTCAGGCTGCGTTGAAAGCGCTGCTGTCAGACACTATCAGATCAGGGACGGTGCTTAACTGCCTCTCAATTCTTCAGAGATTGGGCACCTTAAGGAAGCTGGAACTCCGATGTATACCAGGCCACAGCAGCTGCCTTGGCAAACATAATGCGGATGAACTCGCAAAGCAGGGGGAGCTGCACTGGATGTCACAATGGCAATAGCAACTCCTATTTTAATACAAACACTAAGAACAAAAATGAGCTCTAAGATGATGCAACTGGCCAACCAAAATTGGAACAGAACCATCAACTCCAGAATCACGAGAGAACTCTGGAACGCATGCAACACTAAGAAAACTGATGTACTCTTAGGGCTCTCTAGGGGTTAATGTGCAATGCTAGTGGGCTTATAACGGGTCACTGCCTAATAGATGAGCATGCACACAGGCTGGGACTGATCACAGACAGCGGCTGCAAGAATTGCAAGCTGCCAAATACCAAAGAAACTTTGGAGCACCTCCTGTGCGAATGCCCGGCACTCGCAAGGACAATACATATAGTATAGTCTTGGAGATTACTAACTTTGGGGCGACCGGTAGCGCAGTGGGTTGAGGCATTAGTCTCATGTTTGGCTACCGGCGTTTCGGGTTCGAATCCCGTCCACGACGATGTTCGTGGCCATGGATGTGCAGGAGGTGCATGCTGGCAACTGCATTCTCCGAAACCAGATTATGCCAACGAAACGTCAACTGGGCCACATGGAACAGTTGACGCGCTATGCCCCACAAGGGGTTAGGGCAATTGAGTAAGCGCGACGAAAACCTTCGATCTATGATCTATGCGGGGCCGTGAGCCCGCCACCTAACCTAACCTAAGCAGAGAGACACACGCACTCCGCTGCACAACACCCGCTCAGTTCATATTGGTCCATACAGTAGCACAGGAGATGTCAAACTTGCATTCCCCCCTCATACTTCCCCTTGGTGAACAATAAAATTTCATTTTGTCTCTCTGCCGCGGAACAGCAGACCGGTCCATGTAGAAGCACATGAGATGTCAAACATCACATCCACACATCTACCACCCTTGTACGGAATTGCTTCGTCTCTCTCGCTCTTTTTCATTTCCTTCTAACTCTCTCTTCTGAGCTATTCGCTCACCATTATCTACGTCATGTGAGTACTAATAGAACTCCCATTGCGCTCCGAAGTTGTCAGTATAAAAACGGCGCGGAGAAGAGGTACATGCTAGCAACTGCGCGTCCGAAAAGTAGGCATGGAAATGCAAGATATGTTGACATGTCCATGCCCCTCGAGGGGTCAATGTAGTTAATTTCATTATCTGCGCCATCTACATTACTAACCCAAGCAAGAAACCCCCAAACCTTAATCGTGTCGCGACTAGTACTCAATGAACAAAAAAATGTTGAGTTAAAAAAATGAAAAAAAAACTGCTACAGCCGTTCAGTAATGCACCGAATTTCTGCTTAAAAAAAAAAACAATAAATTTTAAAGCAAAATACTTTGTGATTATTTTTGCCTTAGTGTGTAGTTATATTTCAGAATATGTATAATCAATTTAATATACGAGTAATATTGTTTAGGACTTATTGTACTATATTTACTTTTACGGCGAAAAAATCGCCTCTTCCCGTTAAGTTTTCCTATTCTAAATTCTACAAAATTTCCATATTTAGTACGTTTCACATAGAAAATTGTTTAATTAAGACGAGTATCTTAAAAAAATAAAAATTTTCTTAAAATTCAATGATGCTTTAATATCATTAATCACATTTAGCTTAACTTTTTATTCATCTCAATAAAAATATAAATTCTAGTTAATTCGAAAGCTAATCTATCAAACCTTTGATTGACTAACTTTAATCCAATAAAGCAAAGTTTTTATACGCTATATTTTAGGTAGAGGATAATGATTTAAAATAGAATAGGAACTTTGTGGAAACGCTTGGTGAAATGAGATGGATATGAACGAATAATGTGCTAAGAAATAGATTTGTGTACTTTCACTAAATAGATTTAACTTATAAAAAAAAGCCAAAAATAATAGTTTTTTTTTGTATTTTTAAGGAAGAAAAAACGTATAGTATAATCGTAGACATATTTGTGAATGCAATAATGTTGAAACACCAAAGGTGAAAAGCTAACAATACATGGAAAGACACGTCAAGTAGTTTAAGATTACGTTTACAAATATTAAGATATAATATGCATACATAAACATTTATACATAGTTGCAGATGTTATATCAAATAAACAGATGTTATGTTTTCTTTAATACTGTAATCATCAATGAATTTATCGAATAAGTTTATATATAAAAAATAAATGAATACTACATTATAACATTTCATCAAGTTAAAAAAGAAAGAACAAAAAAATTATACTCGTATATTCAAAAATCGTAGCAAATTATGTATACTTAGAACATGTACTCAAATTTATAGTAAATATTTAGTCGAAGAGCAAAATTTATTTATCAGTTGAATATTTTTATAATTATATAATATGTAATCTTTTCTATAAATATAGACAGAGAAAGAAACGGAGAAAAAGATAACTAAACAAATCTAATTAAACTAATCAAAAAATACAATAAATAAATAATTAATAAAGCCAATCAATAAATCTATATAAAATAAATTAATTGTGAAATACATTAAATAATAATTGTATTTCTTGCCAATTACAAAATTTAAAAAATATATATTAATTAAGTTAATATAAATGGGATGTTAAAGGGCATTGTGCAAACGTACTGTTATTTACTTAAGAGTAAGACCATTCATGTATGCGTATTGACATTTGTTTGTAAAATAATTTAAAGAGAAAAGGTGTTATTACCTTTGCATCCAACTATTTCATACTAAACAAAAATGATGTAAAAAAATCAAATAAAATGAAAATTTAAATAACTGAATTAATATGATAAATACTTAAATACATTATTATTAACGCTGATGGTTAATGTTTTCTTTTTTCCTTTTCGTTATTTGAAATCGGCCTATTACATTGTATGTACACCTCTTATAGGAACAGTGAAATCGGAGCAACTTCTACAACTTGTGCTACTAATTTTAAAATGTCAAATGTCGCCCTTTATCGGCGCCTCATCTTATTTTCATCATCATCATGGCGCGACAGTCCGATGTCGGGCCTTGCCGTTCCATCTTATTTTACTCGTCCAGAATAGTCCGGGGAATAGAGGTATATTGTCTTGCAAAAGGTTCGGTAGTTTTAATTTTTTGAAATGTTACGAGAAATGTTACGAGTACATAATTTCCCTTGACTTCAACACACTTGGTCCCGCGTTTGTGGAACATCAGTATTCCTTCCTGGAAGTGAGAGTCTGGAAGGCTGTGAAAATATTCATCTACGGCCCTCTCAACTTCTTCATTGGATGCGAACCGCTTCCCAGAGACAAATTTCTTCAAGTTTGTGGACAGATGGAAGTTTGAGGGTGCCACATCAAGAGAATATGGGGGGTCGAGCAAATCGTACTCCAAAATCCCAGTTTTCCCATCGCCAACGCACACTTGTGTACAGGTGCGTTGTCCTGGTGAAAGATGATTTTTTTCTTCTTCAAGCCAGGCCCTCGAGAATTTTAGCATCCAGCTGGTCAAGAAGTTTGAAGTAATATTCGCCTGTTATTATTCTAATCTTTTCAAGGAATTCAATTAACAGGATCCCTTGCGCATCCCAAAACACGCTGGCCATGGCCTTTCTGGCAAAAGCGATCGACTTCGCTTTCTTTGGCGCTGAACCACCGGCTTCCACCCACTGCTTCGACTGCTGATTCGTTTCTGGCGTGTAGTGGTGAACCCAAGTCTCATGCACGGTCACAAATTACCGCAATAAAACGGTCGGATGGCCGCGCATTTGATCGGCATTCAGCAAATGCGGCACCCATCTTGCGCAGTGTTCTCACATCTCTAATTCTTTTTGCAAGATGTCTCGCAACCTTTCTTCCGATATCCCCACAGCCTCAGAAATATCACTCACTTTCATTCGCCTATTGTCCAACACGATATGATGCACTTTTTCGATGGTTTCCGGTGTGGTTGAGGTTTCTGGCCGTCCTTCACGTGGGTCGTCTTCGAGGGACGTGCGACCATGTTTAGATTCAGCTGCCCATTTTTAGGGTTTTGTAGTAAAACAAAACCCTTATGAAATCGGTCATGCGTCCGTCTGTCTGTCTGTCTGTCCATGGAATATCTCACGAGCCGCTGAGGCTACATGTATGAAATTTTGTGAAAATATGTAGAAGTACTATAATTCTCTGGAGGAAGTGATGCATCGTAATAGGTCAACTTTGAGGGGGGGTCCCCATAGAGGGGAAATGAAGGACGAAATTTTTTTTTCATTTGGTATAGGCAAGTGGGGTATCGTAAGAAAGGTACCGTCGAGTACATTCCATTTCTGGAATTTTCTTCAAATTTGAACAAAGGGGAAAAGAGGGAGAGGGGAAAACATGTGATCCGAGTTTGTCCCCCCCCCCTTGCATTTCCAAACCGTTACACTTAGAGATATGAAAATTTACAGAAAAGCGGCATTTTACTAACATAGAAAACTATAAATAATAGAATTCCAAAATCTCATCAAAAAAGGTTAATAATAGTACATTTCTATGTTTTCAGTTAGCACACCCCTGCACCCATTAACCACACCCGAGGTCAAAAATATTGATGGCCAATGATAACCAACACCATAGGCAATAATGCCTCTACGTTTCATTACAACCATGTAATATTTAACAATAGTACATTCACTTAAAGTTATGCATTTTTACACTATTCATACAAAAAATACACCTACCGGCTTCAAAGGTGCGAGTACTACTTGCATGTTGTTTTGCGTAGTGCGAATCGTAGTTATTGTTACATATTATATTATGGTTAATCACATTTATGAAAGGGTAAAGATTGGTAGGGGGCGATGTGTGGTAATTGGCCAACTGTAACGGGCGGGGGAGGGGAGGGTGAGTGGCGAAATTAAGGTCAAATTTTGTTTATCGACTGGTATAGGCAAGTGGGGTGTTGTGAGAAAGGTAATGTTGAGTTTACTTTACCCCCCTGCATTTCCATACCGTTACACTTAGAAAAATGAAAACTTCCAGGCAGGTGGGTTTCGAACAGTATATAAAACGGGAAATAATGGAATTTGTATGTTTATCTCCTCAAAATAGGTTAATAATAGTTTGTTTCCATAGTTACAGTTAGCGCATCCCTGCATCCCTTAAACACGTCCGAGATCAAAAGTACCGATGGCCAAGGATAACCAACACCATAGGCAATAATATGTTCTAAGTTTCATTACAATCACGTAATATGATTGGGCATATAAGATACTATTGTATATTATGGGTCAGCCATTTTTTTTTATCCATCTAAGTGGTACCAAGAAGAGCAAGGAGCCGATACTTACATACCAAAATAAGTACTTGCTACAAAACCCTCGGATTGCGGGCGTAGCCCTCTATATTCCGGTTTCATTTAATGGTTGATATCGAAGGAGCAGAGTCTCCGTAAACTTTTGTTAACTTCGGATGAATTTCCTTAGGGTTTAATCCATCCAAAACGACGAATTTTATGACCGCACAATATTTAAGTTTCTCCATTTAAACTAAAACACGTAAGACGTCTACTGCGAAAATTCGCGTAAACAAACTTCTTGCGAGAACAAGTTGAAACTTGTCATACGAACTAATGACACATGTGCCGAGGCAAGAAACATAAATTTTTGCTGGTTTCACCGTACCCTCGTATATGAATCGCCAATTGCAAAAAAAAAGAACATGTCCAATATTTGGCGAAAATGAGTATAGAATGAAGCTAGCAACTTGAAAAATTCGACAAATATTTGTAGAATGGGTTAGTTAATTGATTTTGAGAATGGTCAAGATCCTCCTGAATGAGTGCCATCCTCCCCTATAAACTGGCCGTATAGGAAACTCACTTTTAATGTATATGATCGTTGCCAATTGGTACTTTTGGTATCACCACTAGCTTCGGAAGCGAAGCTTCGGCCTGGTTTTTTAGGGTTTTGTAGTAAAACAAAACCCTTATGAAATCGGTCATGCGTCCGTCTGTCTGTCTGTCTGTCTGTCTGTCTGTCCATGGAATATCTCACGAACCGCTGAGGCTACATGTATGAAATTTAGTGAAAATATGTAGAAGTACTATAATTCTCTGGAGAAAGTGATGCATCGTTATAGGTCAACTTTGAGGGGGGGTCCCCATAGAGGGGAAATGAAGGACGAAATTTTTTTTTCATTTGGTATAGGCAAGTGGGGTATCATAAGAAAGGTACCGTCGAGTATATTTCATTTCTGGAATTTTCTTCAAATTTGAACAAAGGGGAAAAGAGGGAGAGGGGAAAATATGTGATCCGAGTTTATCCCCCCCCCCCTTGCATTTCGAAACCGTTATACTTAGAGATGTGAAAATTTACAGAAAAGCGGCGTTTTACTAACATAGAAAACTATAAATAATAGAATTCCAAAATCTTATCAAAAAAGGTTAATAATAGTACATTTCTATTTTTTCAGTTAGCACACCCCTGCACCCCTTAAGTACACCCGAGGTCAAAAATATTGATGGCCAATGATAACCAACACCATAGGCAATAACGCCTCTACGTTTCATTACAACCATGTAATATTTAACAATAGTACATTCACTTAAAGTTAGGCATTTTTACACTATTCATACAAAAAAAACACCTACCGGCTTCGAAGGTGCGAGTACTACTTGCATGTTGTTTTTCGTAGTGCGAATCGCAGTTATTATTACATATTATGGTTAATCACATTTATGAAAGGTTAAAGATTGGTAGGGGGCGATGTGTGATAATTGGCCAACTGTAACGGGCGGTGGAGGCGGGGGTGAGGGTTAAAATTAAGGTCAAATTTTGTCTATCAACTGGTATAGGCAAGTGGGGTGTTGTGAAAAAGGTAATGTTGAGTTTACTTTACTTATATTTGAAAAAAGGGGAACAATGATGGAGGATAAATTATTAGATCGTAATTTGCCCCCCCCCCCCCACCTCTTGCATTTCCAGACCGTTACACTTAGAAAAATGAAAACTTCCAGGAAGGTGGGTTCCGAGCAGTATATAAAATGGGAAATAATGGAATTTGTATATCTCCTCAAAATAGGTTAATAATAGTTTGTTTCCATAGTTACAGTTAGCGCATCCCTGCATCCCTTAAACACGTCCGAGATCAAAAGTACCGATGGCCAAGGATAACCAACACCATAGGCAATAATATCCGTATGTTCTAAGTTTCGTTACCATCACGTAATATGATTGGGCATATAAGATACTATATTATGGGTCAGACATTTTATTTTTTTTATCCATCTAAGTGGTACCAAGAAGAGCAAGGAGCCGATACTTACATACCAAAATAAGTACTTGCTACAAAACCCTCGGATTGCGGGCGTAGCCCTCTATATTCCGGATTCATTTATGTTTGGTAAGGGAGGTACCATAATGTTGGCCCAGGTACCTCATTGGTAGGGTGGGTTGTGAGGCCAAGGTCCGCTCCAGCTGGATCCAGAGCAGTGTTGTCAAGGTACATGAGCCAGTCGACGGCCATTACCATTATGTAGTTTCTAATTTCTTTTATTTGCTATTTCTTGATGTCGTGGGACCTTTGGTACCTTGTGTATGCTGTTTATCCTTAGGCAGGAGAATTTTTAGAATAGTAATGGTAGGGGCAGTGAGATGGGGAAAACCCCGCCCACATCTCCCGTCACTGAGCTACAGCAAGCTCGTGCCACCGCATATCTCGCTGAGGAGTTTTCGCTAGATGGCGTCGCCGGACTTTCACGGTCTACTCGGCCAATCTTCACTCTATCTCCATGGACGCTTTGGTGTCCCTAACATCTGTCCATTACAATCTCTGAACTTGGTGATAAGTACGGAAGATGTGGTACATAGCCGCATCATGTGACGGTGGCTGCTTTACAAGATTCAACTGTAGCAGACTGCAAGAATAGATGATATCGCAAAGCGTTTATTGTTTTTGTTCTGTCACCGCCACAGAGAAATTTCAGAAATTATCGCCAGAAATGGCGTAAGCAGTTCTGATGGCATTTGCAAATTCATGCAATGTTGGTTTGCTATCAAACAAAGTGCAAAATTTGGTTTAACCAAATGAAAACCGGGAGGACACCACCACTCAAAACATGAAGAACAAGTTGATTTTGAGACGCTGAGTACTTGTAGGATGCTGTGGAAAATAAATTGTCAGGAGAACCAACTCTTCCAGGTTTTCGGAAGTAAATAACTGGGGAGATCAAAAGCCAAAGAAGTCATGAGAACAAACAAATCAACGTCATCCCCGATGATCTCCACAGTATCGTACTCTGCTGCAAGGCTTATTGGAGATGTTACAATAAACATATCTGCATCTCCAACTGCTTGCTTCACATTTACATTGTTTTGATTGAGTGTGCCTTCCTTTATACTGGCTTCATGTAGTGTTTTAATGTCTCCTTTTTCGCAACCGCAACAACGTATTTACGCTTCGATACGCGGCGTCGTCTAAAAAGTTACGAACTGTCGTGTACCCGTTTGCTGTTTACACGAGACGGGTATCGTAGCTTTGACAAGCGCGATTCATTTCTCGAATATAGATTGAGTATAATTGAGATGAGAGGATCATGGCGAAATCCATGAGCAGTCTAAAACTAATTAGAACAAAACATTATTGTGGTTCCGAAAAAAACAACAACAACAATGTGCATAGTTATTATTATTCCTCGTCGAATATAAAACTTCTTCACGTTTTTATTGGCCAAATATTGAATAAATAATGCCAATAACTTACAATCAAAACGTTTTCAAATGACTATAAAATTAACATTCGCTACGAGATAAATAATGAGATCACTTGAACCCATTCCTTATTCATTACACAATGTACACATGACCCTTAAAAAATGATTTCGTTAACCTTAACATTATGTCTAGTGTCTTTATTTTCTATCTCCACATCTTATTGACTTATTGGCATACTTGTCGAAATAATAATAAATAATTGGCTTCAATAAAAGCCCCAATGTTTGGATACTTTGCTATATATGCTATATATCTACGAGTATTTTCATTTCAATCATTCAAGTCTTTATTTTCATTAGTGTGTTTCAATTAACTTCAATTGGGCCCAGTAAGTGTAACTGCCTTACATTTATATCGATCGTAAGTGAAATCCATATGGCCCGGCTCACAAAACACGGATTGACGGTGACGTATCTGTTTAACATTGACCCAAATTTGTAATGTTGAGAAAAAATTTGAGAAATAAAAACAAACCGACAAAAACTGAAAAAAATAATTCCACACATTGTTGTTTGAATGGCACCAAGAGCTAATTTTTTTCCAACTGTTCAAACTCTTTTTTTTTTGTCTGCTTATGCAGTGCAGCGGTGATGAAGATTTGTATCTGGTTTATCTGAGGATCATCCGCGATCATTAGCATGCTGTCTTTAGATGATGTCGTGCCTTAATGTTGTTGGCATTTCTTCATCGATAAAACGCAAGCCGGGCGATACGAATCAATATGCACGTATTTGCAATTTTTAATGTCATGCTAATTTTTGATTTTTGATTGAAGTGGTTGCAAAAGTGTTTTGAAGAATGAAAAGGAGATGGGAGAAACCTTTTTATGGGTCAATTTGACATCTTTGAATGTCTTCATTTGCAGAAGTTTTTCTTCGTTAGCATCACGCAACCTGAAATGATTGGAAGTGTACTCGATGACAATAAGCCTAATACTGCCGTTAACTTGAAAAGGAAACATTTCGCTACAAATGGCGCCCAACGTGGGGCCTGATAAATTACCATTAGGGTTGATTTCAGTCGCCCTAGTACCTTATTCCACCCATTATCGGTCCCACTGCCGGAGTTTGGCAACTTTTGAGGTTCCATCCTCACTTTAGTTCTGCACGCACACTGGGACTTACAAACTCCGGCTAATTTTTTTTAGTTCTTTTTTTTTTCTTGATCCTTGTCCCCCTCATCTCTTTAGAGCAGGTTTTCCTATCTTCACATATCCCTCAACAGGCAGTGCTTACGTTGTGTTTGTCAAAGGATGCTTTTGCATTGTGGCCAAGACGTTTCGATCAAAGGGACTCTTTGGAATTACCGGAATCTGGAGTTTACTCCTGATCTCCAATCCGGGTCCCTCGATCACCTTCCCACTTTTGTGTGTAGGCACTGACCTTCTCTAGCTCTTTTTCTGTAACAAGTTGGAATTCGCGACTCGTCCTTGCCTTGCCTATCCTGTTTCGACGGTCAAGAGAGTAAGGGAGTTGCATTCTATAGGCGTTTACGCATGGAAAATGACTCCAACTGGCCGAAATCTAGGAGCAGAATAGCCAGCGTATCGACAGGAAATGACTCCGAACTTATTCCAACATTTTTGTTCTAACTTTTATTTTCTCTTGGCCGACGGAATTCCTTCTCGTCTGTGCGACTAGCAAGTATTTCGTTATGATGAGTATGGAGCCACCGAGAGTGGAGGGGAGGAAGAGTCCGAAAGGGGGTTGAGCAAAATTGCGCGGCTCAACCCAAGCTCGGGGAGGGAGCGCGGAGCCCACCGCCATCAGGGTGCTCCCGTGCTAGTGGCAGGGACGTTGAGTGGTTTGGCGGCCAATTTTTTTTATCCCTGGAGGGACTCCCGTGTTGTTTATTGACTCGGTCAGATGCGTGAGTTTTTGTTTTCAAGCGATAGGAGGCAGATTGCCCAGCACTACCAACAGCTAAGCTAGCGTCGAGCACGCGTCACTCTCGGTCAATTCTGAGGACATATTGGCACTTAAGTGTCACGGCGGGTCTGAACGACTAGCCTCGATCTCCGTCCTCGGTTGAGGGTCACCTAAACAAAGACAATCGTTTTATGGCTCAATTTGATATCTTTGAATGTCTTCATTGGAAGAATTTTTGCTTCGTTAGCATCACACAACCTGAAATGATTTGAAGTGTACTCGATGACAGTCAGCCTAATAGGGCCGTGTTAAGCTGAAACGGTCGGTTTTGGGTTAAGGTCCTTTTAATCCTTACAACCGTTTCATCTCAAGCCGCACATTACTGAGTTCAGACCCATAAACGAACGGCTGTGTGCGATTCGCATTAAAACTCGATTCTTCAATCCCTGGCTCATCAATCTGCACGCCCGCGCTGAAGTTAACGAAGACGCAGTAAAAGACGAATTCTACGACTCTTTTCGACTCACTTCCAACAAACAACGTTAAAAACTAAATAAAGCACCGGGCGCTGACGAGATCCCAGCTGAACTGCTAAAATTCGGTGGAACGGGTCTAGTTAATGTCATACTTCAATTACTCCTACGAGTATGGGAGGACGAGGTGATCCCAGACGATTGGCGCAGAAGAATCATCTGTCCAATTCACAAAAATGGAGATAAACTTCTCTCTGAACAATAACATTCCATTTTTTCTCTCTGCCGCGGAACATCCGCCCGGTCCATATACTATAGAAGCAAATGAGATGCCAAACTTCCATATCCCTTCCTACTTCCTTACTTGTGCCGAATTACTTCATTTCCTTCTAATTCTCTCTTCTGTGGTCGAATATTATGGATATTTTAGGGAAATGGAAAATTTTTAACTGCTCCTATTTTCTCATTTCCTCGCTTAATCTTTCCGTCTGTCTTTTCAACATAATTATTGCAACAAACTTTGACAAATTTTAAGTGATTTAATGGATTTATGACTTGTTCTATCGCTTTTGAGACCACAATTACGTTATGCTCTGTTCCGTTGCCTCGGCACTCGATGAGCATGTCTGCATCCGGTGAGTGCATTCAGGGTTCCAAACGTCGATAAACGTTTGCGATCTTGATCCTCCTTGGCCGCGTTTTGGCAGATTATCAACTGGATCAGATTTTCGACATTTAATTGCAAGTGTGCCGAATATTTTCGGCTGGATAACTTGCGACTGGAGGTAACAACCGATCTCAGCCGCCAGTATTTCCTCCGTTGCTCGTTACAAGCATCTCATCTCAACTCAAATTTCAAGATAGAACTGCGATTCCAATATAATCCTCAGTGCATATACAATCTAACAAATTTTATTTGATTTGAATTTTCAAGATTACCACTCTTAGTGTCACCATACACTGTCGAACTCGAGCACGAACCTAGTACAAGTGGACCGGTTTTCCTCACACCTATGTGAAGTGTATGTGTGTGTCAGAGTATATTTGTACTAGGTTCGTGCTCGAGTTCGAGTTCGACAGTGTATGGTGACACTTATAGAAACATAGAAGAATCCACGTATCAAATTCTATAGAAACAGCAAAGAACATGAGAAATTCACACCTACCAAAATTATTCACCGTATCATCTAGCACTGTAATTCTGGCTACCCATCAAGATGCCTGCTTTTTTGTTACCAGACCATCCAAACAGTACTTTGTTAAATCAGGTGAAAGAATCAGTTAACTGCTTGTTAAATTGATACCTTGTCCGACAATATCAATCTTCATGGAGGATCAGTAACAGTTTTTCTTGTCTTTTTCTCATGGTACGAGAACGAGTATGATCAATTCGTCGTTGCGTGGTTCAACTTATGGATGGTCCGAAGAAGTTAAGGAGTTGAAACTGAAGTGAACCGTCGAAGTTCAGTTCAAGTTGAAGAAACTCACAACACGTATCGTTACGATCTTGTATATCACGAAATCTTACTTGGGGGTCTAATGGGTGCAGAGTCCGCGATTTTTATTTATGTCGCTCTCCAGGGTCTTAGAAATTTTTTGATACCATTTTCAATTACAGATGACCCGCTTTTACGTACGAGGCTAAGATGACTATCGACACATCGGAGAAGTGGCACGTCCAGTTCAGTGTTGTGATGATACTGTGAATTTCACTTAGGAATAGATACAGGGGGCGATACTAGATATACATATGTATACAACCTACTATGTATCGATAAAGCACAACAAAACCTTTGCGAGTTATTTTAGTATAGAATTAGATGGAAAATAATTAAAGAAGAAAATATTAAAAAAAAAAACTTTTTGAAAAGATTATCATCGGAAATTTCTTATGCGGTTTTTAGTTGACTATTATCTTTAGGATCTATCTATGTTCATACGAAAGTAACAACTAAAGACATATGAACAGGTACGATGCAAACTCATTACTGATTGTGGTCGTATAGCCACCTTACTATGTCATAAATGTGTATACTAAACAGTGGTTAAAGACAACGGTGACTGTAAAGTGTTTGATCGTTGCCCCCAGCAGCAAAAACTCCTTTAATTTCAACGGTTTGTCATTTTTACACCCCATTCACATGGAACAAACCGGGGAGGTAGGAAATTTCTTCAAGTAAAACGCCAAGGAATCAAATTCATTACATTCTTGTTCAGAAAGCCTAATGACAATGAACGGAAATTAATTATCATGCGCTAGTTTCAAATTAGCAAATATCTGTAAAGACGGCGGGTCGTATCAATGCCGTATCAAGTTGATGCTCTTCGCCGATGAGCGTTCCCTCTATCTTTTTAGAATCGCTGTCCAACGAGTCTGCGAACTTTGGCCCGGAGCTAGACTGGATGCCGTCACTAGGGATGAAATCCCTAGGAAATCCAGAGGTCGAACCTGGCTGCCTTTGAAGCTCACTAGTGCTGACGACATCATTTTCGCGATAAGATCGTCGAACCTCAACCTCGCGGCACATGACTGGAGGGTTAGGAAGCTGGAGAAGCAACAAGGAAAGTCCCGATATTCGGTAATCGTCATCAATATTTATTTATTTATTTATTTAATTCATGTATATACACACAACGAAATTCCAAAAACCGTATATACGTAAAAAGAAAATTAGAATAAAAATTATTACTAAAGACAAAAATAAAAACAAGAAAAAATATAAATGTATACAAGCATGAAATTAGAAGACAAAGATTGTAGAATAATAACAAAGGTACGTGTGAAAACCCTAAAGGTGATCAGCGTTAGGATATGTACTAAGTCTTAGGAATACGAGTCTACGGAATGCATTGAAATTCATTGCAAAAGGACCAAGTTGGAGTTCATCATGTACCCTCATTAGTCTGAGCAGAGGAGAGTTGTAATAAATGGCGAGTCTGGCCGTTGGCGGATCGAAAATATTCACATTACGCGAGGGTCGAAGCGGCATCCTAAATCGAATACCTTCCGCTAGGGTAGAGTTGATAAGCCCGTGGTAAAGTTTGAAAAGAAAGCATTCATTTAAGACAATCCTCCGATTTTTTAATGAATGCAGGTTAAGGGAAAAACAGGCGACCGGGGTAATCGGCATACGGCAGTCCGAATTTAAAAAAGAGTATACGGGTAAACTTTCTTTGTACAGCCTCAATTTCGTTTGAGAAAGTTATTTGACTAGGGGACCAAACTACACAAGCATACTCAAGAAGACTCCGAACCAGGGAGCAAAAGAGGCGCACAGCGGACTGAATAAAACGAAACTGGGAAGTACAACGTAGGACAAAACCAGAGAGTTTAGAGGCACGGTTTATGATAGAGGAGTAGTGATCTGTAAATTTCAATTTACAGTCGAACACAACACCTAAGTCCTTAAAAGAGAACACCCTTTCAAGGGGAACACCGTTAATAGTGTAAGAGAAAGACATAGGGATATGTTTAAGGGAAAAGATCAAATAAAAACATTTGGAAAGATTGAGCTGTAGACCGTTGTCTGAGCACCAAGACGAAAGCGAATTGAGTACTGTCTGTAATTTGAGACAGTCAACGGTGGAAGACACAGAGAGGTAACACTTAAGGTCATCAGCGAAGAGCAAACTGGCACATTAAAGTAAAGCGGGGAGGTCATTGATAAAAATTGCAAAAAGCAGCGGTCCAAAAATAGACCCTTGAGGGATACCTGAAGTGGGAGTGAAAGGAGAGGACTTCGAGTTATTATAAATTACCTCACAAAGACGGTCACAGAGATAAGAATCAAGCCACTTAACCAATGGAATAGGAATACCAAAGGCAATAAGTTTGGCGAGAAGCTTGTAAAAGCTGACAGAGTCAAATGCCTTACAAAAATCCGTATAGATGACGTGAACGTCCTGGTGGAGTTCAAACATTTCAGTAATGAACTGCGTGATCTCCAGCAAGTTCGTTGTGGTTGAGCGGTGTTTTTGGAAGCCATGTTGACACGGAGATATTAAGTGGCCAAAGTTTTCAATCAAAAAACCGTTCACAATTTTTTCCAAAACTTTAGCGGAAGAGGGAAGAAGGGAAATGGGTCTGTAATTAGTGGCGGAAGAAAGATCGCCACTGCCTTTAGGAACAGGTAGGATTAGGGATTTCTTCCACAGAGATGGAAAAATACCTAACAGGAGACTCTTGTTGTACAGAATAGAGAGTGGGAGGGATAATGACTGGTGCATGTTTTTAAGGAAAATATTTGGTAGGCCATCAGCCCCTGCACCACCTTCTGGCTTCAATTTGCTGAGAAGTAACCCAACATAATCGGGAGAAATGTGAGGAAACGAGAAATCAGACGAATCAATAGGGAATGAGAAGGGCACAGAAGTGGAGGGTGAGTAAACAGAGGAAAAGTAGGTCGCAAATAACTCGCTGATAGATTGGGGGTCATTTGCAGTATTACCGTTGAGGGAAATTATAGAGGAGGAAGACGTGGTAGTACGAAGATTTCGCACATAAGACCAAAACAGCTTGCTTTCGTTGCACTTAATGGAATCTTCTACGTTGACGATGTAGGATTTCCGGGCGGCTGCAATAAGCTGTTTGGCTTTGGAGCGAAACCTTCGAAAAAGTATAAGGTCAGCAGGTTGTCTGAATCGTTTGTACTGTAGGCGGCAACGATTCTTTTTATGTAGAATCTTGGAAATCTCCGCCGTAAACCAAACAGGGCTGCTGCCGGATTTCTGGGTAGAAAAGGGAACAAAAGAGGGTATAAGATCAAATAGAATATTGTAAAAAGTGATAACAGCAGAGTCACAATCAAGATGCTCCAGTACATTTACCCAATCAATTTCAGCCAGCTTAGAATTAAGAGCATCGTAGTCAGCCTTATGAAAGTTAAATTTACCTGGTTTGCGGGACGGTCTGGAATGCGAAGTTTTGAGAGACAACTCAAGGAGCGGAGGGTGGTGACAATCAACTCGTACATAGGGAGAGGGTTCAGATAGGAATAGAGAGGGCAAAGGAATGTTGGTAAATATAAGATCTAAAAGGCGGTTAGAGGCGTTTCGAATAGAGTTAATCTGGGTAACAGAACAAAGATGCATAAAAGATGTTAGGCGAAGAAGGTGCGAAGCCGAGGCAGATGAAACTGGAAAACCCGAAAAGGGAGGCCACTCAACGTAAGGGAGATTAAAGTCGCCACAAATGACAACAGATGAAAAGGAATCACTATTAATAAAGCGAGATACATCGGAGTACCAGGAATCATATAGGGAAAGGCTAGAATTACAAGGGATGTATACACAAGAGACCAGGGAATATACTTGGCTCTTCTTGCTGCAACGAATGGAGTAATTGCTCTCGGTTTCTCCAAAATTACTCTTCAAGTTTACAAGAAAGTCAGAAGAGAAGGGCACAGCGAAATCGAAAAATCCACCCATATGAAAGAGGATGCAGTCGGGTCGGATGGACGATACCCATACCACACCCACACTCTGACCGGGTCGAGTGAGGATCGCTTTCCTTGCGAAATAATATTTGTGCCTGAAATATTGGAGGGGTGTTGTTGTCAGTGAGTTGAGGCGTCAATGGGCGCATTCGGGAGTCACGGTTGCTAGCTAGCTTTAAGTGCTGCCTCGTGATTTGTATTCCGAATGGTGCGCTAAACAACGGCTAAACTTAGCGCAAATAGCTAGGCGCTAACACTTTTAGGCAGCATAAAATTTGTTCGCTGTCTTGGCTTAGCGGAGATTTAACAGTTCGAACGAACTGCCTGCATCCACAAATCATACCGCTACCCGAGCGCTCCCATTTTTGTTGTTGTAATTCAGTGCAAAATTGGGACAAAAACAGGAGCGCTCAAGTTGCGCTACCGATTTGTGAATGCAGGCATGTCAATTTACAACAGGTGAGCCAGCATACCATTCGGGCGTCACAAGAAAAATTTGTTTGTGCTGCTTAGGAATTCGCTATTTCTATGCAGCGCATTACGCTGTTTTTCGTGACGCCCGAATGCGCCCAATCTCATGCCTGACTACGGTCGTTACGGGTTCAAGCCCCGTCCACGGCGTTCGTGGCCATGGATGCTTGTGTTGTCTTTTCCTATGGTGCGGGGCGTAGTAATAAGCCACAGCATCTCCCGACTTGTCGCAGATAGGCGGCAAGATGGGAACAGGAGGTGCATGCTAGTAGCGTGCCATATGAAATACTATGTATATTCATTGCGCCAATTTTTTTGTAGTGAAATTGGAAATTTTTGTGACGCTTGGTTGCATTCTGTACACGAATAAAAGAATATTTGTCTCGCTGGAGGACTTGAACTTCTAACAACCGTGATTTTAGTAGTAAAATATGTTTGATGCGTTACCGAGCTAAGCTACAGACGCATACTAAGTTGGTGTGCAGAATGAAACCAAGTGTCACAAAAATTTCATTAAAAAATAATTCACATGGAATGATTGACGCGCTATGCCCCACTAGGAGTTAGGGCAAATGAGTAATATTCTATTCCGAAAATACTAGGTTTTTTCTCGCTCCACTTCATGACTAACGAATCCCTATTGTTCTGACTCGCCTCTGCAAAGCAAAGAAATGCTGTCACCAGATGGTGCTTAGCTTAGAAAATCTAGGGAAGCTATGTACCAAATTTGGTTGAAAGCGGGCCACGGGAAATGCTCGGAAGAACGTGCTTTATTAGAAGAAACTTAACAGGAAACGCTTGGAGCACAACACAAATTTCAGTTAGTTTGGTTTATAATTTAAAATACGATGCTGCTTAGGACCACCCAAGGGATCGACGTTTCAAATTCTGAGATCGTACGAACGGACAAACGGGAATAGAGTATGTATCGGACTATATGCCCGAAGGGCGGCCAAAGTCTAACTGAAGGCGCGCAGGCATAAGAATTTTGTCCCCACCTCCTCCTGACATTTTTTCGTAACACTTTTTTTTATAAACTTCAGATATTATTTTCAAGTGTTTTTCATGTTTTTGGAATCATTGTTGCATAATTTTTTGAGAAAGGATAAGAAAAAAATCAACCACATTCGAAATGAAATATGTTCGTACATTTTAGTCTTCCTATTTTTCCATGCCCATGCGCCCTTTTCAGCGGCCTTTCAGAGTCGGTGCCGTAGGCGACCGCTTGCTTCGCCTTTGACCGGTCCTGATATGCCCACCCATTCTTAAGACATCAGAAGGCCGAAAAACGCCAAAATTGTTACAATGTTGTTTATAATCTTCTTAATGACGACATTTCAATGATTTAGCCCTCCAAACAACATGGCAAGAGAGGACAAAACTTCAACGTTCTTTTTCCACCGCCGAAGCAGGGAAAACTATCCGAATTAATATTAATTTCTCAAACAGTAACAGCGATTAATAAAAAAAACTGATTATCATGTTGCTATTGCATATCGATTATAATGATTAAATTAAGTATCACAATTTGTACTCGCGGCAAACCAGCAATAAACGAGACAAGTGGGCAAATAAGCTGATTAAATTTCAAATCGTTGACGAAACACTCCTTTGAAATGCATTTAAACTGAAAATATTCCGAATGACCTCTCTGAGGCTATTCAAAATTAATTAACCCCACCACAAATTCTTCTTATTGAAATACTGCATGTTTGTTAATTTATCTTTGAAATCAAATATCTGTACTATTCAGGTATACAATTAAGTAAGTTTTTTTGACATCGTTTCTTTTTTTTCGGGAGAGATATTTCCACAAAACTTTTGTTTTCTCTTTGTTCCAGACGATTGAATAATCACATCTATATATAAAAATGATGATTAGTCGTTAGTCATTTGGCGATATTGTAATATGCGCCATGTGATATCGCTATGATATCATCGTGAACGCTCATCTTATCATGATGATGATTCGCTATTTATAATAAAAGTAATTAGCGTCTTAATTATGTTTGGAATGTCGGTAATGACCATTTACAAAATTGTGATGGGTAAATGGGTAGAATGGTGTTCAATTTTTAATATTATTGCTACTATTATTAACAATTCAAACTTATTTTAAGATGGATCTGTTTTTGGGATTGATTTACGACCGGCTTTGAGTGATCATCACACCGACGCGAAAAAACCGCACGACGAGCCCCCGACGTGTTGTGAGCTTGAGGATACCCACACTCAGTGACATAACCAAGGGGAGGAGTCCAGAGGGTTCGGACCCCTCCCGAAATATTTTGAATTTGGATAAAAATACAACAATATCGTCACGCTCGAATCTACCATAGGGGCAGAATGATGACACTATATTTAAAAAATCATAAGGTATTATTAAGCTACAGTCTACGTTAGGTTAGGCAAAGGGGCTGCCATGCCACCGCACAGCACACATAGATAGACCACCTATGGGTTCGTTGTGATATCACCTATGTTATCTAATTAAACCTTAGGTAGCAAACCAACCAGTGCTAGCAATATAGCGATTAAGCTGTATTAGGTAGGTAGATGGGCTGCTGTGGCAAAACACAGCTCACTTAGACCTCAAATAGGTCCGTTGTGATACCACTAACACACATCCTTTCTCAATATTTCTGATAGTTAGAACCATCCAGAGCCAACAATAAAACTCTGGAGTTTTCCAACATCCGCGCTTTCTAGCTCTTCCAAGTCAGTGGAGAAGTAGGATCCAAGTAACGACCTCCTTTTCACTGCAAAAGCTGGACAGGAGCAGAGAAGGTGGAAACTACTTTCCTCCTCGTTCACGTCCCCACAGCTCCTGCAAAAGTCATTGTAGGGAAACCGAAGTCTCCTGGCATGTTCCCCAATGAGACAATGCCCAGTGATAACACCCACCACCGAGCTAATATGCCTTCTGTTTAGCGACAGTAAATTTTCAGATCGGGTAGCGTCCAGTATGGGCCACAGCGATCGAGTTGTGCGGCAGGTATTGCCATCAATCCATCTTGCATTGACTTTGTTAATCGCCTCAGATTTGACAATCAGTTTGCAAGAAGCAATGGGAGGATAGATATCACCATACAGTTGGGGTTCCCCATTCAAACAGCCCAGTCTGGCAAGCTCATCAGCCTGACAGTTACCTTCCAGGCCACTGTGGCCAGGGACCCAGCACAGGACAATGTTAAAATAGCTCCCCAATTCAGAGAGGGCTGATCGACAATAATCCAGTCTTAGATGTACACAAGACTGAATCCAGCGATCTGATTTTAGCCTGGCTGTCCGTATAGATGACAATGTCTCTACCAGCTATAACATGTCGTCCTAAAAAGATAAGAGCTTCCGAAATCGCCGTGATCTCCGCCTGCAAAACACTACAGTGAGATGGTAGACGGAAAGTCAGGCTTAGATTAAGCTGTATTACGCTCGTATACTTAAGGTTCTCCAGATCCCCAAAAAAAAACAAGAACCCAGCCATTGCTTCCACCACTCAGGCAAGACCGGACAGTGACAAAGAAGATGGAGAACGCTCTCCTCTTCAGCACGTCATCACAGCTCCTGTAATAGTCATTGTGAGAAATACGGAGCCTTCAGGCCGGAAAGCTTGCCTGGACCGTGTCCTATAATAACCCCCACAACTCTGCAGATATGTTTCCTGTTTAGTGGAAGCAGTGTGGCAGAGCCGCTAGGGTTAAGTTTTTGCCAAATCGACTTCGTTGTGTGACACGTATTGCCGTTTAACCATCTCATGAGGGGGGCAAAAATTCCTCTTCCATAGTCCTCCGCGTGGGCGCCCCCTGGAACGGCAGTGGTCACTGACCATTGCCAACCAACGTCAAGCCGCCAGTGATGGCGGTGCGATGATTTGGTTGAGGTACCCCTGTGGTGTGGGGTGTGAAAAAAAAATACCACGGCCTTTCCCTTTGAGGGCCTGTCGTTAAAACCGACAATCAAAGGACAGGATGTGTATGCCAGCAACTTGCACTATCCGAAATCTTTATATGCTAACGAAACGTCAACTATGCCTCGGATAAGGACTGACTCAACGGTTACGACTTTTAGCTATCGTACAATGACAAAGATTGGATTCTGGAATGTGCGTACTCTCCTGGACAATGGATCAGAAGGTCCCCAGAACGCACGATTTCTTCAATTAGAGAGTGAATTTCTGAGGTACAAATTAAATATCTTAGGAGTTAGTGAGATAAGATGGTGGAACAGCGGAGAATTCATCTCTCCAACGGGCAGCACTGTAATGTTGTACTCCGGTAAAGCTACCGGTAGTCGTCGTGAGTCAGGTCTGGGGCTCCTTTTAACCAGAGCCGCGCGAAACTGTCTCTTATCCTGGGAACCGGTCTCTGACAGGGTCTTGACCGCCAGGTTCCGGACCAAAATGAGGAACATCTCAATAATACAATGTTATGCCCCTACTGAACCCGACAATGTCTTGGCAAAAGACTCCTTCTACGAAGAACTAAACGCCGTTCAGAGCAGAACACCTAAAGGTGACATTGTAATGGTTATGGGTGATTTGAATGCGAAAGTTGGCGCTGATAACTATGGGCTCAGACATGTGATGGGGAGACACGGTCTTGGTGATCGTAATGACAACGGTGAAAGATTTGTAGAGTTCTGCAACTTTCACAGTCTCTTCATCGGTGGTACTATGTTTGAGCATAAGGACCACCACAAAATCAGTTGGTCCTCTGTTGATCGGCGCAGAACACAAAATCAGATCGACCATTTTGCCATTAGTAAAAGATTCAAGAGTTGCCTCCTGGACGTGCGAAACAAAAAGGGTGCCGATATTGGGATGGGAAGAGACCATTATCTTATGATCGCTAATGTTCGATTGCGTATTGCAGCCGTGCGCCGCCCCAGAGACGAAAGATCCAGGCCCCGCAAATTCAACACCGCTCGACTAAAAAATCCAGCTGTCTTACAACAATATAATGACCATCTTGCGCAAAAAGCGGCTGAGATAACTAGTCACCCAGATAGTGACATAAACGAAAACTGGGATGCCATAAAAAATGCGTACATTGATAGCGCAAATACCATCCTTGGCCCAAACCCGGATTGCCGGAATAAGCCCTGGATGTCCGACGCTTCATGGCAGCGGATTGTTGAAAGAAAGGAGCTGAAAGTTCGTTTGGCTGCAGCCTCAGACGACAATCGAAGCAGCATCGAACTCCTTTACCGTCAGAAAGCTCGAGAAGTTCAGCGTAGTGTGCGACGCGATAAAAGAGTTTATGCCAATTCTCTTTTAGCGTCAGCAGAAGAAGCCGCTAGAAGTAACAACTTAAACGCCGTATACGGTGTCATCAAGGAGTTTACAGGTGGTCGTAACTCCTGCCAACATCCGGTGAAAGATAGTGATGGAAAGCTACTTATCTTGGAAGAAGATCAAATGAGGCGGTGGAAAGAACACTTCGCCGCGGTCTTGAACCGTGTAACCTCTGGTGAAGTTCCCCCTCATATAGATAATTTAGCTAACCATCAAAATGTGCGTATACGGTCCACTGCCCCGACTAAAGAGGAAATAGTCACTGCAATTATTGCACTAAAACGAGGAAAGGCCGCCGGACTTGACGGCATCCCTGCCGAACTTTATCAAGCAGCGCCAAGCGTAACTGCCGATTTGCTGCACCCACTTGTTGATAAAGCGTGGAATACAGAGACCTTTCCCACTGAGTGGAAGGAAGGTTTGATCATCAAACTTCCAAAGAAGGGCAGCCTCACAGACTGTAATAATTGGAGAGGCATTTGTGTGCTTCCTGCCGTTGCCAAGATAATAGCTAAAATCGTCCTGGAAAGACTAAAGGCCCACTTAGAAAGCACAATTGATGAAGAGCAGGCTGGCTTTCGATCCGGATTCTCCTGTGTCGATCACATTAACACCTTGCGAATCATCATCGAGCAATGCGCTGAATACGATTCTCCGCTTCACTTGCTTTTCATCGATTTCGAAAAGGCTTTCGATAGTGTGAACCGGGATTCTATATGGGCGGCCTTGCGCAGGAGAGGCATCCCTGAGAAGCTTGTGGCTATTATTAAGGCAACCTATGACGGCGCGAAATGTCGCGTTCTGCATAAAGGTAAGGTGTCGGGGGACTTTGAGATTCGCAGTGGAGTTCGGCAGGGGTGCATCCTCTCACCGATCCTATTCCTCATAGTGATCGGCGATGTGTTGCACGCAGCCCTATCCGGACTCGACAGAGGAATTCAATGGACTTTGACATCTTATCTACAACATCTTGACTACGCTGACGACATATGCCTACTCTCCCACAAAATCATGGATCTGTCCGCAATGGCGTTAGATCTCGAGAGGGAGGCAAGCAAGGTTGGGCTAAAGATTAATACCAACAAGACCAAGGTTCTTAGCCCGCCGTTGCGAAAAAGAAATCCGACACCTATTGCCATCAATATTAATAGGCAGCCTGTGGAGAAGGTGGACAACTTCGTCTACCTGGGTAGCATTGTTGCCGAAAGTGGTGGTACGGAGCAGGACATCGCTCGTCGTATCAACCAGGCTAAACGCGCATACGGCATGCTGTTCAAAATCTGGCAGGGCAGTTATCTCAGCATCAAGACCAAGCTGGGCCTGTTTCGCTCTCTGGTACTATCAGTGCTTTTGTATGGGAGCAGTACATGGAAAGTTTCCGTAGGAGTTACCAGAAAGCTCCAAGTTTTCGTCAACTCATGTCTTCGTCGAATTTTGAAAATTTTCTGGCCCGAAACCATATCAAATGAAGAGCTAAGTCGGCGTACGGGTCAGATGCCAATCGACGAATTGATACGCAGGCGAAAATGGCAGTGGATAGGTCACACATTGCGGAAGAGTGATAACTGCATTGCTATGCATGCCATGAAATGGAACCCCATTTCCAACCAAGGCCGACCAAGAGGGGGTCCTCGAATCACATGGCGTCGATCTGTGGCAAAGGAGTGTCAGGTACTGAGTAAGTCTTTTGGGGAGTTGCGCCCCATTGCCCAGAACAGAGTACGATGGCGCGCAGGAGTAGTTGACGCGCTATGCCCCGCTAGGGGTTAAGGCAAAGTAGTATATTACTGTATTGGCGGTATTACGTTCTGTCGGCAATCAGCGGCACTCTCCATACCCATGCGGCCATTGATATGGTGCTTATTGCTTAACATTCTGTCATTAGACATTCTATTGGGCACGCTCTGTAGCTGTTAGGTCTCGCTCTGAGGTTACCAGCCATTCGGATTCGGTAGACCTGTCAGATTGCCTTGACTACCGGTGTCACCCTTCAACTTTGAACTATAGAAATATCCAGGCGTCGGCAGCTAAACCTCATCAATGTATTGGTTCGAATAAAAAACTACATAAGCCTAATTCTACTACGGAGTGAATGGGAAATGGATGTTCTGGCATTACCGAACTCATTATAAACAGACGGTTCTAAAATGGCTGGCGGTGTGGGTATCGAAAGGAGCTCAATACCAAACCTTACTTTCCGGCCTGCTGTAAGATTTTTCAGCCAGAAATTTACGCGATTAAACGACGCCGCAGGTCAGCTGCTATCTTTTCTCAAATCTTAAAGCCAATGGCGACACGTGTCTTAGGGATAAGCTGCTTTCGTCTAATCTTGATATCCGCTGATCTGAAAAATTATTGTCACTGTCGTGATACCAGATCGGCATGGTAATCGGCAACATGGCTGGTTGGTTGGAGTGGCTGTTCCATTCCAACAGGGAAAGAGAACACAATTAGCGTTAGGTACGCCGTTTTGATGCCACATGCCTCATAAGAGGAATAAACCGTTGATATCAAGAACTTTCTGAGGTATTCATCCTCAGATCCATCCTGTGGAGTTAACAAAACGTATTATCTCCCCGATACTCTTCGAGGAGATGGCAACATGGCTAAACACTGCATTATCGGTGGACACGCCAGAAGGCTTCGACTCCATTTTGAACGACTATTTACAGGAGCTGTTGTAGGGGCGGGAAAGAGGATGAAAGCATCTTTTATCTGCTCTGTAAATGCCCTGCACTAGCAACCCGGAAAAGGTTAACTCTTGGAAACTGCTTTTATAACCATTTGGCACAACTAGTAGAGGTGGAAGTTGGTCAACTTCGGATGGTTTTAAAACCATAGGAAAACTGGAGTTTTTGTTATCTCTACGGGTGCGTTTATGTTGGATGTTCGACAAACGATAAGAGCAGCGCTGATAGTAATACATAGAGCTATTTATGTGGGAACAACGCATTTGCTCTCTCTTTTTCCCCGACCTATGATAAGAACTGCTCTCAGCGACGCTCTAGGCATTTATCGCGCAGCTCCAACATAAATAGCTCTATGTTAAGCACGAATCCATTTCCATCAGCGCTGCTCTTATCGTTTGTCGAAGCTCCAACATGACACCCTAAGTAAGGCATCACAGTGTTCTAAGTGTGCTGTGATCATGGCAGCCGTCCAACCTAATCTAAATCACATCAGCCACCTTAAGGAGGTACCGTGTGAGCGTGAGGTATTGCATGAGAGAGAAGCATTTAACTAACTCTACTCCACATTCAGGCTGGCCACTTAGATAAAATCATCCCCACCGTACCTTGAATTTTAGATGTACTATCCTAATAATTATACGAGTTCAATGCTACATGTTTACTGGAAAATTCAGCTTGGGTACGTCTTTCAACCACATCCAGAACCAATATTACCCATCTGGTGGCTCCCTCTGACAAATTGAATATTGAATAAACATATTGTGCTCTGATTTTTATAAATAGCTAGAGCAAGTTACCAAACTTTATTAAAATAATTTGAGCAAGTTACCAAACTTTAATTAAGAAGTTAATTGTCAGTTAAGAAACAATTGTAAGGGCCCATTGATAAAGTCAATGTACATAAATTTAAAGTCATATTGATTGTAACAAGAACCAACAAACATCGTTTTAGTCGGGATTTTCTCACAATACTTCTCCAATTGGTTTGCTGCATTATATGATTCTCATTAAGACAAGCCCACCCATTGACGATGTTGACAATTTCATCAATTTCAAGATTTTTTTTCCAATTTAAAATGTAATCATCGAATTAAAGATTATTAACAAAAAAATAGTGTGGTCATCAGACACATGAACAAATATGGAGATTTCAACATATAAACCAATGGTTGTATGTTTGTTGGCCAATCGCCAAATCTTATCAAGAATTCCTCATTTTATTTCCCTGTTATAAAAATGTTCTGGAATGATGTATGTACGCATGATCATGCTATGCATGCAGCGTTCTTTACTTTATTTTGTAAACAGTTTAATCAAATTTTATGCAATATGCGTGTACATTGAAGAAATTTCTAAATACGTTGTGTATATTTGAAAGTGTGGTCGCCATTATTTAAAATACATATTAAGCAAGTTCGTGATATTTTTTAAATTTCGATTTCATTTTTATACCCCAGTTCATTATCATATTATTTTGATACATTTTTATTATTTTTTAAATATTATATTTGAAATATTTCGGGTTGGAAATGATACCTCGCCTTAGAAAGTCCCGCAAAAAAAAAAAACTGAAAAAAAGAAGGCGCAATTTGACCCCCTCTCCCCTACACTTTCGGACCATCTATCAACGGAGACTTTAGAGCATATATTGTATTAATTTTGCGAAATTTAAAAACTATATGATTTTTTCCCTTAATACGCCCGTTCTTTTCATTCGTAAAAAGATCAAGAGTGAAGTGAACGGCACGGTTCATACGACGAGCGAGCTCAAACAGCCACCATACTGATGATTCGTCGCATGGGTGCGAATTGCGGAGTCCGTATACAAAGGTATAAGGGCGAAATAAGTTGACTTTCACCCAATTTACTTTCAATTCTGATCCAAATGTAGTCCAATACGAGCCCTGGGTCATAGATAGATTAGATGAAAAGCGGTTGCCCCGAAGGACCACCAAACATTGTAACACGAAGGTCTATTGTGTGCACCCTGGTGTCTGTGCAGATTTGTGATTAGTTCTCGATGCCAATAATACCAACAAATCTGTCCAACTGCTTGAGTTTCAGTGAGGCAATCGTTTCTGCTTCATGGAATGCGTCGCCGAATCATTTCAAGCGGCGAAGGATGTCTCATTCTCACTCTCACAGAAGCGAAAGCTTGAATCAGAGATAGTCCCCATTTTATATAGATGGCCCCTTAAGAAAAAAAGGCCTCGCGGCACTCACATGCTATCTACTCAGACAGCCATAAAGGGGCTCCCCTCATAAAGGGTCTCTTCGAAACTGGTGAACTAGTGTTACGAACTACTCCAACTGCTAGCAACCATTATTTTTTAAATATTATATTTGAAATATTTCGGGTTGGAAATGATACCTCGCCTTAGAAAGTCCCGCAAAAAAAAAAAAACTGAAAAAAAGAAGGCGCAATTTGACCCCCTCTCCCCTACACTTTCGGACCATCTATCAACGGAGACTTTAGAGCATATATTGTATTAATTTTGCGAAATTTAAAAACTATATGATTTTTTCCCTTAATACGCCCGTTCTTTTCATTCGTAAAAAGATCAAGAGTGAAGTGAACGGCACGGTTCATACGGCGAGCGAACTCAAACAGCCACCATACAGATGATTCGCCGCATGGGTGCGAATTGCGGAGTCCGTATACAAAGGTATAAGGGCGAAATAAGTTGACTTTCACCCAATTTACTTTCAATTCTGATCCAAATGTAGTCCAATACGAGCCCTGGATCATAGATAGATTAGATGAAAAGCGGTTGCCCCGAAGGACCACCAAACATTGTAACACGAAGGTCTATTGTGTGCACCCTGGTGTCTGTGCAGATTTGTGATTAGTTTTCGATGCCAATAATACCAACAAATCTGTCCAACTGCTTGAGTTTCAGTGAGGCAATCGTTTCTGCTTCATGAAATGCGTCGCCGAATCATTTCAAGCGGCGAAATTGTAATGTGTCACAATCACATAGATAATCTGCTAGGTAGGATCTCTCATCCTCACTCTCACAGGAGCGAAAGCTTGGGTCAGAGTCAATCCCCATTTTATATAGATGGCCCCTTAAAGTAAAATAACCTCGCGGCACTCACATTTCTATCTACTCAGACAGCCAGGCAGCCATAAAGGGGCTGTCCTCATAAACAGTCTCTTCGAAACTGGTGAAGGAGTGGTACGAACTACTCCAACTGCTGGCAACCAAAAACCAAGTTTCCTTGTGTTGGGTGCCAGGCCACCCATTGAGGGGAACGAGGCTGCGGATGAATTTGCTAGACAAGGATCATCCAATCGTTTTCATGGACCAGAGTCATACTGTTTCGTGAGACTATCTCCGGCCAAATTGCGAATCAGTGACTGATCTGCACTATTACGTCAGCAGTACTGGAACAGCCTCAGTCAATCAAAGGAGCTGATAACGCCCCTCAGATAAAGGATACTATTCTAACGAGTAGGGCTCATCTTAGGCTTCTAGTGGGGTACTTATCGGGCCATCACCTGGATTTATCACCTAAACAAGATGAGTTTTTCGAGCGAGACTGAATGCCGTCTCTGCCTTGAGGACACATCTTTTGCGAATGTCCCGCTATGCGTGTTATAGGATGTCATTCCTCTGCAGATTTCAGGTTGATTCTTGAAAAAGATATACTGCCCTTCATTAGGAGGGTGGATGATCTTTTGACAGCTCAATGGACTACGGCACAATAGACCTCTTATGATCGCAGTGCGGGTATCTGGGTCAGTAGTCCGCTTATTATCTTAAGGTAAAATGACCCGTAAGGAGCCCCAAATGAAACTTTGCTGAGACCTGGAAAACCAGCAGCATACCCCTGGTATAGTCGTGCTCGTGAGTTTTGACAGAATACTTACTGTTCACGAAGGTACTCGTGTATACAATTTCGACTTTGATCAATATTAGGAATTCAGAGTGATAACTGCATTGCTATGCATGCCATGAAATGGAACCCCATTTCCAACCAAGGCCGACCAAGAGGGGGTCCTCGAATCACATGGCGTCGATCTGTGGCAAAGGAGTGTCAGGTACTGGGTAAGTCTTTTGGGGAGTTGCGCCCCATTGCCCAGAACAGAGTACGATGGCGCGCAGGAGTAGTTGACGCGCTATGCCCCGCTAGGGGTTAAGGCAAAGTAGTAGTAGTATCTCATGTTCGCCCTGTCAACCGCAGTGGCTTTGATAACAAGTATTTTAATGTTTTTCCGACGGTTTGTGGTGTAGATTTTCAAAATTATTAAAGCGAATAGCGTGGCTCTCACTACAATTTTTGTTTTTATTTACGTATGTATGTACCGGTATTTCGGAAACCATTTGCTTCCTTCCTCAGTACCAAGGGAGCGAGTGGCCTCCGAAATACTGGGCACATACATACACAGTTGTAGTTGGTGATCATCGCCAATTCATCTGGAATATGGTCGTTAACCATTTTTCCTGAAGGGGGTGACTCCCGCGATAAAAAGGTGATGACGCAAACGATAAATTTATCTTACAAGAGGAAACCCACATTTGTATCGCGGAAATTTTTTATCCAAGAAATTGATTGCTGGGTACCATTATAGTTAGACAGACTAAAAAAGCCCGGAGGGGCCCCGCAAAAGTTTTCTGCCATGGGCTTGTAACGGACGGTTTGGTGGGCATCCGAACATGCCCGTGGGGATAGAGCCTAGGTAGCATAGTGACCGTGAAGGTCGGGCCGTGCCATCTGGCGAAGAAAAAGGCCCCTCTCAACGAGCTAAGCAGCGGCCTATGCTTGCTGAAGCTCAGTTCGGGAGATGTGGGCGGGGTTTTCGCCGCTCGTTGCCCCTGTCCTTTACGTATTAACAAAAATTCATAGGCCTGGGGAAGACAACACAAACAAGGGAGGTAAAAATGGGGAATAAAAAAAATAGTCGAAAAGGATGGAATGGTTAGCGCACGGATCAGACGCCCACGCGGTCGAATCTGGGTCCGGGTGTAATCTGACCCTCGGCCTCTGGTTTCGTACCACCAACAGATCACAACTCATCAGGTGCGGCTTCGATCTGCCGGTGGGAGCAGCACTACCAGACCATAATATGGTTCATTACAGGCTCCGCAAATCTTTGCGACGGGCCTGGATGTATCCTCAATGTGTTGCACTCAGAGCGAGCGAAGCCAGAGATCATGATTGTGCGATACTGAGAGCTGTGATTCCTTAAGCGCGAAGCGAGCGTAGCTCGCGCCCACACTAAAGATTGTTAATTTCCAATAGTCTCTTGCGTGGGCTCCGCTCGCTACGCGATCTACGTAGTTTATTTGCATAATTACCGAAAACTTACGTCTTTCAGATTTTAAGAAAATATTTTGTCCGTATAATTATTATGAATGCTGTACTACTGAAATCCCTGAAATGCTGTCATCTTTAAATAAAGCAGCGTTAATTACAATAATTTGAGATGTTTGGTATTCCGCACATAATTCTTGATAATGATTACATATCTGCCTGTAAAAATTGTGTGAAATAAAAACAACAGTTCATTTTATACTCGTCATGCTTAATGAGACAATTCACCATGACTCCACTACATTTTTGCTCTTTTTTCTATTCTAGTGTCTAATTAGCAATGATCATCTTCTTATTAGAAAGTCAATATTAGACATGAACCCAAAACGTATGAAATGTATCGTTATTGTAACCTTGTACAGAATGTCGGTTAAACAAATTCTCACGCTTTAATACGAGTATTTCTAACGAGTAGTGTTCCAAAATGACCGAATGCTACAACCAACTGATTGCCAAGGCCTCAATTAGAAGCTATAACTCTAGTCATGGATGATCGAACAAAATATATTATCACTTTTAGTCGGCACATTGGAAGCCCCCCCGCAACGTAACGATCTTGTTTACGATTTTCACCGAAACGCTTTAACTTACAGTACAGGTCCAGTACCACAATACCAGACTTCTTGAAGCAATGCAGATCATTGTTTGTTTCAATTTCAAGACGAGTTTCCTCTTCTTCACTATGGACTGATATCGTGTTTTCGGCCGTCTTACACTGAACAGTATCAGCGCCAGTGTCAAACATAAAACGCAGACTCCCTGGAGAAATTATCGGCCCGGGTAACTTTTCCATTTTACCATGGCGTGCTGGCGACAGCAGGGAGACCGATCGTAAACTGTGTTAACAAGAATCTCGTGGGAAGTTATTCGGAATGATGCAGTGTCTCGCTTCCATGCCCTTGACTGCATGAAATTCTGCGATATGTGCAAAAATCTCAAGATACTCGTTCGGCCGTGATGTAAGAAGCTCCAAGTTCCACTTTCATTGGCGACAATTCGGAGCCAAAAGTCGTGGGTTTACCAACTGCCTGCATATTACTTTCCAGTCGAAGTATCTAGATACAGCCATAAAATAAGCTGGTCCACCTCTACCATTGATGAATGGGACATAATCCTGATGCTGGCATTGTACTGACAGTCGTATGTAACATATATGAAAACCCGGTGACCAGTGAATTCCTGAGCATGACTATGGATTGCCTGAGCCTTATGTTCGTATTCTGCATAGAAGACGGTACACACTACATACTCGTGCATGAACTTCGAATTTGGGACACAAGAGCTGTAGCCATAAACCAGCAGTATCGGTCATAAACTACTATGCAGATCATTTGAATAAGTTGCGGATATGGAACCTGCCTCCTGGCAAATCACTTTTACTCAGCTTTTGGTGTCGTCTCGCCTTAATAATTTCTTCTGTCTCGAGACCCATCCAAATGGCCACCTCAAAATGATTTTATGAGTTTGTACACAATTTCCTTCTTATTGCGTTTACCTGCATCATCATAATCGTGGTGGAAAAGTATCTTTGATAGATCGGTTGGAAGATATGTGTACTTCTGATAGTGAGAAAACGATTAGATTGGCCTATTCGACGGAATGGAATAGGCAACAGCTGGTTGGAGGTCTAACTGCGGTGAAACTTGAGAAGAAAAATTTACTTGTATTATATTGAGATCAGATTGTGACTAGAAGATAACTATCTAGTATGTCGTCTTGAATCTGGTAATACACATCGGTAAAAAGAAAAGTTGTAGGAGAATTTGATTAATGTTTAGTATGCTGCCGTGTGAAAAGATCTGTGGATGCGAGATAATGTGCAGTGCTCCTATGAATGCAAATTGGAAAGTTTTACACATTTTTGTGACTATGAGCACAAGAAAATGTTTCTTAGTGGGAAATATTCATTTAAATGTGCGACTTATTATTATATTATTTTATGTTTAATTATATAATCCGATTCCATATAAAAGTGGGTTTGTAGTTACTGGGTATGTAGAAAAGCTGCACTTGATTGTGTGAACAGAGAAAATTTGAATGTTTAGGTAATGTCCGGATGACTGTTAAATCAATAAATGAGCGGATGTAAAAATACATTTTTGGTTTAGGTAACTTCCATCTTACGAAATTGCTTCATGTGGACCGCCCATTCCCTTAGCACGTACATATATACACAGCGATACAATTAAATGTTCACTTACTAAATAAATTTAGCTAAATTTGAACCCATCGAAGTCCAGCAGCTTGTTGACTTCTGTCGATGCACTAGCCGACAATTTGTGCTCCCCTGCGATGCGCGCCATAAAATGTTGGGTAGCAGCGACGACAACGGCAGAGATTATCTTTGTCACTGCTGCAAGGCAGGTGGTACTTGATCTGACTCTTGCAGCAGCATTTTAGATAATTTCGTCACTAACTGGCACGTATCTGACGAAAAGTCCCTGTCAGACCACATACACATCAGATTCAAGATCCCAGGACAAACCGAACTCAGGTCAACATCTCTGTGTCCCAAAAAGACTAAGTGGAAACAGTTTCGTGAGCTCATTAGCGCGAAGCTTGTTGATTACCACTTTTAGTTCAATAGGTGAACTTGAATTAGTGGCTAATCCACTTAACCAAGTGTTATCCTCTTCCTATAAAGGGCACGACCAAGGGTATCCTGGCGGAATGAAGAACTAGCCCTCAAGCGTGTACAAGCTAGGAAGAAGTTCAATAAGGCGAAGCGTCTTAATCAGTGGGATGATTACAGAACCGCATTCACGGAATATAATACGCTTATAAGGCACTCAAAACGTGAGGAGACAGTGCGAGAAAACATTCAATCCCTTTCTGAAGTGGCTCGCCCTCACAAATCCCTCTCCAAGGTCTCCGCAAATGGGATCTGTCAGACGGATCTTACACTGATGGCCCAGCGGAAACTCTTGAAGTACTACTACAAACCCATTTTCCGGGATCGGTCCTTTTAGGACAATATCCGAATCGCAAATCTGCTAATCACCGGGTCTCTAACGACCGGCTAGTTAACCGATCAGACATGATCTTCGCTAATGACAAAGTTAAATGGGCAGTAGAGCCCTTTGAACCATTTAAGGTTCCTGGAGTGGATGGAATTTTCCCAGCTCTTTTGCTGAACTGTCATGATACTATCATCACTCCGCTTATTAGTCTTTTTAAGGCAAGTTATACTTTGGGGTACATACCACGGCTATGGAAGAAACAAACCGGTTGATTTACCCAAATCCTACAGACCGATTAGGTTAACCTCATTCCTCCTTAAAATTATTGAGAGGCTGCTCATGAACATCGAGCGGAATCAGGAATTGGATGGAATGTTCAACTCCTCTACATCGAACACAATTCGCCTATTCAAGGGCAAATCTACGGTGACTGCCCTACATCATCTTATTGGGACTATCAGAAAATCTTTAGATGACAAGGAAATCGCATTATGTTTTTTTCTTAACATCGATGGTGCTTTTGATAACACCGGTTATGAATGCATATCCCGGGCTCTAGAGCTCAGGGGTACACCATCTGCTACTATCACATGGATATATACTATGCTACGCGGGAGGGAGATCTTCTCAACGCTGGGCAGCACCACGATGACTGTCAGAGCTATGAAAGGCTGTCAACAAGGAGGGGTCCTCTCGCCGCTAATACGCTCGCAAATTCGAATCCACTCTGCAGTGATGAGGTCTGCCTTTGACGTGGTCTTGCACTGGTGCTATGAAGTGGGATTAGTCTCTGCCAGAGCCTGGGTGTATCATGTGGTACACCGATGGGCCTAAGACTGAACAGGGAGAAGGTGCTGACATATTTGCACCCAACACCTGGATTTCAATCGAAATGGGCACCTGGCGCAGCGTTTTTCAAGCCGATATCCATGCCATTGAAGTCTGCGCAAGGGTTATATTAGAGAAGAGACCTCTCGGCGCACTCATTGCTATATGCTCAGATAGACAGGCGAAAAATTAGGCTCTCTCTTCGCATAAGTTCTCTTCTAGATTAGTTGAAATGGTGTCGCGAAGTTCTCCAGTGCCTAGCGACTGACAACGAGCTCGTACTGTAATGGGTGCTCCTGTCCTGCTCTGGCCAGAAGAGGGAAGGGCACTTGGATTTTCTACTTTATATACCTGAATGTCTTAATCGACGTAAGAGCTGATCGTCTACATCGTTTGATTAACAGTTCCGGTTGGTTTATAGACGAGGCTCTCAGGGTATTTAGTTTGAGGTATCCAGTGAAACTTCGGACACTTCAGTGCCCCCTCATGTACAACTTTTCATAAAACTTGTGTATAATACCAAATATTTGGGAGTTATCCTCGATGAAAATTTATCCTAGGCGGAAACATCTTAGAGCGAGTTCTGAAAAGGCAATTAAAGTTTTGTCGATCTGTAGTCAGTATGTCGACAGGATTAAAACCCACTTAGTTCTGTGGATGTACAAACCAATTGACAGACCAGAGTTATAGTAGAAAACGGTGCGGTTATATGGTGGAGAAAGCCTCTACCTAACCCGGTAGAACCTCTCCGACTAGGATCCAGAGGCAGGCTGCCATCAAAGTACTTATCAGCTTCACTATCAATTCGAAGCTGGTGCCATCCTGTCAAGAAGTCCTCCATACTGTGCGTTCAACGAACAAACTAACATTTTAAAGGGTCCCTGGTCACTAGGGAGTCCAAAGACAATGAGCTAGCAGATAGGCTACCAAACCGAGCCCCAAAACCTCTTTCCACAACCCAAAACATTTGTATGGAATACCACTCTGCTACCCCAGAAACCAAATAAGAGAATGGAATATCCCACTCGCTACATCGCAGTGGAAGCCCTTCCAGACCTGAGACAGGCCGAGCTATTCATCCGGGGCTACTCTCGAACTCGTACCTTGGAATTGCTGCGGATGAGTGAAAAAAATTGGAATAATTTGTGGAATTTTCAGGGGAAACTCGCGTCTGAGGCGTCACATTAAAACCAAAAGCTAGATGCCGCTTTTGCATCCTTTGCAAGTGCGTAGGTCTTTTCCAACGACACACGGAATGCTTCGACGTAACATTCTCTTTGTTCGAGGACATTTCTTCTAATAAACCTGACCAGATCAGTTTATTTTTAGAGACGAGTCGACTGGATCATATGATGTAGCTCAGCTTCTCGGTATAAAGGGCTTTAGGACAACAAACCCATGAGAATCAATTCATCCCGACAATGATGCCGACGAAGATGATCCTGAACTGACAGCGTTAGAATTAGCTAGAAAATTGGGTAATCATTTTTAAACAAAATGCTTCGAATGTGCAGGGCATTTTCCGAGACTTGCATTGGGAAAATAAAAGATTAAACAACGATGGTGAACGCCTCAACCACTTAAGATTCGCCGATGATATAGTCGTTATAGCTAAGAGCCAAGTGGAAGTGCAGCAACAGCTGAATGAACTCAACGCGGCTAGCGAAAAAGTAGGCTTAAAGATGAACCTAAACAAAACCTAGACCCTGTTTAACGATTATATAAGCACTCTTGGAGATACAAAAGTGTACAACACCGCACTGGAAATAGTCGAAGAATATAATCTTGGTCAACTAATACACAAATCAGGTTCACTATGACCCGAAATCAATCGACGAATCAAAATGGCGTGGAGTGCTTTCGGGAAACTCGATTATATTCAAGTCTAAAATGAAGATGAACTTAAAAAAGAAAACCTTCGACCAATGTATTGTACCAGTCTTGGCATACGGTTGTGAAACATGGGCACTAACAAAAGAGATAACAGGAAAACTCCAGATCACCCAAAGAGCCATGGAAAGATTAATGTTAGGCAGCACACGAATGGATCGCAAGAGACTAACGTGGATACGAGAAAGGACCCAAGCAAGAAGACGCCCAAACTCCCGATGGGAATATGAAATAAAGAAAATAGCAGGCACAACTTGGATGAGAATAGTTGAAAATAGGCAGACATGGAAAGCAATGAGGAGTCAGTATGTAAGGGAGGCTGCACCATAACTTAGGAATATGGTTGAATAATATGATGATATAAATGATATGAAAAAATCTAATGATGCCAATCGATTCCTGGGGTCATGAGACGCAAGGAAAACCAACTCCGAGGTCGAAATTCGTTATCAAGGGAGGATGGAATTAGAATTAGAATTATTCTTTTTAAAAAATCAGTTAAAAAGTTGACTGACGAATTGTCTGAAAATCCTCTTCATATGTATATCTGGCAACTCCATTTCTTATCATTTTCGAAAATTATGGGCCATATTATCACTCTCTTTCAAGTTCGTAAAGTTACCTGTCTCACAAATACATACTATCTTTTAGCCAGTGGTTGTTTATGTGACGATACACTCGTATGAAGTTATCCATACGAGTGTATCTTTGATACGATTTCGAAAAGTGTCACTGTGTTGGAAGCGTCTTTAGTTGTGTTAAGACACTCTTTGAATGTAAATTACTCAGGTGAGGTATTGCGCTTTCGCAGATGGTTCTCTGTACGAGTGTTAGTAAATGCTTTATAGACGTACTAAACTAAAATGCGGTATACATATTTATGCAGGTGACTGAATGACTGCAAATTCAAGTCTGCCAACGAGACTTTTGAGAGCGCGGCCAATTTTCTTGACTCCAGCATGATCCACATCTTTTTCTTATAAGATTTGTTTTCTCTCTCCGAAATGAAGAAATGGCATTTGGCTATGAAAAAGATCGTTTCGTTAGCGTTGACTAAGATGAAATTAAAAACGGTGAAATAAGTTGTCTTTAAAGGAAATTGATTGGATGATATTGCTCCTAATCTAGTACATATTGTGCTTTTTGTAACTTTGAATTTACAAATACATACATAGTCCGACTTATTCATATATGTACATATATTTGCAGTTTTTTCGATAGGCAGAACATTTTCTAAAATCACCAGTATCTTTAACAAGAAACTTAGCACTATGAGTATAAGGTTTATACCTTAGCAAGTTCCAGAAGAGTAGCTGAAATTTCAATACTATATACATAGGTATGTGTGCATTAATCTAATTTCTAGCAAACACGAAGGTCTAGTGAGTTACCTGAAAATAATTTCAGATTCCTTTTTCTATAACGCAGAACAAGGCCGGCAGGTCGTCTCCAGCCCGACTGGGTCGTCGATTTAGAAGTAAGACGGGGAAGAGAGAAAAGGGGGGGGGCAATTCTGGAATAAAACCTCGAGTTTTAGTAGTATGTTCTAAGACCTCTCTCAAGAACGTCACTGATCATAAGACGAGCTACCTTAAAAAGCCACCATGCAGACACTTCGCCGCGTGGGGGCAAATAACAGGATCAGTACCAAAAGGTATTAAGGCGAACTGCCGAGGAATTAGTCCACGTTCAACCAATTGATTTTCAACTCTGATCCAGATATGATTCAATTCGAGACCTGGATCATCCACGGTCAGTCGTTTTGTTTGCTCCAAAATCCAGGTTGATAGGCGGTTCGGAAGTGTACGGGAGAGGTGGTCAAATTTTTTCTTTAGTTTTCCCTGGCTCATAATCAAGGGCATAATGTACCACTTTATTTTCTAATGTAGACATTTGATAAAAAAAAACTTTTTTAATTACATGTGGATGGATCGTTACGTCGACGGACGATTGGCCGCACTGCAATTGTCATAACCTTCCGTGTAATTAACTGTTTACAGATTGCTTATATCTCGATTAGTTCATTGCGACCCGTTTAGGGTCTGCGACGATTTTTTTTAAATGGCTTAGCCGTCATCCATTCAGAACAGATTTTAATTTTGAAAACAGGGAAACATCGTAGCTCGATCGTGGGAGTAGGGAAGGCAAAGAAGGGCGGTCATCCGATGTATTGCACAAAACTCTCGAATTAACAAGGCTGAACGCCACCATTGTCCTGGTGAAAAAACCATTACAACTGTAGCTTCATTTAGCGATTTTTTGGCGCAACTTTTTCAAAACGTCTTCGTAAATGTAAATGGTTTGACCTTAGGGTAAAAATTCAATATGATCAAATCCGTTGAAATCGAAAAAAAATAACAGTGAGCATCACTTTGACAGAGGGTCGAGCCTGTTTTGGGCGTAGATATCCTTTGCCAACCTACGGTGATGACTGGACTTTTGTCTCAACGTCGTATCAGCATACAAAACTCTCGTCCCCTGTGATGATACGAGGGCGGTTCAAATATGATCGAGACAAACACTGTAGATGGCGCGCCTGTATGTTTTGAAGGTCGCGACTTGAGTATGTGATAGCTGGGTCCCTTACGAATAGTGTAGCATAGTTTTCGTCGCGAACGCACGTTTCACGCGCATGCTACGACCATGAGTGAACATCAAGTGCCGACCGTCGTTGCACAACGCAAAAATCCCGACTTAGGAAAAATCAACGTTTTTCATTTAGTATTGCTATAGGCGAGGAAAACATCGACGAAAATCTCTTGTGTATTAAAGATAACTTATTGGTATAGGGTCTTTTCAGTGTACCAATCAAGAATCAGCTATCCCAAAATCTTTGCCGATGCTTCGGCCGCCCTTAAAGAAAAACTGGCACCTATGCTATACAACATCGGCAACACAGGTGTACACGGGTTTTGCGAAGAATTAGAAAGTTTTATCAATGAGGCCGCCGAGAAGGTCGTTTAGTCCGGATGGTGCAACGGTTAGCACGATTCCTAGTGAATGCAGTAGTTTTTGACTAAAAAAAGGGATTTACTTGTCGGACTATGAGCCCACTTAGATGTTCAATGGGTACCTATTTATGGGGTAAATAACTCGATTGAGCGTGTTGCTGATCACACACTTCTGCACAAGATATACCGTCACGATCTAGAAAATGAGATGATGCTAACTCATCTAGAGGCCATGGTTCAAATTGGACTATTGCGCCAGTTATTTATGTACACTAAATTCACTGAAGCAATTTTACCTCATTCCGTCTGCTGAAAAGTGAACAGAGAAGCACGCGCCCTCTACCCCGGAACACTGGCGCGGTCCATATATTTCTGAACAAACTTGAAAAACTCACTGTTCAAAGGAGTCCCGCGCCATAGTCGCCGTCTTTGAATCTCGCGCTGTCGCCGCCATCCTAAAACAAAACAAACAAAACGTTTAACATTTGGAAGAAGACTGAATTATAATAAATTTGTTGTTGTTACTAACTAATAATTGTCACTATTGCCACCCATCAAATGTTAAAAGTGTCTTATAAAATCGAGTAATTTCAATTTCAAGTTAAATGTCAGCTGAATTGGAGAGTTCGGTACTATATAAGTCCGACTTTCTCCAATCTCTTTCTCTTTTGTTATAGTGAGTTGAAGTACAATAAACATTGTTTTCGCCAATCTACGCCTTTGAATGACAATTGCCGGCATCGAATCACAACCTCAACTCTGGAAAATTACACTCACATTCCCCAATTTCATCTCAATTCCCGGGAACACCCGCCCGGTCCATACAGTATAAGAACCAGGTCAAAACAATGCTGCCGAAAAATCGCTTCGTTTCTCTCTCTTCTCTGGTCGTGGGACATAAAGTCCGGCGAACGCGATATGACTACTAAACACGATTAAGCATAGTTATCCACCCAGGACTAACTTCTTTAAGGACAAGAATGGGAACATCATCAGCGGCACCGCTAGAATCGATAAACGATGGGCGTCCTATTTCGAAGAGCTTCTTAATCCCGCATCCCACGTCGCCGTAGAAAAAGCACAATCGTTGGCGATATGATCGATCATGGCCCCAATATACAACCCCTGACAGTAGAAGAAGTCAATATCGCCTTGCAGTCACTTAAAACAAATAAAGCGCCGGGTGCAGACGGGGTTTCAGCTGAACTGCTAAAATCAGGTAGAACGGGTCATTTAAATTCTATACATTAACTATTTCTGCAATCTGGAATGGAGATGTGATCCCGGAGGACTGGCGCAAGAGCATCATCTGTCCCATTCACAAAAAAGGAGATAAATTACGGTGTCTCTCTCTCTAATTGCCTTGACCCCTCCAGGGGCATGGGCGCGTCAACATCTCTAGCATTTCTATGCCTTGTTGACGTTTCAATAGCATATCTACTTTTCGAAAGAGCAGTTGCTAGCATGCACCTCCTATCCGCGCCGTCTTTATACTGACAAGCCCGGAGCACTGTGAGACTTCTATTAGTACATACTCACAGGCAGTTTTTGATCGCGCCGAGATTTGATCTCCGAGCTCTAGATTAGTATCGTAGAGCGGTGACCGAACGATCACGGCCAACGAGCGCGTCACGGCTCCTCACTAGTCACTACGACCTGTCGTAGATTTTTATTGTGTACCACTGACACGAAATCCACTTACATCAATCAAGCTTACGTAGAATATTCATTGGCTTTTAACAGAATTGAAAAATAAATACAATAATTAGAAAAATCTATTTAGTATAAGTCGTTAGTGTTTAATTTAAGGATGTATTTTTTTTATGTAAATTTAACTAAATGCAACTGAAAACCGAAAAAATAATAAATAATAAAAACCTTCTTAATTAAAAATTGTTAAAGAAGTTTTAATATATTTAAAGAAAGTTCTTTATAGACATACAAAATACTGGCGAAAATTCTTGAAAATAGAATAAAGCCGTACGTAAGTTTCAGACATGGCCGATCTACAATCGATTAGCTTTTCACCGTTAAGCAAATCCTGGAATACAACGTTGACGTGTACTTAATCTTTGTTGATTTTAAGCAAGCATACGACAGTATCGATGGTGGAGTATTTTACAACATCATGCTTGCATTTTAGTATACCAGTAAAATTAGTACGATTAACAAAGATGACGATAACCAATTCTGTCTAACAGGTCAGGATCCAAAACAGGTTGACTGCTCTCTTTGAAACACGTACTGGACTGAAGCAGGTCAATGGTCTGGCTCCGACGCTCTTCGACCTGGCACTTGAACAGGCCATCTCTTCATGTCCGCGCAGTTGATAGCGTACGCTGACGACATCGGCATCATGTTCCGAAACGCGAAACCTGGTCGACGCAGAAGAACTTCGAAATAATCTTAACACGGCTGAAAGAGAAGTTAGAGTACGCATTAACCAGGACAAAACAAAAGTAATGATGCAATCAAGAACCAGGACGCCACAACAACCGAACATCAATGTCGGGGACCTCAGCATCGAATTCGTAGATGACTTCATATATCTGGGTAATAAGTAACCTATCAACGGACGCCAATGAAACTGACGAAATAAAGCGATCGATACAGTTAGCAAATAAGACTTTCTTCTCGGTCCTCCCAATAATGAAATCGAAGCAGGTGCACAGAAATACAAAGCTTCGAATATACAAAACCATTGTACAACCTGTGCTATACTCAATTGTTCTAACCCCTTGTGGGGCATAGCACGTCAACTGTTCCATGTGGCCCAGTTGACGTTTCGTTGGCATAAACTGGTTTCGGAGAATGCAGTTGCTAGCATACATCTCCTGCACATCCATGGTCACGAACGTCGTCGTGGACGGGATTCGAACCCGAAACGCCGGTAGTCAAACAGGAGACTGACACTGCGCTACCAAAACCTGAACCCTTACTCAATTCTCCAAAAACTTGATAAACTCATTTGAACGTAAGGTCCTTCGGTAAATTTTCGGAGCAGTTTGAAAACCGAAATTGATGGCGCATCCGGTACAACCATGAGCTGTACGAACTGTACGATGAGCTGAAAATTTCGAGAATAGTCAAACTACAACGACTACTATAGGCAGGACATATACAACGAATGAACGATGAACGCATGCCTAAGAAAATATTCAATGGACGACGCTTCGACGGAGCATGGCTGCAAGAAAGACCGAGAGCTCGTTGAAAAGACTCAGTAGTTTAGGACGCCGAACAACTGCTGCGCTTCCAAAATTGGGGGACGCGGTCATTTGACCGAGATAATTGGAGGACGATGATCCAGGCGGCCAGGCATTGACGTCAGGCTGTTGCGCCATCATCGTGGTGCAACAGTAATACTAGTATTCAAACGAAATTTCTAATCATGTGTTCACCCGGCTCTTAACAGCATCCATGTACATATGTATAATTTTTGGTCCAGATAAAGAACAATATAATGATTTAATGAATTTTTATCTTGTTTGATATTTTCTCGTTGTCTTGATAGCACTAAGAAATATCTCGACAAAGAAAAACCAAATATGCATCTGGAGAATAGAAAAATATTGTTTGCATATTTGCTCTGTGTCACTATGTCGCTGTTTCTCTTTTGTTTGTCTGTTGACAAAACATTGTTTTGTCATGCAGTTAATTATGGGTGACCTGAATATTTCATGGTATACTATAATAGATGGACAATGAAACTTTTATATATGTAAAAGAAAACAAAACAAAATTTATGTAGTAACACTTAACACAACGAAATAAAAGAGATTTTAAATTTAATTTCCCAATTTTTTCTCATGAGGATTATCGCAACGAGTTTTTAAAAAATCCTAACCTTTGATACTTCTGTTTAAATTTTGTTAATAAAGATATTGCGAAAAGGATCAGTGAGTTTGACAAAATATTTAATCCAAACAAGATTTCGAAAAAGGTTCAGGAAAATTTATTAATTTCTTTTCTAAACGATATTTTTTGCAAAAGTTGAATTTTGAATTAAAAATGAGGTGTGTATTTTTCGTCACATTATTCGATTAAATTTAATAGATAAGCGCCTATTTTTTCACACATTAGATTTTAGCCATTGTACAAATTTCATTTACCGAAGGATCATTCCAAACAAAATGTAGTTTACCCACTTAAATACTCGTATATTTTCTAAGACATTTACGACCACTTTACATCGACGTTAGACAGTCGGACAAACAAGCCGATGATGGTGAAAATGATAACACCTGCTGCTGCTGCTGAAAATACAAGCAATGAAAATTCACCTGAAGAGCGTTTGCCGGTAAATGTCGAGTATCCGTATACGGATTCATTCGTACATGAAATGGCATTGATCTATAATTGAAAGTAGTTGTACAACAGATTTAAATGGCGTGCTATACACGGTTGAGGTTTCATTTAGCAACTGCAGCAGTATTCAGATATTCCGTGTTTTTAAGTGCGGGGTCTTACCCATTTATTGTGTATTCGTAGATAACGTTAAGTGTATAATAAACAAGAATACTCGTATTCTAATATATTGCACACGGTGTATCGTAAAAAGCTGTTTCTCGACAAAACGTTGTCGTTATTGTTGCTGTTCTGTTTTAACTTTGTGTTTTAGTCTAGCGTAGAGATGGACATTTTTGGCAAAATTACCCTTTGGGTAGAGTAAGTTGATCTGAAGCATTCATACTATAGCAACAGAAAAACTCTTGAAATTAACATTTGTGCCCAATTTTGGCTCGAGAGAGTAACAGAGTGTTCATTCGAACTAATTTCAAAACATTTGATTTTTTAAGTAGCATTCAGGGAACATTATACTAAAAGTCTGAAAAAAAATCAGAAGCCAACTGGCAGTATATGTATAGTATAATCTCGGAAAGAACGCTAAAGTATTTTTTCGTAGCCACTCCTTCTGTATCTTAAATCATCATAGCCATCGTGGCGCGACAGCCCGACGTCAGGCCTTGACCGCCTGGATCGTTGTCCTCCAATTATCTCGGTCACCTGACCGCGTCCTCCAATCTTGGAAGCCCAGTAGTTGCGCTGTGTCCACATATACTGAGCTCTCCCAACGAAATCTCGGTCTTCCTCGCGGTTTCGCTCCGTCGACTCGTCGTGAGTTCATTACTCTCTTTGGCACGCGATCATCGTCCATTCGTTGTACATGTCCTGCCCATTGAAGTCATTGTAGTTTGGCGGAGCTTCGTGTTTCTGTGCACATGCTTCATTTTCATTATGGGAAGAACCGAGAAAAAAGTCTTATTAGCTAACTGCATCTGTCGCTTGATTTCGTCAGTTTCGTTGGCGTCGCTTGACAAGTTGCAACCTAGGTATATGAAGTCGTTCACTAAATCAATGTCGAGGTTCCTCACATTGATGAGAGCTAGAGAGTAGAGCTTACGACCAGATTTCTGCTGCAGGCGAAGTCGATAATTTTTTGTTCGTTGTCGTTACATTGCATATTGATGAGAGCCAATGATTGGAAAATCGAGTCTTAATGCGAATCGTACAAAGCCGTTCATTTATAGGTTTAAAGTCAACAATGTGCGGCTTGAGGTGATTGTTCACTATAAATGCTACTCCAAACTCTTTGGGCCCGATTGTTTACTACTACTTTGCCTTAACCCCTAGCGGGCATAGCGCGTCAACTACTCCTGCGCGCCATCGTACTCTGTTCTGGACAATGGGGCGGTCGGTCTTGGTTGGAAATGGGGTTCCATTTGATGGCATGCAAAGCAATGCAGTTATCACTCTTTCGCAATGTATGACTTATTCACTGCCATTTTCGCCTGCGTATCAATTTGTCGATTGGCATCGACCCGTACGCCGACTTAGCTCTTCATTTGATATTGTTTCGGGCCAGAAAATTCTTAAAATTCGACGAAGACATGAGTTTACGAAAACTTGCAGCTTTCTGGTAACTCCTACGGAAACTTTCCATGTACTGCTCCCATACAAAAGCACTTACAGTACCAGGGAGCGAAACAGGCCCAGCTTGGTCTTGATGCTGAGATAACTGCTCTGCCAGATTTTGGACAGCATGCCGTATGCGCGTTTAGCCTGGTTGATACAACGAGCGACGTCCTGCTCCGTACCACCATTTTCGGCAACAATGCTACCCAGGTAGACGAAGCTGTCCACCTTCTCCACAGGCTGCCCATTAATATTGATGGCAATAGGCAATAAAATTGTGTGCGATTTCTTGTTATTGATCTCGCTGCCAAGCCTATTTGTTTCCTGGACTGCCATAGTCATGCCCAATTTGTACTTTTTGACCTGTTGAAGGAGGGCCTTCTCGGCCCCAGTTTGTACAGGGAGCATACATTCCAGGATCCGAAAAAATAATTTGTTATTTGATTGTGTGGTCGTCGTTGTTGACCCGTCCAATCCTAGACTTTTGTTTCGGGTTTCTTGACGTGGAGTGGTTTTTAAAAGGACGAGTTGTCAACGCATCGCTTAACCCCATTCAGGGGGTGGCCTCGGAGATAGCTGCTTCAGATGGTTTAGTAAATGTACTGGAGTTCACACAACTAAATTGCGGGTCCAACTACACAAATCATGCCATCCTACTAAACATGAGACGCTTAGGTGTTGGTCAGCCAGTCCGGCTACAGCTCTCTGCCTTTTCCAAACTGTGTTATCGCTAAAACTTAGCCGGTAGGGAACTGCCGTTACCGGGGGCGCTCACGCGGAGGACTACTTTCAAAAATGAAAAATCTTCGGTTTAGTGTCTATTTTTCCTAAAAAAAATGGGGTGTAGTTTTGATTTTTTTTCGTTTATCTTTTTTGGGGTGCTAATTACGAATCTGAGGCCTACTATGAAAGGAATCTGATGTATTTTTCAAGCGAGAATATCTCGAAAATTATTAAAGATATGTACGGACGGTTTGGTGGGCATCCGAAGATGCACGTGGGGACGGAGCCTAAGGTGGCATAATGACCGTGAAGGTCGGGCCGTGCCATCTGGCGAAGAAAAAAGCCCCTCAATGAGCTAAGCAGCGGCCTATGCTTGCTGCAGCTCAGTTCGGGAGATGTGGGCGGAGTTTTCGCCGCTCGTTGCCCCTGTCCTTTACGTATTAAAAAAAATTCATAGGCCTGGGGAAGACAACACAAACAGGGGAGGTAAAAAATGGGGAATAAAAAAAAATAGTCGATAAGGATGGAATGGTTGACGGGCGGATCAGACGCCCCGATCGCACCTGGGTCCGGGTGTAATGGGACCCTCGGCCTCTGGTTTTGTACCACCAACACATCACTACTCATCAGGTGCTGCTTCGATCTGCTGGTGGGAGCAGCAACACCAGACCATAATATAGTTCGTTACAGGTGGTTCATTATAGATACGGAAAAAGTATTGCTAATCTTCTCAGTTGAGCTGGTCATGATCTTTTATTTTGTCTCACAAAGCTGTTTGATAGGGATGACGGGTTTCAAAATATTTTGAAAGCCAAAAAGAAAAGGTGTTTTGTTGTTGTTTTTTTGGCAATAACTCAAATTCAACAAAAAACAATTGGTAACAAACCTCAGATTCTTGATCAGCATCCCAAAAAATGTGAAAAAAGAAAACAGATCTACACCACAATTTGCTTTAGGTCAGCTCCTGTAAGCACGTGATAACTCGGCTATGACCAATTATTGGAACTCAGCTCCACACACAAAACAAAAATTAACTACAACTTTTCTTTTTTCCAACTGGTATCTATCTCAAAAATCCGTCTTTCCTATACCAAAAACTTGCTCGTTTGAGTTCAACTCGCATGGTCTCTGGCAAAATATCACTTGCTCGATTGTACAGGTAACTATCGACGTCGACGTTGTCGCTGGTTACTGCAGTGTCTTGGCGTCACAATTCGCGTCTCACAGGTAAAGGTGTAAAAAGATAAAAGATACTCATGAACACTAACAAGCATTTACTCACACTTCCACCGCATTCTTGTATGCACGTTGTGCTATGAGCGAGTATTTTATATCTTTTATATGAAGTACGAAGTCGATTTTTTTTTACGTGAACCATGGAGAAGTGGTCGCGTGTATCTTATGCCGACCAGCCAAACAACATTCTCATTTGAATTTCCTACTCCTCCGCGGTCAGTTTTAGTCGGCTGGGTCTTGGAGTTGTTACGGGTCGTGAATTTGTCTTGCGTTAGTTTTCGTAGAATCGCGAAATAAACGTCTTCCGATAGATCTACATACTCGTACTCCTCTTTCGGCTAATGAAAGGATACGTTTTATTTCGTGCCAATTTCAATCCTTTGTGTTGTGAGATTCAGTTCGGGAAACCAGGCTTCCTAATAGGAAATCAATTTCAAAACGACGACAACGTCGGCTGCTTGTGCGTCCGTTCTGCGAGTACATCATCGTTTCGTGAAAGAAAGGCTTAGGTACCTCGTGATATGTTTTCGCGAAGATCTTCATTGCTGGAATATTAAATAGTGCAAAAATAATTAATAACATAATTCAACCTTTGTCGGCATCCCAATTTCACCAATTTAATTGAAAGAATTATCCTCTATTGCTGAAAGCATCAGTAAGCAAAAAAAGAAGAAGTTTAGACGAGCTAATTACAGGTGCTAATTACGACAGATAGAATCATCTGAATGTAATATATGTATGTATGTATCTAAATTATGAGCAGTGAGTTAAGTGCTTTTCGCAATCGTTTCAAAAGGGGAATGTACCTTCTTCGGTTTGTTTGCATAGTGATTTGATGAAAATAAATTAAGACATGTCATAGCAAGACGAGGAGGAAAAAAAAGAACAGATAAAATATAGAAGTGGAAAAATTGTGGAAAAAAAAAGTTAAATAAAAAAGTTGCTGTTTGAAATTTCGAAGTGTTGACAAAAAAAAAATGCGTAGTCTGACTTCCAAATATTAAAAAAAAAATGTGCTCACCTCTCGTCTTTCATTTAATGATCGTCAATAATTAAGAAATTCAAAACCCGTAATCATTAAAAGTTTATACTTTTCAAACGTATCGTGTTTACTGCTGTCACATTTGTTGGATATTTTCTTTCTGCCTGTTTTTTTTTAATTTTTTGGTATTAATCATTCGTCGTTCACTCGGTGTGTTTGTTCATAAAGTGCACCAAGAAGATTATTGAAAATTTTGTGAAAGTGACATACATATTCATAAAATTCAACATCAAACTACACGGAGACTAGCCAGCAATTGACCGGATCAAAGTGAAACAAAAAAAAAAACGATCAACTTGTCAAGCCAGTTGTCATTCAGTCTCATTTCTGCACATACCAGCATTGGAGAAAAATCCTGGATAAATTAAATTAAAACGCGACATAGAGTCACTCGAGATTCTCGTACATCGGGCCCAGCTATACAAAACCGTCTCTTATTGGACTTACACGAAGGCTTTAATGCAAACAAGTTTTTCGATTGCATTTTTTTCCGGTAAGTGTGAATAATCATATTTTTACTATTTAATTTTGTTGAAAGGTTTATTTTTAGATTGTTGATTGAATCGGAAAGTTGCAAGTGAAATTATAACTTGTTCACACGTCCGGTCTATGAGATTTTGTCATTGTCATGTAGCATGTTTTGAAACTTTTATTATTATCGGTATATATTTCGCAAATAGGTTTAACCCCAGTACCTAGAGTTATTAGGTTTACTAGTTACAGTGAAAATGATTTGGGCTGTCCCCTGGGTTACCAGATTAAGCGATCCAAAAAAGAGGATATTTTTCAATAGAATTCTATTTTCGTACTATAAGCAGAAAATCAATTAAACAATGGTACAAACAGCAGCCCCGCGAAGTTACTTTTAACAGTGATTCCGGGAGCCATCCGGTTAAAATAGAGGTTTTTACCTGGGTACCAGTCGTATTAGTAAGATGAAGACCCCAAGTCACTGCGACTGTCAGTGCCTATGTGTGGTGTGTGTGTCTCCCTGATTTCTGTAGCGTTCTCCAGGCGGAAACTTTATGGCTATCGGCGAGGTTCTTGCCTGGCTAGGGAAAAATGTCATAGTTGCTAGCGATATTACTATCTTCACTGATAGCGAATCGGCGATCAGATCCCTTGAGTCTGTTATCACAAACTCGAAAATAGTTGCCGATTGTCGAAACTCCCTCCTGGAGTTGGGGGAATTCTTTAAAATCTCCCTATGCTCCCTCTCTCCCTGTCCCATAGTGGCTTTGATGGTAACTGTAGGGGCGGATGAACTAGCTTGGAAAAGCGCGAATGCAGGAACCAGGCCAAGTCAGCGCCTCTTTGGGCGGTCCTTAGCAGCTTGTAAAACGCTGGCGCTTAATAGAAGTGACATAAGAACTCTTGTTGGAGTGATTACAGGACATTGCCTCATCGACGAGCATGCTAGGAAGCTGGGGTTTTCACACAGTGATTTATGTAGGGGCTGCGTGGAGAAGAGTACCTTTCACCTGCTCTGCGAATTTACTGCGCTAGCGGCAGGTAGAAGGAATATCTTGGGGTCTTTCTATTTCAACGTTTTGGACGTTGGCCGGTTGCGGCGTTTTATTGACAGCTCTGGCTGGTTCAGTTAACAGATAGTACACGGTTTATGGAGGCAAACGTGGTATCACAAAGGACCCAGTGGTGTTCTTTGTGTGCTGTGTGAATCACAGCAGCCATTCAACCTAAATTTACCTAATCTACCCTCCGGGAGTACTGACGATGCCACTTTTGTTATTAACGGCGGTGTTCGGCGCGTTTACTCCACTACAGACGACATGCAATGTCGACCACAAAACTCGAGCAAGTGATCTTTTATAATCCTGTCTTTAAAAGGAAAAACTACCACAGGTTTATCAAGTGGTTAACAGATAAATATAAAACTGAATTGCTGGGGTACTTGTAGTCCGGATGGCGCAACGGTTAGCACGTACGCCTTCTACGCATTGGGTCCCGGTTCGATTCCTACTGAATGCTGTAATCTTTGATAAAAAAGGGGGATTTACGTGTCGGACTATAAGCCCACTCAGCTGCTAAATGAGTACCTATTTATGGGGTAAATAACTCGGTTGAGCGTGCTACTGATCACACACTTCTGCATAAGACACCGTCACGATCAAGAAACTGAGATGATGCTAACTCATCTCGAGGTCATGGTTCAAATTCGACTAGTGCGCCAGTTATTTATTTATTTATTGCTGGGGTACTTGGAATGTTGTTGTTGAAACAAGGGTTTCAATTGTGACTGGTGTCGGCCACTGCCTTTTTTTAAGCCGAGATTCACACCAGACGTCTGTGCTCAGGGAATACGGGAAAAGAGACCACGTGGCACGGCGTACATATTGCTGTCTACACAGTTAGGCAATAATTAGGACAATGAGGCAAACAAGGCTGCTTATGAATCCACCAATAGGCAGAGTTATCAATCTTCCACTGGTTTGGCTTGATCCAGGATAATGGTTATACGGGAAAAATATAAAGAGATATTAGGAAGATCTTCTATGCCTGTGGAAATCGAAGAAGCTTATTATTACGGGCCATCATTCAGCAAAATGAATTATACTAACAAGAAGGATGTCGCAGTGGCGAGGGGGGCTTTAGGGGTCGGACCCCCACCAACATGTTTGGAATATACATATACGTATGTATAAAGTTTGGTCTTCGAACATTCAAGAAAATACCCGAAAATTGTTTATAAAAATTACAGCGAATAAAAATGATACCCGACAATGGTCGATTCCTTTGCGCTACGCGTTTCTCTTCGATTTTGCTTTTGAAGCCCATGGTGCTAGTGTTGGCACACTTCCATTTCTCTAGAAATGTAGTCTGAACGAAGACTTGTGAGTAGGTGGAGTGCTCTCTCCTTTCTCTGGAACTTTGTTGTGAATAGACTGCTATAAAACTTGAAATTGCCGAGCAGCAGCGTGTACATATGCATATGACGTTACTATTACCGTAACTAGTAAATTTCCCGGTGTTTAAAGTGAGGTTATGCAGAATACCCTCTCACAACAAACAATTTGGGCTAATAACTATGGAATAGAGTAAAGCACAGCTTGTTCTCTTCCGAAGTTTAGGATACTTCCAGTCGAGTCTCTTCTGCTGCATGGGAGTAACCCAGTTTTTGCTGATAATGCGAAATTTCTACACAACTATTTTACTCATGTTTAAGGTAGTTCTTTGGTGGATTGTTGTAGAGGCTAACGGTAGCTTCCTGAGAAAGATGTAAAGGTTGGCCTACATTGCTTTTTGTGGCGCTCTTAGGACAACTACTTCTGATTTTGATTTGAAGATGGTGTTTAACCTGCTACTTCTTGACATTTTTGGTGAATAGACGAACGCAAATACGATGACTCGACTCCTTGATACTGGTCAGTGGCTGAGTTATGGCCCTGAATACGTTGCCATTCTGAACAATACAAATATTCCAACAACGACTGGCCAAATATGCTTTTGACATGCATTTTGTCATTAAGAGAATGTCACGCTGTCAGTGGGAAGACAATGCGCTTCTGTTGCTTAACTTATTAGAAATCAATGCAGATGGCGCCAAGACAAATGAAGGATTAGATGTAGGAGTTTTTTGTGATGAAGCTAACTTTTTCTCGTTTTCAATCTCCTTGAATACTGCATGTTTTCCAGGTCATAGCAATTTTTTAAGCGATTCTGGGTGACATTAGTTTTGCTATTAACTGTTGAATTTGACAGGCAGAGTACAACAAGCGATACTGCATAAGTTCGTTGGAACATTTCTACATCATTCGCTGGGTTCAAACTAGCTCTTAGTGTCACCATATACTGTCGAACTCGAGCACGAACCTGGTACAAATTTCCTCTGACACACACATACACTTCACATAGGTGTGAAGAAAACCGGTCCACTTGTACTAGGTTCGTGCTCGAGTTTGACAGTGAATGGTGACACTTAAGTTTAAAGCGATTACCAGGACTAACTTAAATGGATAAATGGGAAAACATGTTTCCACCAAGCCGTTGTGGCCCTGATTGGATTGTAGTCGCTAAAAAAGGCAACACATCAGATCCAAGGAGCCAGCTACTAGGCCTCACATTGCCTGCAATGACCGCTGTAGAAGCAGGTGTGGCGCTCTTGTCCTACTCTGACAAAGGCATTTCTGTAATCGCACTTCCTGACCGAATTGAATGACTAAGCTTATGTTGGTGGTGGGAAACTCCATTGTTCTAAAGGAATTGCTGTCTAGGTAAATAATTAGGATTGTTGGATGACGAATCCCTGGTGGTAGCAGAACGAATCCTATTGCAGCCCTTTCATGATTTTGTACGTCCATCATTGCATGTTTCGCTGCAACAAGGCATTCCTCTTTGAATGCCCAAAGTTCAAATGTGATTGAATAGAACTGACTAAATAATTTCAATATTCTTTACTTTCAAATATGAGAGAGATTTGTTTGCAGAATTCCATGCGGACGATGAAGATTGATCCATTCATACAAAGCCCGAGAATTTTTGCGAGTACAAAAGTACTGACGTCCTTTTTGCTTTATGTCGGAGCTGTAGGCAATGCTATTACAAGTTTAATAAGTAATAAGAGCATTATAAGATATCATGATGAAAGAGGACAAATCGTTATATTTTGAAAAAGAAAGAAGACACGATTTATTTACTGAAAAGAAAGAGGACATATCGTTTAAAAAGGGAAGTCTTGTAACCTTAGCTGTGCCCCCACAAAAGCTGATTATTGTTCAGGAAGTTGAAAGCCAAGTCAACCGGGATGAATTTATGAAACGATTTACAAAAGCTTAGGCTCATCGGGGAGAAATAGGTTAAAAAAAAGAAACAGAAAATGATGAAAGTGGTTGGTACTTAAGGAAACGTTGTTGAAAGCCGGTTGTCGATTGTCAAATTATTGTATGTTTAACTCAAATGAAAATCCTCTTTTCAAGAAAACTTGGCCTCGACTGGGAACAGTCCACATATATGGTTGATGTGTAATACTTCGCATTCTTTCATCATCAGCCATTTTTCATGATAGATTTTGGTTTATGTAAAAATTCGCCTCCATTTACCGCAATCCTCACACTGCTGCTTCAAGTTTCCGATTCTGATTAGTTTTCTGGTCGCCGCAAAGATTCTCCCTTGACGCTTTGAAGGCTTTTTTTTGGGGTATACGATGTTTGCCTATGACAGAAGTACATATACTCATACTCATTATCAATCTGGCAGTTCAACGTCGGACCTTGGTCGTCTGGATCTTTTTCCCCCAGTTACCTCGGTCAAAACTAGAGATTGTTAACAAGAAGTGAGACTCCATACGAAATAAGAGTGCCTGCCTATTAGCTGCATATGTGCATATTCCATCAGTACACAAAAGGGGCTAATGCCGAATAATAAGCATGTTGCTCATATAATGAAGCATGTTGGGTAGTAGCCATTTGAAGAGTTTTTTTTAGTGCTGCCATCCCTATCCCTCTAAAGGCGACTTTTATTTGAATTTTTTGCGTCTCATTTGGTAGTAGTTACTTGATGCCTCGGTCAAGTGACCAGTTCCTCCAATTTCGAAAGCTCAGCAGATGTACGGCATCAGCATACATTGTGCCTTCTCAACGAGCTTTCAGTCTTGCTAAGTGTTCATAAAGTATTGGCTGTGACAGCTCGCTTCGCTCGTTCTCGGATCTACTGCTCGCTACGCTCGCGTTGTTCGCTTGCTAACAATTTGACACCACTTCATCTAGAGTGTATGTAAGTTTAGGAGGGGAAGAATTACGAGCACACGCATACTGGAATCCTATCCTACTAATATTAGAAAATTTACTCAATATATTTATAAATTATAGCCTATGCGTTATTCTGATGTATAAATCATAATACTGCAAAGTTTCATGAAAATCCGTTCAGTAGTTTTTGCGTGAAAGAGCAACAAACATCCTCACAAACTTTCAGATTTATAATATTTGTAGGAAGTAGGATGTATCTGCTTGTTGCCTTGACCCCTCCAAGGCGCATCAACATCTCTTGCATTACTATGCCTTGTTGACGTTTCGATAGCATATATTGTTCGGATGGCACAGTTGCTGGCACGCACCTCCTATCCGCACAGTCTTAACACTGACAAGCTCAAAGCGCTATGGGAGTCCTATTAGTAACCATAGATTGTTTTTGTTCGCGTCGAGGATCGAACCTCTGTTTCTCTGGATGTAGTATCGTAGAGCGTTGACCGGGAGTACACGGCCACCGAGCGCATGTATTTAAAATACCGAAGTTCTTCAACCTCATAAAGCCTTGTAGGGTCCTAAAGATATTCCTGCCTTTCAATCTTGACGCTTTTAAAATAAATATATTGAAAATGTTCCTCTATGATTTTCTATAATTTGATCAGTCGTACTCACAGCACTAAAATATATAAAGCATTAACAGACAACATGCGTAACGCATAACTGGTCAATTGCTACTTCCAAAAGGAAATAAATACAGGCCGTTGAACTCGGAACGGAATTTCATAGGTGGTCGTTAGGTAGACGGACTGAGAATTGAGGGTAATACGGAAGAGTGACAGAAAATAAATCGTGGTTATAGTCTTAACTCTAATATTTGTGATTACAATGTAAGTTTGCGTTGCATGCTTTTGAGCAATAAAAGAAAATCAGTGAATGCTTAGTTCCCAAATATCTTCAACTTAAAATGTTAGTTTGAGGATCCATTTTTTAAATGGGTCTAATAATTAATAATAGTAAACATTTTCAAAAATATTAAGGTTAGTGATATATTACTTGGGTTTTGCATAAGGTATTTTAGCTTTAATGATAATTTGAAGGGATCGTCTTTAGTATACGTATGATTAACGTTAATGGAAGAAAGTAAAATTGATTATTACGCTAATCTGAAACCAAGTCTTGAGGGGCAACGACTTTTAAAACATGGTTACTGCCTGCCACTCCTGCGCGCCACTGTACTCTGTTCTGGGCAATAGGACGCAACTCCCTAAACGACTTACCCAGCGCCTTATACTTCTTTGCCACAGATCGACGCCATGTGATTTTAGGAGACCCTCTTGGTCGGCCTTGGTTGGAAATGGGGTTCAATTTCATGACATGCAAAGCAATGCATTTATCACTCTTCCGCAATGTGTGACCTATCCACTGGCATTTTCGCCTGCGTCTCAATAGGTCGATTGGCATCTGATCCCTACGCCAACTTTGCTCGTCATTTGATATTATTTGGGGCCAGAAAATTCTTAGAATGTATAGAGATAAGTAAAAAGTAAGATATGCGATAAAATAAATATGATATGATAGTTTTGTTTGTTGGGTGATTGCCGACCTATTGCTTGCGAATCCTAGCTAAGCTTGTTAACCCTGGAAGCTCCTTTTCGAGCATGTAAGGGAAATACTCTAGTGCTCCATCATTGCCGCTCTTAAGTTTTAGCAAAGCATGTTGGAGCGATTGTGGGTAGTTTATTGTAATGGGTGAGGTGTTTTGATTTTGGGGTTTAATGTGTAGTTCAAGACTAAGGAGTCCATGTCATTCCCATCCCCGCGTTATATACTTTGGGGATGTGACTGGCATGTTTCCACTATCTTTTCCTGCATTCCGTTTACAGGGCGCCCCCTGTGATTTTACGTGATCACTTTGACCCTTACCAGACGATTTAAATTAATAGACTGGAGCGCAGCATGGCTAGTGCTGCAGCCAGTACTTTATCTCTCTAGCAGCCTTTACCATTCTATTTCTTCGAAGCGTTGAATTAAATAGACAGATTGTTTTCTAAACGAACCTTACTTTTATTAATTTGAGCGTATTTTGACATGGATATGTCTTATAGCTGGGGGTCATTCTAAAAATCTGTCCGTCACACGAAATGTCTGTTTTTCTACTCGGGGGTCAGAAGAGGAAACAAACCCATTGAAAATTTTTCTTTTCTGGTTGTGCATGTCGTTTGAGTGAAGTGGTCATTGTGCATGGCTGTTGCTTGTAGATCCGCGCGGGCGGGGATCCTGTGTGTACATGTTGGGATGTTGATTTGATAGCGATAAAGGTTGACGTTGTGGACGGCAAGAGATAACATAGTGTACGGGTGAACGGGCGGACTTTCAATGACCTTCAATTTCCGCCAATTCCCATTCATCATTTAATAAAATAGCCCGTGGTGTACTATCTGAATCACTAGGGTCCCAGAAAAGGTAGCAAGTAGTCAGTTCGACTAACATTTGGACATGCGCAGACGCAATTTGAGAGTGTGTACATTACATAGTTCCCGCCCCCCGAAGATAGAGAGCGAGAGCCATCGCGGATGAAGTTCATTCTATCCAAATGGTTGTGCATTTGCAATGGCGGCGATTTGAGGTCTGACTGGCCCACAATGTGGGCCCCCACCACACGTGCAATAAACGTATCATAAAATAAAATGGCGGATTCGTACTGCGCGAGTTAAAATCTCCCAAGCCCCGAAATAGAGAAATATTCGTCGCAGGATGTTATAGTTCCGGGCAGCTCATCGTGACATGATGTACATTCAGAGGTCTGCAGAAGGTCAAATGCCCCCCCACCCCTTCTGCAAAAATTCCAAAATTTTTCTTGTGCATTCTCTTTGTGCGTGTGTTGGAATGTTTTGTTTACTTTTGTTAGTTTCCCTTTCTGTTTACCGGACACAATCGCATAGAGTCGCACGCGTTACTTGAGAAACGGATTGTGTGTGCCGGACCCGGACTGTTGATTAAAGGGGCGGGATGAGGCGGATAGTGTGGGAGCGATTTTGCAATAGATACACAAACACAATACACGTCCGATTGGGAAAAGATGGTGGGAAGCGTGATTGCGATTAGCAGAAACTTAGAGAAATGTCGATAGGCTGCAGTCTGCAAACTGTACCGAACGGGTAGATGGAACAGGGTGCACGAGAGGAGGTGAATATTGCACACACGCGATGCAAACGAAAACGAAACGATCTCGCGAGAGAAAGGAGCCCAAGCGGACAGGACAAAGCAAAGCAGAATTTATAACGAGTATCTACACTGCCACCAGATACATGGGTACATGGATATGTCTTATGCCTACCGAAAGCGTGGGACGTGTCTTTTCGAATGATTTCATCCAGTACAACTATACTGGGATCTTTATAAAACTTACGTCGATATCTTCAACACAACAGGTTCCACGCAGTCGGTAGTCATAGACATATCCATGTTCCGATGTATCTGCATGCAGTGTAGATACTTTGTATCTTTTTTATATAAAAATGTGTATTGGTTGTTTTATATGGTCGGTTGTTTTACATGTATTTTTTTTTTTGAATCCTATCTCAAGTACGTAAGATTGTATATTAATGGTTGCGTCTTTATCCATCATCGAGTACACTTTTCGGAATTGTGATATAGACTTGTAAAAGCCACAACTCAGTACGTTGAACTCGAATCGTACCATATGTAAACCGGTTAAAAACCTTGAGGTGCAAAAACCGGTCAATTAAACCCGATTTATAAGTGAAGTGCTTCGGGCCTCTATGGGTCTAAATCCGGCCCTGATTTTATCACAAAACATCGGTTACATTTAAAGTATAATATCTTAAGGGACTTTCAATAATACGACGGAAGTTAGATAATTGCATTTTTAGTCAAAAGTGCTCTCCGTGATCGGTTAAATTTCTGTACCAAATAGGCACCAACTTTTCTGGCACGTGACTAAAATCATCATAATTCAACATTATGATGATTTTAGGAAAATCTACATTTGTATGATTGATAAATTATTTCCTGCAGTAACCGGACGTGATAATGTGTAGGTGTTATTCATGCATCATAATCCGTTATTTGACACTGAAGTTATGTATATTTTCTTACGAAATGTATCTACGAGTTCGTATATTTATTAGGTATTCAATATGCACTCCAGTCTATTAGCCAGTATAGTTAATGCATATTCAAATTTAAATGCAATATGTCCCCCAACACCCTAATGGGCATTTTCATATTTATTCAAAACAAAAGAAAATTAGAAAAAAAAGATAATAATCTCAGTTTTGCATTTCATGGAAATCGTCTTTGTGAAGATAAAAGTATGAATACATTCCATTCCGTGTCATGATGAATTTAATAATTTTTCATTTTTCTTTAAGTTGCTAATTCTCTTTCTTTTCACGTTTTGCTATACTCATATGCAAACATACCTAAAAAAAAGAATTTTTTTTTCATGCTTCGCCAACCTGAATCTGATTAGAATTTGCGCAATCAGCGGAGCAACTTTTCTTCTTGGTCGGATTACTTTCCAGAAATTCTCGAGATATTCGAGATGGTTTACTTTAGACATTGTTAATATGCATGCATTTTTTTCATATGATCTGTCTGATGTACATTGTACAGATTTCATTTTGAAAATATGATATACATATATACTATATATACAATACATCATGTTAAAATCAGCGTGAGTCAGCTAGCATTAGCATATTATTTATATCTTTCATTATTGAATGCGTTACTATTGACATCATAGTCTTAACATACTTTTCGTTTTATAGGCAAAAGTTAATGGCGTTTTATATATTTTTATATAAAATAGTCAAAAGTCCTTCAATCATTTTCTACTAATAGAACCAACACTAAAATAGCTTTCTCTTTTTAAATAAAAAATAATAATATTTAATCCGGAAGCTGCAATATAATCCAAATACTTATTAAATTGTTCGTCATAAGAATAATAAGAAATGACAAACATGGTCATTGAAAAGGCCTTCCAATTTCAAGTAAACATCCATCGTTGTTATGTTCAATCATTCAGAAAGTATTCATAATGCACCATATGCAAAATGCAAGTTCCTACGTTTGTTTTTAGCGGTAACTATACACGTATGTTTGTATTTTCTTATTTTTTTTTATGTTTTGATATGCCCCCACATATACCTGTACTTTTGAGCGGTCGGTACGTTATTATTCATAAATATAAAATCATATATCTGCATAGATACATACAGCAAATGTAATGCTAGGTGTTCGTAATGTTTATTGAATTATTGGGAATTATATTTTGGTTTGCGTGTTCGTTGGGCTTACCTACATAATGTTTACACAAATACTAATGTTATTTGTTCCAATTTATACAATATTTTGTTTCTTGAGTAAATACGAGTTTTACGGTGCAGGTGGGCGGAATTTTTTTTAAATCAAAACAAGCTTGTCAAATTATCATTCCGCCAATTTTGATTAAATTATGTCAGTAAAAAATATGGCTGTCCGTTTCCAGCAATAATAAAATATAAATATCTGAAAGGAAACATCCCTCTTTCCTTTTTCGAACCTAAATTGAAATTTCGAATCTGCATATATTTGGTTCTTTCGTCAAACTTCGCTGGAATAGTGTGTAATGACGGTTTGATGGGCATCCGAAGATGCCCGTGGGGACGGAGCCTAAAATAGCATAATGAACGTGAAGGTCGGGCCGTGCCATCTGGCGAAGAAAAAGACTCCTCAGCTAAGCAGCGGCCTATGCTTGCTGTAGCTTAGTTCAAGAGACGTGGGCGGGATTTTTGCCTCTCATTGCCCCTGTCCTTTACGAATTCCCAAAAATGCATAGACCTAGGGAAGACAACACAAACAGGGGAGGTAAAAATGGGGAATGAAAAAAAATAGTCGATAAGGATAGAATGTTTGGCGGGCGGATCAGACGCCCAAGCGGTCGAATCTGGGTCCGGGTGTAATGGGACCCTCGGCCTCTGGTTTCGTACCACCAACAGATCACTACTCATCAGGTGCTGCTTCGATCTGCCGGTGGGAGCAGCACTACCAGACCATAATATGGTTCATTACAGGGCAGCTTCCACTTCGAGGCCTGCCAAGACGAAGAAGCTGAGGACAAAGTGTGCTGCCAGAAATAGAAAATAAAAATAAAAGGGAGCTAGACACCGGAGTCGGAGCCGACAACCCTTGTAGAGGAGAAAAATTAGCAAAGAGAAGAAAAATAAATACTACATTTCCCAGTCATTCAGATGATCAACAGGTTACAAAGAATTCTGAGGCCAGCAGAGGCGCAACACTGCATTCCTTGCCGTAATTCACTCATAAACTCTGTAAGCTGCTGAGCACATGAACAATAGAAAAATGCAATACAACACAAACAAGGGAGGTAAAAATTGTTAATAAAAAAAAAGAGGCGATATGGAATATTTGGCGCTCGCATCGGGGTCCAAGTGTAATGGGACCCTCGGTCTCTGATTTCGTACCATCAACAGATCATTACTCATCAGGTGCTGCCATCGATCTGCCAGTGGAAGTAGCACCACCAGACCAGAATATGGTTCATTGCAAGTGAGGAAGTAAATTTTTACTTTACATTTTTTTTCAATGTTTGCCTCCCCCGCAATACAAACATGAAGTGATGAAAATGGGCTTCGAGTTAATCCCTCCAAGGCAGCTGTTGTACTCTTCACGAGAAAACGAAATTTAGGATTGATGCGATGTCATACCATGTACAACTCTCAAGTACTCCTGGTCGATCCCGTAAAATACCTGGGTGTTACTCTTGATAGCAAACTGCGGAACACCTGAAGACTATATCGGATAGGGCCACCAGAGCCCTATGGATCTGCAGACAATACGTAGGGAATACATGGGGAACAAGCCCTGAAAAAGTTCTTTGGATCCACAAGGCGATTGCCAGACCCATAATTTGTTAAGAATGAATGAAGTGTATCGCTACCAACTCAATACAACAAGATTAAGTTGGCAATGCACTCCACCAAAAATAGTCAGCATAAATGCCAATCGCACTTGCCGACTGATTTCGTCCACCGATATACCCTACCTAGGGGTGTGAAACACATTGAATGAAATCAATATCATTATAATCACGCATAGCGCTTTTTTATATGTATTTTATAAGTTGTTAAGAATGAATGAAGTGTATCACTACCAACCCAATATTGTATGTATGTACGAGGTCGGTTCAAATATGATCGAGATAAACGCTGTAGATGGCTCGCCTGTATGTTTTGAAGGTCGCGGCTTGAGTATGTGATAGCTGGGTCCCTTACGAATAGTGTGTGTCATCGTTTTCGTCGCGAACGCACGTTTCATGCGCGTGCTGTGCTACGACCATGAGTGAACATCAAGTGCCGACCGCCGTTGCGCAACGTATTGTCATTGATTTTTTGGTGTGGGAAGGCGTTAAAAACACGCAAATTCTTCGGCGTTTGCGAAATCAGTTCGGTAGTGAGTGTCTGAGTAGGTCTGCTGTGTTTAAATAGGCCAAAGCGTTCAAAGATGACCGCGAAATCGTCAAAAATGAGCCGCATGATCGTCGACCGCGAACCAGTATCACACGAGACAACATTCGCTGCGTAGAACAACTCATTTTGGAGGACCGTAGGATGAATGTTCGAAACATTTCGGCTGAAGTCGGCATTAGTATTGGAAGTATAGAGTCTATCATCCACGAACACCTTCAATATCGCAAAATAACGGCGCGATGGGTTCCCAAACTGTTGAACTTCGCGCGCCCTCATACCGCGCGTCTCACGCTCGATACAATATCAGAATTGGGGTGGGAGGTACTACAACACCCCCCCCCCCCCCCCCCCCCTACAGTCCGGATTTATCACCCTGCGACTACCACATGTTTGGACCACTGAAAGAAGCCCTCGGAGGTCAAAGATTCAACACCGACGACGAGGTAGAGGAGTTCGTGCGCACATGGCTGTCCAAGTTGCCCAAGAAATTCTTCGATACCGGCATCAAAAAATTTCTGGAGAGATGACGAAAATGTGTAACTAGTGAGGAGAATTACCTAGAAAAACTGTAAATTTTTGTAAATATTTTCGATAATAAATAAATGTGTCAGAGCGTTTGTCTCGATCATATTTGAACCGCCCTCGTATTATGGATATAGAAAGTAAAATGCCGTACAATTCAATTCAATGGATAGGAAGTAACTTTGAATCTCAGTTCAGCCACGTGGCCAGAATGGATTTTTGCAGGAGTTTATTTGAATGTACCAATGTATCTGAAACTTGACCATGGAAAGTAAAATGCCGTACAATTGAATTCAATAAATAGAAAGATACTTTGAATCTCTGTTGTTAAGATCGATTTTCAATTATGCATCTGGCTGCCTCAACGGCCTACCCAGCCGCCTCAAGGCTGCCTGAACCGGCCATTCGCGATCCGAAATTCCTCAAGACCAGGCCTGATCAATTTTTCCGGAAAAAATTCCGGAACGTGTATGGTGGACGTGGAGGCCTGGCGGGAACGATTTTCGTCCGGCCGCCTGAAAGGCCAATCCGTCCGCCTGAAAGGCCAATCCGTCCGCCTGAAAGGCCAATTCGTCCGCCTTAAGGCGACTTGAAACGGCCATACACGATCCGGAATTCCTCAAGGCCGGGCCTGATCAGTTTTTCCGGACAGGAATTCCGGATGGTTTATGGTTGGCTTTAGTTACAAGACACAAAAACCGATCCTTTTAAGACCTTACCTTAAGGTGATCTGAAGGCAACCTTAAAACTTTTTCCAAAAGTGAAAATTCAAAGTAGAAAATAGTGGAAAAATGGCTAATGAGCATAGCATATTTTCCAGGACTGCTAAAACAAAAATCTCACTTTCCCAATTCTAGTGTTTTAAAAACAAATTTGTGAATATCTCAAATCGCTTTAACGTGGACATAGCCAGTTTTGTTACTATACCTCTCATTTCAACACTTAATTTTATTTCTAATCTCTGGCACTTCATTAAACTCAGCCAGTTTACGTAATTGGGATTGTAAATGTTTGTTTATATCTTTTTAATGTGTTCAACTACAAATTTAATTTCATCTTAATTTTTTAATTTATATATTATGTATATAAAACTTGTACCTAACTGTCGATTACATTTACTTGTTATGATTTCAAAATAAATTACAAAATGTTTAAACAAATATAAAAACCAAGTGAATTTTTGTGTTTGTATGGAATGGAGCGGAGCAGAGCTTAAATATTTGGACTAGACAAGAGAAGTTTCAGTGGAGCGGAAAATCGCTCCAAATCTCTCCCTGTGTCACTATTTCCTTACATACTCGTATATGGGCAATCATTTTTTGTGCATGACATATTCAATTCCCAAGGCTGGGAACAAAATTTCTGAAGTACAAAGTCATGAGATCTAATAAAATTACTGAAACGTTAATCGCCAATTAAATTATGGTTTATTATGGCCTTCCACGGTAAGGTCTGAAATCATTTAAGAAGTCATTACACAGTAAGCTTGAATTAAATCACGTTCCATAGCAAACTGGAGACAACCATAAAAAAAAATTGTGAATTATGTATTGTGTACATACGAGTAGTACACAATACATTGGTAAAACTGGTGTAGAACGAATTGATAATTCATTTCCATTGACTTTTTTCCCATACTATTGCACTTTGATATCGCCAGATTGCATATAGTACCTGTCGTCATCTTGATGTAATATGCATTAAAGAAACCGAACTGTACGCAAATAAAATGTTTATATCGCAATTTCCGTTGGCTATTTTCTTGTTATTATTTTTCAATCTTCCATTGTTGGTTCATTGTTTTGAAGATCCCGCGTACTCCGCGTGGAGTATGCAAGGTCTCGCTGTACACCTTTCGTGGAAGAAATCTTAATCTTCTATAATTTTCGCCAGTAACAATTGAAGTAGATTATAAACGCTTTTCGCGGGCAATTGGTAAATTTAGAGCAGACTTTACTTCATACGTTTGGCATTGGGCTTTTTAAAAGGGAATTATTTGTAATTTGTGATAATTTGTTGTAATTTCGTGTAAATTTACTGAACGGATTTGGATGAAAATCGATGCTAGTTGTAATGGAGTAATCATAATTCGGACTTTATGATTGGCTTCGAACTGTTTATGGGTCGTTAATTTATTTTTAACGTTTGATTGAATTGCTGCGCGTTTTGCACAGTTAGTCAATTAGTATTCATAGGTATACATATTTCCTTTGGGAGGTGTCAATAAAATTCCCATTAGTATGGCATCTTCATTGATTATGCAAAAGAAAAAAAAAACGCCACCAACGGTTAATTACAATCTTTCAATAATCTTGTTAATCGTTAGCTATGAACCGGTCGGTGTAGACTTTAATCGCTTTCACACGATAGGTTGTCTATAAAAATTCAAGGCAGAGATAATAAATGTGTAGTGGACGCACTTTTAATGGCTCATTTTAATAGACATTTGGACACTGGCCATTCGAATTCCATTGCAAATACAAATTTTCAAAATGAGTATCGTTGTCGTTACACGACAATTAAAACTCTGCATGTATCTCCATTATCTTTCGAATCTGTGATGTTTAAATTAAAAAATGTACACGAGTACATATGTTAGATATGTACAATATATAAGAATTCTATAACGGCGACTTTTTAGTAGTCATTACTTAAAATTTCCTACAGTGAAACTTTTAAAAAAATCTTGAAATCAGCCTGCATGTTGAATTAGTTTCAGTTCAATCAACCAACCAGTGCTGCTACGTACGAGATCACAATAATATGTGCTGGAAAGTGGGATTTTTTGTTTAATAGGCAACATATTCGTTAGCGGACCATGCAGTTAACTTTTGTTCAATTTCGTTAATAATACACAACGGCCCATTTTTTCTATGATTTAGAAATTAGCGTTTTTATTATGACTGCGCAAGCCTCCAAATTTAAGAGCCAAAAGGAACCATTAAGAGTAAACCAAAGTAGGTGTATAACCAAACGCTCTTCAATGATCTGCCAGCAATGTGGGTTCGCAGAATAACTACCGGGAAGACAAGCTTAAGTGGGCTTCCCATCCATTCAAGTCGGCAAGCACTGCTGGAATATTTCCTTTCCTTCTTCAAAATGGACCTGAAGCACTGAATTCATGTCTCTTTAGCATATTAAGGAGCAGATTCGCATTGGTATTTATTCCCCACACATGGAGATCAGCGAAGAGTTGTCTTCATTCCGAAAATTGGAAATCGCCCAAACGATGGCTGTATATCATACAGACTTGGTGGTTTTGGTTAGAAGTAAGTTCGGGGAAGTTCTACGAGACATCCTTAAATCAGTTTTCTACATAGTACAAGAGTGGTGTACTGCCAATGGACTTTCAGTTAATCCATCCAAGGCACTTGTCATTCCTTTCTCTAGAAAAATAAATCTTAGACACATCAGGCGTCCCCTACCCATGTGAAATCACACCAAATACCTGGGCGTCACTTTCGACAGCAAACTGATCTGGCAAGAACTTATTAGGGAAGTGGCGGACAGAGCCACTAAGTCCTTGTGGATACCCAGGCAATGCGTAAGCAAGACGTAGGGAACCAAACTCTCTAAATCTCTCTGGATTGTAATTTCCACAAGAGCGTATACTTTGTAACTTTTTAATGCACCATTTCTCAAAGAGTGGTGGGGGACTTTTAGTAACCTGCATTCTTCCTCTTTTTCGCATTGAATAAATTTGGTCATTCTAAGTTCAAGTAGGAGAGTGATAAGACGTCAAGTGAAATGAGTGCGATTTACAAAAAACGATTCGAAGCTGTGTTTTTAGTAAGTCAGCCGAAAGGACCAAAAATGACACCTGCATCGGCCGAAAAGTACCTGAAAGTTTCGACACAGTTTGTGAATAAGTGGATAAAGCGTTTTAAAGATACTGGAAATGTAGACGATCTACCTGGTAGGGGTAAAACCCGAAGCACTTCAAAAACCAGGATAAGGCCATCATTGATATTTTTAAGAAAAATCCGTCCGTTACTACCTTAGTGCAAGCAAAGGAAATGTTATCGAAGAAGAATATTTACGTGTCCTTGAATACGATTCGGCGAAGATTACAAGAGGAAAACATCAAAACCAGGTATGCCTTGATGAAACCATTACTTACCGAAAACCAGAAGCGAAGACGTGTAGAGTGGGCTAAGGAAAACATCGATCGTGATTGGGACAACGTGATCTTTACGGATGAATCAAGTTTTGCTGTAAATACGTTCAGGAGACGAGTGTGGTCACAAAAAGGAGAAGCTGTCGTGAACCGAACCGTTAAACACCCTGTGAAGGTCCATGTTTATGGATGCTTTTCTGCACGCGGTTTCGGAAAATTAATAACGTTTACCGGAATTCTTACTGCTGAAAGGATGATCATTTTGTACAAGAAAGGATTATTGAAGTCTGCTAGGATGCTATATGGCAACGACAACACCGATTGGTTTCTACAAGAAGATAACGATCCGAAACATAGAAGCCGGTTGTGTACACGCTGGAAAGAAGAATGGGATTAATGGGGATTAATGAAGCAGAAGCTTCAAGGAAAGCAAATAAAAGGAGCAGCACATTTAAGGCGAACGCTACAAAAAATTTGGAAGAACTTATCGGCAGACTACGTGGAAAAATTGGCCGAAAGTTGTCACCGAAGATGCCAGTCAATAATCAATAGTGACGGTGATTGGACCATGTATTAAATATAATTGCGAAAATGTATTTTGTATTTACTTTCAATAAAAAATAAAATTTCTTACTTGTAACATTTTGTTTTTATTTTGTGAGGTATACGGTCTTGTGGAAATGACTGCACAAGGCTATTGTTAGGCCTATATGTCAGCAAGGGCAAATGAGTATTGTGGGTTCCAGTCGTCGAGTCTTTGTACCTATGGGCAGGTTTGCCACTGCTTTCCAGGCAGAAGTGCTTGCCATCGGGGCATGTGCAGAATTATGCCTGAGGAGCGGCTACTGCAACAAGGGTTTGAAAATATTCACTCGTAGCCAGACGGCTGTCAAAGCGCTGTCAACGAGAACCGTAACATCTAAAATACGTATTTTGTAGCTGCCAAAAAGTGATGCATGAACTAGGTTTTTCTAATAGAGTTACACTACTCTGGGTCCCTGACCATGCTGGCTACAATGGAAGTGAACAGGCCGACGAACTGGCCAGAACAGCTTCGGCTACACCCTTTTGTGGACCAGAGTCCTTTTGCGGAATCTCAACCCGCACAATCAAGAACATTATTAGAAACTAGGAACGCAGTGGAGTCACTTCCTTTTGTTACGGCCACCCAGGCTTAAGACAGACTAAACTCTTCATCTCAGGCAGATCGATTAACTTGCTAAAATTGAACCGGAACAAGGTGAGAGTCATATGAGGTCTTCTGAGCACTCATGCCTGAGGGGCCACCTAAGAGTCATGGGAATTGTATCGTACTCGACCTGTCGTTTCCGCGGAAAGGAGGACGCAACGTCGACCCATATCTTATGAGACTGCTGTTTTTTTTTATCTATTTCTTATATTTATTATTTGAATTTACAATAGTTAACTTGATTTCAAACCTAACTCCATAAAAGTATGGCATGAGTCAAAGACGATCATTAACTTACCTCATCAAGGCAAAAATTTGAAGAATTATAGTATAAGCAAAACCTGGTAGAGTACAATAATAATACTCCGCGCGATTTTCCTTCTGCAAAAAATCGCGCGAGTGATGGAGGGTAAATAAGGCACCAGGTTTCGGGATAAAGTGCCCAGCACTGAAAGGAACATACACGGAAATGTACAGCGAATACAGAACAAGGGGGTTTTACATTTAGTCGTAGTACATGTAGCCGCTCTCGAAAAAAAAAACGCAGAAAACAAAATTCAAGCCTTAGCGCATATACGATCAAATTCAGTCAAGATAAACGGAAGCTACGATTCAATAGAACCATATTCCCAATGGAAGGAAATCAACTAGGCTGACGAAGAAGAAGATTTTCGGAGCTAGGCCTCAACATTATTTACGTACGTCAAACTGTTAGAATGACTTTACACCATTTGGCTCAGTGGAAGACGATAATGTTAATTACAGTTAACAGGTAAATGCTAATCCTATTATTGGTTAGCAGCTAAGTACAATAGGCGCAACAGCTGGTTGTTCATTGTTATTAAAGTCATAACAACTTGAACAAATAAACGCTTCTTCCGTTATTAGAATAGCGAACTTATGATGTTTGAATTTCACATCTTTTTTCCAGTAGCGACGACTATTTTGGGATTCATCTACGGTTCAGATTATTTCGACCTTATATTTGTTTATCAAAAGAACCACGAAAAATATTCTCTGACTGTACAACTACAACACATAAAGGAGTCTAGCGTTAATAACTGATACAGTGGCCAATCTAAAGAATTGCTAATATGGAGGACTGCTAAATTGGTAAACTGTTGACCTGTAACACATCAGAGTGCTGAATGTGCTGCTATACTAATTTGAATGCTGATAATTTGGCTATTTTTTGTAATTTAGTAAGCAGCTTATTTCTAAAGTTAGTAAATTGGTAAGCAGGAAAAAGCTACATATCAGAGTGTTAATTGAGATGCGTTAACCGCTAATCTCTATCTGTCATTTATAGATGTTAGCAGCTTAGAAATAACAGATATGTTATTAGAAATACATCTCTAATTTATCGCTTGCAAAGCGAATATTTCCCAGGTTAGCCATATATTATGTGAATGGGGCAACACTGTGTCTTCTAGTTAGAAGGTATGATCATATGAGTCAACCGGGGACTTAGTTTATGTAACGATACGTTTAATAAAACGCGTTTAGAGTATGTTAGTAGCCGTGGCGGCACATGTATTTCAACTCACTGACTTACAAGTTTGACAACTAGTAGTGTGTAGGTTAGTTTATGTTACATCCCCCCTTTTTTATAAAAGTTAATTCGAAATACTAGGGTAGGGATTCAATTCAAAATATCAAAAGTATTCAGAATATCAAAAGTTTTACATTATATTCAAATGTGATTATGACTTTATATAAATAATATGAAAATATATTTTAACTAAAAATGTGAAATTACGTTACATAAGTTTGCTGAAATCAATTCAAAGTTTACAGGTTCAATCGTTTTACTTGCTTTACTTCCCTTCCTGACCGAGTGAATCGGGAACTGCTGGTCGTCGTTTCGCTTTCTGAATTGCCGCTCGCTGGTGTTGATGTTGTTTCTGAATTCGGAATATCTGCTGTTTCCATCGATGGTCTTTCGTTTGCGTTGCTGTTGTCTATAGCTGAGTTTTCTGCTACTGGTGATGGTAACATCGAATGTTCCAGCGTTGCTTTTGTATGGTGGAGACGACTTGTGTTTCGGCGCAATATATTCCCGTTGTCCGTTTGAACCATAAAAGATCTGGGCTTATTGGTTGAGTCGAGGACCGTGGCTCCAACCCAATCGTGTGCATTCCTTTGTACGCGGACCTTATCGCCAATAAATATATGCTTCGCCGGCTTCGTGCCCCGATCATGGTAGAGTTTTTGTTTTTCACGAAGTTCGCGCAGTTTTTCAGGAACTTTTTCGACCACCTTTGGCTTTAAATTGTTGATATGCGTTGGAATGAGCGATCGTGTTGTGCGACTCATCAGCCTTTGACTCGGTGATCCAAGGTGTTCGTTCCTTGGCGTATTGCGATATGCCAGCAGGGCGAGTTTGATGTCCGATTTGTCAGCTTCGCATTTACGTAGCAAATTTTTCGCTGTTTGGACGAAACGTTCAGCGAGTCCGTTTGATTTTGGATGGTAAGGGCTTGACGTAGAGTGTTCAAAGCGCCAAGCTGCTGCGAAACGTCGAAACTCTTGCGATGCGTATTGTGGACCGTTGTCTGACTCAATTTTTTCTGGAATTCCATGGGTCGCGAACCAGGATTTAAGATTTTCGATGACCTCGTTCGATGTTGCTTGTCGCAGTTGACGAAAATCAAAGAAGCCGCTATATGAATCTACCAAGATGAGATATTCTCGACCACCATACGAGAACAGATCTGTCCCAACAATTTGGAATGGGTAGATTGGAATGTCCTTGAGTATTAACGGTTCTTTTGTGTTTGACTGCTGGTTTTCTTCGCATACTCTGCACTTTTCGATGTGTGCGATGATGTCCTTTGTCATTCCTAACCAAAAAATGTTGTTCCTTGCTGCTGACAACGTACGTTGTATACCCTGATGTCCGGTGTGTAGTTGTTCAAGAGTATTTTGTACCTCTGATTTTGGAATAACTACTTTTTGTCCTTTATAAATGAGACCGTCATATTCGGAAATCTCATCACGGAAATTCCAATACTTCTTTAATACGCCCAACGTCTCGTTCCTAAGGTTGGGCCATCCATTTAGGATGTATTTTCGTAAATTCGTCAGATCTGTATCATTTTTTGTCGCTGTCTTCAACCGATTGACTGCATGGTCTGATATCGAAAGAAGTGTTAGGACTTCAAACTCCTCTCCATTCGGAGTTACTTCCTCGTTGATGCAGTCACGGCTTAGTGTGTCTGCTAAGCACATCGTTTCTCCTTTCCGATATGATACTGTTGGCGAGTACTGGGAGATGTCTAACAAGATTCGTTGGAGTCGTGGAGGCGCAATGGCTATCGACTTTTTGAAAATGCTTTCCAACGGTTTGTGGTCTGTTTCAACTTCCAATGATTTGCCATATATATATTCGTGAAATTTCTTGCAGGCAAAACTGATTGCGAGTGTCTCCTTTTCGATCTGTGGGTATTTTGCCTCCGCCTTAGTTAAAGATCTCGATGCGAAACCTACCGGTTGGTCAGCCTGCAATAGTGCAGCTCCCAGAGCATATGAGCTTGAGTCACATTGTAATTTAACATTTTCGTTCACGTTATAAAATCGTAATACTGGTGGCGACGATAGAGCTTGTTTTAATTTTATAACCGCTTGAGTCTGTCTGTCGGTCCATACCCATTCTGCATTCTTTTCTAACAACTGTCGTAGTGGCTGTGTTATTGACGAAAGATTTGGAATGAACTTTGCAAGATATGTGACCATTCCTAAAAGTCGCTGAAGTTCTTGTTTGTTATTTGGTTCTCGCAACTGGTTTATCGCCTTAACTTTATCAGGGTCTATTTTTATACCGTTTGCGCTGATGATGTGTCCCAAGAATTTGATTTCCGCCGCTTCGAAGACGCATTTTTCTTTGTTTAGTGTCAAGCCTGCGTTGTGTATACGTTGAATAACTTCATCTGTTATTGTTTTGAGCTCGGTATTGTCCTTCGCGAAAATGAGGATATCATCCATCGATACCTCAACATTATCGATTCCGTTAAATAGCAGTGTCATTCTTTGCTGAAATACTTCGGGTGCAGAGCAAAGTCCGAATGGCAATTTCGTGCACTTGTATCTGCCCCATGGTGTCGCAAATGTAAGGATCTTCTGGGTGCGTTCTGATAACTTTATTTGCCAGAAGCCTTTCCGACAATCTAGTTTTGTGAATCGAGTTGCACCGGAGATTTTTGCTGCAATCTCTTCAAGTGTCCGTAGTGGGTAGTGCCTACGAAGAACGTTTTTATTAACATCAGTCGGGTCGATACAAATTCTAATTTTTCCATGTTGTTTCACCACAACCATCGGAGACACCGCTGGAGTAGCTTCGGTTGTCTCTTGAATAACATTATCTTTCACCATCTGGTCTAACTCCTTTTTTACAGCTTGTCTATACGCGTACGGAATTTTTCTTGCGGCATGAATTTCGAACCGCGGATTATCAATCAGATCAATATCATACTCAAAATCTTTCAAGCAGCCTAGTCCATCAAACACTTTCTGTTTGGTCGAAACTGTGTCCACGCGACGTATCAGCCCTGTTAACTGACAGCTCCTGAGCCCCAGGACTGGCTCCGCATTCTCATCCACTACAATATAATTTATATTATAAAAGATTTCTCGTACCTTGGTTTTCGCTTGTATTTGTCCATACGCTGTGATTTTGTGGCCAGAGTATGAGATCAGCTTTTTCGTACATGCAACCATTGTTGCACCAATTTTTTCAGCTATTTTGCGGGGTAGAACGTTGCACTCGGCACCGCTGTCCAATTTCGCTCGCACTGTTTCTCCTAGGATTTCGATTTCTTCGTACCAGTGATTTCCATCGTCTTGATTAGATGCTCGCTTACGGCTAATGCTGTTTATGAAGAATTCCCCGTCGTTGTCATCATCGCTCGATTCTTCTATGGCATTGACTTTCTTTGAGTGTTTTTCGTTTTTCAGCTTTCTTTTCGATCCGCTGCTGCTATTACCGCTTCGGTGACTGCCATTTTTGTTACTGCTCTGATTACCGCTACCTTTGCACATGTCCGCGAAATGACCTTCTCGGTCGCATTTTCGACAACGCTTTTTATATGCCGGACATGCCTTGGGACCGTGCGTTTGACCACAGCGCCCGCAACTAAATGTCTCGTTTTGTTTGCTTACAGCATGAACGGCTGCCACCTGCTGCTGGTTCTTCAGGCCTTGTAGCTGTTTGGATGCCTGTTCACTCGCTCGGCATTTTTGAATTACGCGTTCGAGATCTATTTCATCGTCCGCTAGGAGATATTCGCGAATGCTTTCATTTCGTATGCCGATTATGATTTTGTCTTTAAGCAAACTATCATGTAAATCTGCAAATCCACATTTCGCACTTTGTATCTTGATCTTCGTTAAGAACTCGTCAAATGTTTCGCCTTCTTCTTGAATCATCCTATTGAACATGTATCTTTCATAGGTGATATTTGCTTTCGGAGCGAAATATTTCTCAAAGCGGCTTTTAATTACGTGGATGTTGCCAAGTTCTTCTTCCGAGCAACCAAATGTATTAAAAATGATGACGGCGTCTGTTCCAATTGACGACATGAATGTGGCGACTTGCACATCTTGTGGCTTACGACTCATTCCGGTGGCAGTTTCAAACCATTTATATTGCTGGATCCATAACCGCCAACTGTTCGCGTTATTTCCACTTTGGACAATAAGAGGCTTTGGTGGGCGAATGAAATTCGTGGCGACGGCTCCTCCGTCATTTTCACCGCCATTTGCTAGGTTATGTGCAGCACCATTTCGATTACTTGTTGCCTCACTATCCGACGGCTGATTTTCACCCGGCATTTTAGTTTTTTGTGATTTGCAACTGTTTTACTTTATTATTTTTTACTTTAAAAGATCACTTCTGACACCATGTCACGATACGTTTAATAAAACGCGTTTAGAGTATGTTAGTAGCCGTGGCGGCACATGTATTTCAACTCACTGACTTACAAGTTTGACAACTAGTAGTGTGTAGGTTAGTTTATGTTACAGTTTAGTTAAACGTTGCTATTACTGCAATTTCTAAAATAAAAGCAATATTCTGCTTTCTTGTACTGGAAATATAGTTTATCATGGTCCGACCAACAAAGATTTCTGCGATTGTTGTAATTCAACATTAATGTAGCGTCTAGTTAAAAACTAACGTCTCTGTACAACATACGGCTATACGCTATATACAGATGTTTCCGCATAAAGTAATGCTATACATTCATATGAAACCATTTTTATCCACCTTCAAGGTGATATACTGTCGCGTCGTCGTCACCACCAACAGTCGCCCGTATCACCCTCATAAATGTCTTTGCACCCAACGATAAAAAAGAATAGGAAAAATTAAAAGCCATTAAGTAATTTATGGCAGTCTTTTTAAAACTCAGGTGGAATATTTACACACGACAGCTATCCGTATTGTACAATATAATGGAAAATGTGTTCTTAGCTGCTGTTGGCTGACTTTTTTTTTCTTAATAGCATTGTTCATTGGTGGTGGTGGGTTTCCCAGGTGAATTATGAAGAAACCTTCGATGGTTTTTTCTAGACCTCTATGAGTCGCTTCAGGGTAGCTTAGTTTTGTTTTTCTTTTATGAAAGGGTGTGTCGTTTGACACAACCCACTGGTAGCGGCGACATGTCAGCCGATATGGTGCCATGCTGTGTATGGTTTCATGATATAAATTATCTTATCATAGTCTTATCATATCATTCCTTCATCAGTAATATTGTCGTATAGAGAGTGCTATTGAATTATATCTATTCATGCCTTTGCGTCACCTTGATATTAGTGGATATGATGAAAAAACCGCAGAAATGTTGAAGTGCAACAATAACTTTTATGGCTTTATCGCTAGTTTCCATTAATTTGATAAGAATTTTGCAATAGACCATGAGGGACTTTAAGGGGAACCTACCTCAAACGTTGGCTATTGCTTATCACTAGCGTTATGTTCAATCTATGTTTATAGTCATGAGTTTGCATTTGCTTCGTTATATACGAGTATGTGGCGAATGATTAAAAAGTAGCAACTGTTTTTTTTTTAAATACAGTAGAACCTCCCTAAATCGAATTGTCACTTGCAAAAAAAATGTTCGTGTTAACGAGATTTTGGCTTAAGGAATTACATTTTCAAGCCATCAAATATGTGCTTCATATAACAACCGTTTGCGTAATGACCGTCTCTCAGCATTAATTTGCGGCTAAGTTTGTTTCATATCCTCTTCCAAACTTTTAACTGGAGGATTGGTGTCGTTTAGTGTTTATTGATAGGATTAACATTAACCAGACATTGAGAAAACGGCCCATATCCGGAGGAAAGAATACGACTTGAATAGATTTAAGTTTTGATGGTTGTGCTGGGCATAATTGTCCATGAAAAACACGACTTTATGCTTGGCTTCGGAAAACTTTTTATTCTGATTGATTGACAGATTTGTGAAAATGTCTTCTGTCATCTGCGATCACTTAGGCTAGGTTAGGTTAAGGGGCTGCCATGATACAACACAGCACACTTAGACCTCTCATAGGTCCATTGTGATACCACCAGTAACAAAACACCTCTCTAAGAAACCTAGGTTCCGAACCAGCCTGTGCTGGCAATGTAGCGATTGAGCTGTATCACACTCATATCCTTGAGGTCCTCCATGTCAAAGTAAAACCAGGAGCCCAGGAACTTCTTCCTCCTGATGGCCAGTGCCGGACAGCGGCATAGAAGGTGCAAGACACCCTCTTCCTCATCCTCACAACTCCTGCAGTAGTCATGATGAGGAAGACGGAGCCTCCATGCGAGCTCACCAATGGGGCAGTGCCCCGTGATAGTCCCCACCACTCTACTAATGTGCTTTCTATTCAGTGCCAGCAAAGAGGCAGAGCGGCTAGAGTCGAATTTCTGCCAAATCATTCTCGTCGTTTGGCAAGTGCGACTATTGAGCAATCTGGTATTGGCCCTATCCACTGCCACAGACTTAATTGCCACTTTGCATGATGCAATTGGCATTCTAATGTCATTGCGGTGCCCATCGACGACACCGGTTGTCCCCTCGTGCGCAAGATCATCCGCCCTGCAGTTGCCCGCAAAGCCATTGTGACTCGGTATCCAGCAGAGGGTAATGTTGAAAAAGTGACTCATCTCCATGAGGGCCGATCGGCACTTCAGAATAGTTTTCGATGTAGCGAGAACAGAGTCAAGCGAGCGAATCGCAGCCTGACTGTCCGTATAGATAGTAATGTCTCTTGCAGTCACGACATGATTCCTTAACCAGGTCAGTGCTTCCGAGATCGCCGAAACCTCGGCCTGCAGGACACTACAAAAGTCGGGAAGACAGTAGGATAAGTTAATTCCCAGTTCCTCCGAGTGTATACCAATCCCAACTCCATTCTCGGTCTTAGAGCCATCCGTGTAGATAGTCAAGGAGTTGGAGGTAAGGGGTACATTGTCAACCCATAGGCTTCTCGACGGAATCAGGCTGGTATAATTCCTGCCGAAAACGTGTTTAGGAGACGTGTAATCAGTCTCCGAAGGGAGATCCAGGTTGCACAGGATAGCCGCGTGGCCAGTACTCGAAGCACGCCATTGGCCTGTTTCTCGAAGACGCAGGACCGTATTCCCCGCCAGCTGTTCGCCAAATATGTCAAGCGAGAGCAAGTGTAGCTGCGTGTCCAAGCTGGCTGACGGAGTTGTTCTAAAGGCCCCCGTCGTGGCAATCGCTGCTAGTCTATCTGCGGTCACTTGTTCGGCACATAATTCACGGGGAGGTAATTTATTTGCCGAAAGCAGCGAGGTTTCTCTTCTTCTCTGCTTCTCCCTATTATAAGAGGCTTCAAGTTCTTTGATCCAGTCTTCTTCTTCTTCAATATTATCGAATTATAGTGCTGAGGACATCTTCAACCTGGACAAACCAGCTCTCTTTTATAAGCGCTTACCAAACTGTACATTAACGCTTAAAAAATATAAGTGTTTTGGTAGAAAGCAGAGTAAAGAAAAAGTGGAACTTTGCTAATTCGAGCCAACAAAGAAAAAAAGTTAGACTTTTTCTTTACTCTGCTTTTCACCAAAACTCTTATATCCTTTAAGCGCTAATTTACGGTTTTATAAGCACTTATCAAAGAGAGCTGTTTCGTCCACCGTCCAGTTGCGCTTGGCCCTGCTTCTTAAAGTTCGGTAGTGATATTCAGGTTTAGATTTTCATGTATTTTTATATACTACATATATACGAGTACATTATGTGTTTATACGCCATTCTATACTAAATATGTATTAAAAATTATAATTTATATTATACCTAATCTTGGTTTTCTTTTTTTTCTGCCTTTTTGGATTGATTTAAAAGGAAAAAAAATACTCCTTAACGGAAATAACGTTTGCCCTAACGAAAAACGCGATGTGCTTAATCTCCTTGAGATGTGCCTGCAACAAAATTACTTCCAGTTTCAGGGTGAAACATTCCTGCAGCGCACGGGGTTACCAATGGATTCCTCTCTTAGTTCCCTCTTGCAAACAACCATCGTCATCATGCAACGTGCATTCGCACCAGCGGCCGAAACCGGCGAACACGATTTGGGCTCCCTTCGGGGAGTTAATTATTCTTAACAAAAATATGAAGTGTGTAGTCCCACTCTGGACAGATAAGGGCGACGTGCCATGCATGGTGGCGAAGGCTGTCGCTTAGCAAAAAATCCTTTTGCAATTTAGCCACTGGCGCTAAGCCAGAACAATTGGTATAATTCCATATCGGCAAGTAGCAGGTTGTTATTTGCATTCGAAAGGAATTCGCTCCCATGTCGTTTTGGTCGGCCTATATAAGGCAATTCAACATCTGACTTGGTCGTTCCCGGTCCCGCCTCTCCCACTGGTGCGATGCGCGAAGCAGAGGCGTCTGACGAGACAGGCTTCGCACCAGCGGTCGAAACCGGCGAACCCGATTTGAACTCCCTTCGGGGAGTTAATTATTCTTAGCAAAAATGTAAACATATTCAGATCACATTGGAGAAAAGTGTAAACAACTTTGTTTTGTTTCATATATAAACAATAACTTCGATTTCAAGATCTTCAGAAAGCCAGCCTTTTTGGATGTAACAATCCTTGAGGACCCCCGTTCTGCATGGTCATATAAAAAAGCGGCATACAGGTCAATGGTACACCGCGCGTTCCAAATCCCCATGTCAAATCACAATGGAAAAAGTGAGCTGATATTGCAACAAACAACGACTTTCGTCCCAATATGATTGAGAATTTAATTAAAAAGAAGAGAGTTGAAGTGGTCAGGAGCTTAATATACCCCAAACTTTCAAAAGAGCAACACGAAGGATACATTTCACTGCCATTTATCCCAACTCTCTCTGAAAATGTGAGTAACTTATTCAAACAAGTAAAAATATCTCCAGCTTTCGAAAGTGGCAACACCCTTGGCGAAAGTTTGCTGAACGATGAACCCCGGTCTGACAGATTTAAGAAACCTGGTGTCTACAAATTCGATTGCCCTAGTGTTCAGCAGTATATGTTGGACAAACGGGACATCGATCAAGGTACGATTTAGGGAACATACCCACAGCTCCAAATTTTCTAATTTCTCCGACCATTTAAAAGAAACCGGCCATTGTATCGATGACAAATTCAAGCCTCAAATTTCACATTACCTGTTCCAAGCACTGTATTTTTCTTTTGGTTTGAAAATTCTACATTGTCAAATTGGGCTTTTCTCTTGGCGCCCTTTCAGAGTCAGAGCCCCAGGCGACCGCCTGTTTCCCCTTAACCTTTGATCGGCCCTGTGAAAATGTGTCAAATAGTACCCAATAAGTACAATATATTGTTCAAATTAGAGGGATGTTTTACTTAAAGAAATTCAAGGGTTAAATTTCAAATAGGAAGTTCACGGGAACGTTCGAGTTAGGGGAGATTTCCACCTAGAGGAATTTCGACTTAGAGAGATTTGACTGTAGTTATTTTAACTCAACTCAACAGCGAAGAAACAGTTGCTTCCTGTTTTGCAAGCTAATTCTTCTCGGAGGAATATGGCTCCTGTGAGTGGTCGCCGCGTCTTTTTTCGGTTTGGCTTTCAGTTTACAATTTTTCTTAGTATAGATCACTGGCCCGTCGCCCATTGGCTAACGAATAATCTTTTAATCAGACATAATCCAGAATTCAAACCAATAGAATTACTCCAAGCCAGATACACCAATGTCATAACATTCCCCTATATGTAGTGTGATGCATTGAAAGGCAAACAATATGCACACTCGTAAATCGTACAATACTTTTATCACGACATTTGAATAAAACGATAAAACCCAGATTCAAGTAGGTTTATTATGTGCTCTCTATTAGATTCATTGCCAAATAAAAATACATATCGTAAAATGTTCTTCAAAAAAGCGCCGTAAAACGTTGAAAACATGAATCATTAGGCCTTGGTTGCGTATCGAATCTATAAATATGCGATCGCATAACGAATCGTCGCAATTTTCGATTTTCAAATTGCATACGCATATTATTTATGAGATATTTGAATTGTATGGGTAATTACATAAATTATATTAATAATGCTATCAATCATTTTGACGCTTGAATGTTTAAGGCGTGTATCGGTTGATTGTAGCATGTTGTATACAATTTTTTTTATTGTTTTTCTTTTACTGGGAATTTGCAAGGCATTTTTTTTAACTTCAAAGCATATCAAAAATTTCAAGTAAAGTTCAATGGAGAATAAATGGAAAATAACGTTTACACTTTCTAGTACGTATCGTCTTTCTATTTTGAGTAATTTCGCAAACACTGGTGACACCTGAAGGAAAATTTATCGCCTTTAGTATGCGACGTGATGACGTTACTGCCATTTACAAGCCAGTAGTTGCAATATGGGGGTTCTAGGCCAACTTGGACTTTAGACCCAAGAAATTCGTGACGTCATAAAGATTCCCTCTTGATAAGGGGGTCAATGACATTTAACTGAACTGCTTTGAGCTGCAACTGAACAGCCACTAAAAAGCAACTGAAAAACAGTTCAAAGCAGTTCAGTTAAAGGTCATTGACCCCCTTATCACGAGGGAATCCCTAAGGCCTAAGGTAATTGACCCCCTTATCACGAAGTAATCCCCCAAGGTTATTAACCCCCTTATCACGAGGGAATCCCTATGACGCCACGAATTCCTTGGGTCCAAAATCCAAGTTGGTCTAGAACCCCCATATTGCAACTACTCAAGCTGTTGCATTGATAACGAAGGGGGTTTAGTGGATTAGTGGACGCTAATACTACACCACTTGAGTCTAGTTAACTACCCAGAAAAAAGCGTGGCTAACCAAGTCGCGCTCGGTGGCCGTGGTCGTTCAGTCACCGCTCTACGATACTAATCTAGAGCTCGGAGATCAAATCTTGGCGCGACCAAAAACTGTCAGTGGGTACTAATAAAAGTCTGACAGTGCTCCGAGCTTGCCAGTATCAAGACGGCGCGGATAGGAGGTGCATGCTAGCAACTGCACTTCCGAAAAGTAGATGTGCTATTGAAACGTCAACAAGGCATAGAAATGCTAGAGATTTTGATGCGCCCATGCCCCTGGAGGGGTCAAGGCATTTAACAAAACAAAACCAAACATTTTGGTCCCTGTTGCCCCCCTCTGAATTCGCCACTGAGCTTGAGTTCGTTTTCGACAGTCTGTGGCCGGGCTTATACATACATATACTGGGAAATTGCTGGAAATGGGGAAAAAGTAGGTTAGCAGTGTTTAACTTTCTTAAGAATCAGTTTAGCTGCGGAAAACATGAAGGGGCGTTCAAAAAGAGGGACTACATAAACTGAAGATAGAAGAATTATTAGAGAAGTCCCACATTCCCACTACTCTGCGACTGGAGTACGGTCTAATTTGAGAATAACTGGGAGTATTGACACGGTAACGCGTTACGGAATGCTAAGCACCTAAAACGATTGACATTAGAACAAAAACCACCCCTTACTTCGTCTCGTAAGAATGCTCGATTGCTTTTGCTCGGAACTGTATAGATTGCAATTGGCAATGGTATCGTATCATTTTTTTTTCTAACGAAAAGCGGTTTAATTTAGATGGACCTGATGGCTTCAGTTATTATTTCCATGACTTAAGAAAGGATAAACACTACCTGAATGGTTTATTAAGGTTTTGGAAAGTAGTTCAAGTAAGAACCCTTTTGAGCGCATTTTTACAAAAGTAGGGAGCTTTTTTAAGGTAATCTATTGTAGTTATATTCAGTGGGGGCAAAAACTCCTCTTCCATAGTCCTCCGCGTGGGCGCCCCCTGGAATGGTAGTGGTCACTGACCATTGCCAACCAACGTCAAGCCGCCAGTGATGGCGGTGCGATGATTTGGTTGAGGTACCCCTGTGGTGTGGGGTGTGAAAAAAATACCACGGCCTTTCCCTTTGAGGGCCTGTCGTTAAAACCGACAATCAAAGGACAGGATGTGTATGCCAGCAACTTGCACTATCCGAAATCTTTATATGCTAACGAAACGTCAACTATGCCTCGGATAAGGACTGACTCAACGGTTACGACTTTTAGCTATCGTACAATGACAAAGATTGGATTCTGGAATGTGCGCACTCTCCTGGACAATGGATCAGAAGGTCCCCAGAACGCACGATTTCTTCAATTAGAGAGTGAATTTCTGAGGTACAAATTAAATATCTTAGGAGTTAGTGAGATAAGATGGTGGAACAACGGAGAATTCATCTCTCCAACAGGCAGCACTGTAATGTTATACTCCGGTAAAGCTACCGGTAGTCGCCGTGAGTCAGGTGTGGGGCTCCTTTTAACCAGAGCCGCACGAAACTGTCTCTTATCCTGGGAACCGGTCTCTGACAGGGTCTTGACCGCCAGGTTCCGGACCAAAATGAGGAACATCTCAATAATACAATGTTATGCCCCCACTGAACCCGACAATGTCTTGGCAAAAGACTCCTTCTACGAAGAACTAAACGCCGTTCAGAGCAGAACACCTAAAGGTGACATTATAATGGTTATGGGTGATTTGAATGCGAAAGTTGGCGCTGATAACTATGGGCTCAGACATGTGATGGGGAGACACGGTCTTGGTGATCGTAATGACAACGGTGAAAGATTTGTAGAGTTCTGCAACTTTCACAGTCTCTTCATCGGTGGTACTATGTTTGAGCATAAGGACCACCACAAAATCAGTTGGTCCTCTGTTGATCGGCGCAGAACACAAAATCAGATCGACCATTTTGCCATTAGTAAAAGATTCAAGAGTTGCCTCCTGGACGTGCGAAACAAGAAGGGTGCCGATATTGGGATGGGAAGAGACCATTATCTTATGATCGCTAATGTTCGATTGCGTATTGCAGCCGTGCGCCGCCCTAGCGACGAAAGATCCAGGCCCCGCAAATTCAACACCGCTCGACTAAAAAATCCAGCTGTCTTACAACAATATAATGACCATCTTGCGCAAAAAGCGGCTGAGATAACTAGTCACCCAGATAGTGACATAAACGAAAACTGGGATGCCATAAAAAATGCGTACATTGATAGCGCAAATACCATCCTTGGCCCAAACCCGGATTGCCGGAATAAGCCCTGGATGTCCGACGCTTCATGGCAGCGGATTGTTGAAAGAAAGGAGCTGAAAGTTCGTTTGGCTGCAGCATCAGACGACAATCGAAGCAGCATCGAACTCCTTTACCGTCAGAAAGCTCGAGAAGTTCAGAGTAGTGTGCGACGCGATAAAAGAGTTTATGCCAATTCTCTTTTAGCGTCAGCAGAAGAAGCCGCTAGAAGTAACAACTTAAACGCCGTATACGGTGTCATCAAGGAGTTTACAGGTGGTCGTAACTCCTGCCAACATCCGGTGAAGGATAGTGATGGAAAGCTACTTATCTTGGAAGAAGATCAAATGAGGCGGTGGAAAGAACACTTCGCCGCGGTCTTGAACCGTGTAACCTCTGGTGAAGTCCCCCCTCATATAGATAATTTAGCTAACCATCAAAATGTGCGTATACGGTCCACTGCCCCGACTAAAGAGGAAATAGTCACTGCAATTATTGCACTAAAACGAGGAAAGGCCGCCGGACTTGACGGCATCCCTGCCGAACTTTATCAAGCAGCACCAAGCGTAACTGCCGATTTGCTGCACCCACTTGTTGATAAAGCGTGGAATACAGAGACCTTTCCCACTGAGTGGAAGGAAGGTTTGATCATCAAACTTCCAAAGAAGGGTAGCCTCACAGACTGTAATAATTGGAGAGGCATTTGTGTGCTTCCTGCCGTTGCCAAGATAATAGCTAAAATCGTCCTGGAAAGACTAAAGGCCCACTTAGAAAGCACAATTGATGAAGAGCAGGCTGGCTTTCGATCCGGATTCTCCTGTGTCGATCACATTAACACCCTGCGAATCATCATCGAGCAATGCGCTGAATACGATTCTCCGCTTCACTTGCTTTTCATCGATTTCGAAAAGGCTTTCGATACTGTGAACCGGGATTCTATATGGGCGGCCTTGCGCAGGAGAGGCATCCCTGAGAAGCTTGTGGCTATTATTAAGGCAACCTATGACGGCGCGAAATGTCGCGTTCTGCATAAAGGTAAGGTGTCGGGGGACTTTGAGATTCGCAGTGGAGTTCGGCAGGGGTGCATCCTCTCACCGCTCCTATTCCTCATTGTGATCGGCGATGTGTTGCATGCAGCCCTATCCGGACTCGACAGAGGAATTCAATGGACTTTGACATCTTATCTACAACATCTTGACTACGCTGACGACATATGCCTACTCTCCCACAAAATCATGGATCTGTCCGCAATGGCGTTAGATCTCGAGAGGGAGGCAAGCAAGGTTGGGCTAAAGATTAATACCAACAAGACCAAGGTTCTTAGCCCGCCGTTGCGAAAAAGAAATCCGACACCTATTGCCATCAATATTAATGGGCAGCCTGTGGAGAAGGTGGACAACTTCGTCTACCTGGGTAGCATTGTTGCCGAAAATGGTGGTACGGAGCAGGACATCGCTCGTCGTATCAACCAGGCTAAACGCGCATACGGCATGATGTCCAAAATCTGGCAGGGCAGTTATCTCAGCATCAAGACCAAGCTGGGCCTGTTTCGCTCCCTGGTACTATCAGTGCTTTTGTATGGGAGCAGTACATGGAAAGTTTCCGTAGGAGTTACCAGAAAGCTGCAAGTTTTCGTCAACTCATGTCTTCGTCGAATTTTAAGAATTTTCTGGCCCGAAACAATATCAAATGAAGAGCTAAGTCGGCGTACGGGTCAGATGCCAATCGACGAATTGATACGCAGGCGAAAATGCCAGTGGATAGGTCACACATTGCGGAAGAGTGATAACTGCATTGCTTTGCATGCCATGAAATGGAACCCCATTTCCAACCAAGGCCGACCAAGAGGGGGTCCTCGAATCACATGGCGTCGATCTGTGGCAAAGGAGTGTCAGGTACTGGGTAAGTCTTTTGGGGAGTTGCGCCCCATTGCCCAGAACAGGGTACGGTGGCGCGCAGGAGTAGTTGACGCGCTATGCCCCGCTAGGGGTTAAGGCAAAGTAGTATAGTATATTCAGTGAATAGAGGACAGTAACTAATAGTTAAAATTTGCATTTACAGAACAGTCTTGCGGAGATATTGTATAGATACGTCAATATTTTTTCTCTCCTTTTAAGACACACTCGTTCGTATATTAGCATAGCATACATATCTCCGAGGTCACACATTCTGAACAGAAACACCTTCCAAGCAATTAAAAAAACACACAAAACACCATCACTATTGATAGTTTCACAACAATGATCCCATGCGGCATCCGATAATGGCTTTTTTCAAGACACGATAAATACATATTAATTTTGCACCTTTGCCTGCTGATAACGCAACTATGTCTGGTAGTCATTCAATTTTATTCTGTTATTTTCCATGTATTTTAGTATTCATTTTAGCAAGACATCTTTTTTTTTGCTTAATGTGAAACCAACAAAGAAGGTGAACAAAATAACACAAAATTTAACATTTTCATTAACATCACAAAAATGTACCCGAGCGAATGCACTTTGAGTTGAATTTGAAAATCAATTAAGTTATCAATGTCTGATAAATGTTTTTCGAGTATTCAATGATAGAAAAAATATGTTATTGTTTTTTTTTCGCTTCCATTCGAATTTACGAGAGATTGTCTAATGGAATATATCGTGTTAATATGCAAAAAATTAACGAAACGAAAAAAACAACACTTTGTTATCAGGTCACAAAAGTTCCAAAAGAAATTTGCACCTTTAGCGCTAACCAAATTGTTAAAACACAAGCACATGATATTTTCGTTGAAAAATTTCCCACGCAAATTGAATTGCTAATGAATTTGTACGACTTTTGTATGAACAATATATAGGTATGTATGTACACAGTATGTGTATATGCAAATGTACAGCCATGTGTAAGTACTTGCTGATTTTTGGATCAAGGCATGTACATAAAATACATGACAATAGTAAAAAAAAGGAGAAAGAAAAATAGCAAGCATCACACCATATCTGATTATGGTTCTTCTTATCCTCACGATTTAGGCTGCGCTTATGGCCGAGCGAATCGCATCGCGCGACGCAACCGCCAGTCGCTTGAAATCGCCATGATGTCGCAGGTAACGATTTACTATTTAGATTTACAATAGAGCGATTTAATTTAATTAATTTAATTTAATTTACGTCAATTACTCCTGCGAGTATGGGAGGACAAGGAGATCCCCGACGATTGGCGCAGAAGCATCATCTGTCCAATTCACAAGAGATAAACTGCGGTGTGAGCATATCACTAGTTTGTACGTCCCATAAAATTTGAGTTTACGAGAAGGTTCCTACTGCATGCTAAATCGATTGGCCGTTGACCGTTGTCATTGCATTCCTTGTGGAGGCTGTGTCCTCCTGTGGCTCTCTGATGCCAACTTTCGCATTGAAATCTCCCAGCAGTATTGTTATGAACCATATTTTTGTCTGGTCGTGCTGCTTCCACCGGCAGATCGAAAGCCGCATGTATAGTGATCTGTCGGTGCTACGAAATCAGAGGCCGGGGGTCTCATTACACCCGGACCCCGATGCGAGCGCGAGAGCATCTGATCCGTCCGCCAACCAGTCCATCCTTATCGCCCCATATTTTGTATTATTCCTCATTTTTGCCTCCCATGTTGGTGTTGTTTTCCCTAGCCCTATGCATTTTTATTAATATATAAAGCACAGGAGCAACGAGCGACGAAAACCCCGCCCACGTCTCCCGAGCTGAGCTACAGCAAGCATAGGCCCGCTGCTTTGCTCGTTGAGGGGCTTTTTTTCTTCGCCAGATGTCACGACCTTCACGGTCATAATGCTACCTTACACTCCGTCTCCACGGGCATCTTCGGATGCCCACCAAACTGTATATTACAGTATTTTGGCGTCGTTTGTTAGAAGTGAGTCAAAGAATGCCTCCAGACGGTCGTAAAACTCGTCTTTCACTGCTTCCTCCTTCACTTCACTGGGGGCGTGCACGTTGATGAGCCAGAGGTGAAAAAATCGAGTCTTGATGCGAATCGCCCACAACGTTTCATTGATGGATATGAATTCAATAACGTTCGGCTTGAGCTGCTTGCTCAGTATGAATGCAACTTCAAATTCCTTGTAACCCGACGGCTTGCCGCCTTTGAAAATGGTGTGCGAATTCTTGTCGTTTATCTCGCTGCCAATCCAATTTGTTTGCTGGACTGCAGTGATGCTCAGTTTGTAATTCTCGACCTGTTGAATAAAGGCCTTCACGGCCCCCGGTTTGTTCAGGGAACGTACATTCCAGGATTCGAAAGAATAGTCCGTTAGACGTTTGCGTGGCTGTCGTTGTTGAACCGTTCAATCCGAGGCTTTTGTTCCAGGTTTCTTGACATGGAGTAGTTTTTACAAGGATGGGTTATTGGCCCATCGCTAAACCCTATTAAGGGTGACATGGCAGTAATAGTAGCATAGATTTTTTTTACCCTATTAATACTTATCGTTAGATAACAATCGAGGAATCAATTTAAAAAAAAACCGTCGATTAAAAAAAATCACAAGCGACGCATTTGAAAAAAACGGTTGTCGCAATCTAATAGTGTTTACGTTTTCTTTTTCGGAAATAACCGAATATCAAAAAAAAAAAAAAAAAAAAAAAAAACATTAAAAACTTGAACTGTATCAGTGACATAATCAGTCCTCGGTGTGTTAACAACGGATCCGGTAGATGCTCATATCTAATGTGCACGAGGTAATTATAACAAATAGCAGCGATTAGCACTCTATGTCTACGTCTATCTATGTACATTTATCTAATTACAATAATATGTATGTTAAAACGAAAACACGAATTTGAAAATGTAGTGCCCACTAATGCTCACCACAGACGATCGAACCAAATGGCGCGCGACCACCAAGCTCCGCAATCAACTTCATAGAACGTGGGGAAAAAATTCTACTACGTATGTGCAAGTGCGAATTATATCTTCAGTGAAACTTGGGCTGGTGACTTCGGTTTCGTTCTGCTTGTGTAAAGTTTTGTTAATTGCCTTGACCCCTACAAGAGCATGGGCGCGTTCACATCTCTCATATTACTATGCCCTGTTGACGTTTCAATAGCATATAGATTTTGGATGGTCAAATTGCTACCATGCACCTTTTATCCAAACCGGCTTTTACTGACGAGATTGGAGCGCTGTGGGAGTTCTAATAATACCCGCAGACAGTTTTTATTAACGTGCCGCGAATCGAACCCATGTTCTCTAGATAAAGCATCGTAGAGTGGTGACTGGTACTTTACGGATACCGAGCGTGTTATTCTGAATACCAACTTAGTATGCGTATGCTTTGCTAGCCTGATTACATCGAGGAATAAGTGGTCTGAGAACGCTATTATGGGATCTGATACCATTAGCCTTTTCACTAACCGCTCTGAGACTGAGGAAGGGGTTGGGGCTAGTGAATTTCCGGTGAAGTTGAATATAGATGTGTCATTCCGCCTTCCGGAAGACACCAGTGTCTTTCAGGCGAAGGTATTTTAGTAGCAATTTCCGAGGCGCTAGTCTGGCTTGTGCATAATGTTGCATCTACTAGGAATATTGTAATATACATGGATAGTCAACCGGCAATTAAATCGCTAAGTTCTCTCCTGGTTACATCAAATACGGTCCTGGACTGTCACAATTCTCTCATGGTGATGGGAAGTTGTTTCTACATATCCCTGTGTTAGTTACCGGGCCAAAGTGATATAGTTGAGAACTATAAAGTTGATGGCGTAGAGCAAGGATGTCTCTAGCAGCTTGTAAATTGGTAACCCAGAATATGGCGTATGATAGAGCCAACGCCAGATGGAATAGTGGATCTAAATGTTATGCAACTAGGCAAATGTGGCCTGAGCTGGATGCCAACCGATCCTACGGGATGCTGATGCTGGACACTGCATAATCGGGGAGCGTGCTAAAAGGCTACGACTCACGCACAATGATTACTGTAGAAGCTGCGAGGAGGAGGACAGCTGACATCATCTTCTGTGCACTTGCTCTTCTTTGGCGGAATGTAGAAGGAACATCGTTGGGCCCTACTTTTTTGTCGAACTGCACGACCTAAAGAAATGTATTGCCGGTCGACTTCATCTTTTTATAGCCGGCTCTGGCTTCTTTAACAAATCAGATAGGCTTAGGTATGCTGAATCTAGGGAGTATCACAATGGACCCAGTGGTGGTCTATGTGCGCCTTGTTCTTCAAGGCAGCCCATCTAACCTAACTTAACCAAGTTAGACGCATACTTGCTACTTGAAGCACTGTCGGTTTTCGGGAAAAATTCTCCTCATTTCCACCGTTCTATTGAAATTGACATAGCTCGGTGGTAATGACGATCCATTTGGTTCGACGTATGTGTCGAGCTTAATATTATTAACATGCATAAAAAAACTCGTATATTTTTTAAATGTATTTTTATCTGTTTTTATAGCTGAGTTGTTTCTTCATTAAAATTTGGAATTGTTGCTGAATAATAAAATAACAATCTATTTACATTAGTGCGGCATCATGTTTTCAACGCTCCAGATTATTCTACTGATTCTTTTCCTAATAAATGTGACTTTGGCGAAAAATGTAATATTTAAAAAGCTCCAAATTCCAACTCAAAATACATTAGCAGTGGTTTTTCTCATTTCGTTTAAGGAACTGCGTTTTAAAATTGCCAACCATTCATTTACAACTCAGTGTGACTACCTTGAAGTCAATGCTACTCTCTCAAAATCGAGTTTTTTTGTAAATTACAAATTCAACTTGAAGAAAACTTTGATAGAGCCTTACGTACGTGCTTCGCTTGAAGGATCGTTTCTAAATCGCACTCGATTCAAATTCAACAAAACAATTTCATTCTGCAAATTAAAACAGTATCAAAATATTAACAAATTCGTTAACGTCATTGTGAAAAGTTACGAGAATAAGTCAAACGTTCGACTGGAATGTCCTGTCGTAGCCGGATACTATTACCTGACTAACGTTGGATTTACAGTCGATGAAGTACCATTTTTGAGATCATTTCTTCAAGTGGGTACTCGTACCAAGTGGAAATTGATAATGAGCTATTTCGAAAAGTTACCCAAATTGGGACTGGTCAATATTGGGGTATTTTTGCTGGAAGGATATTTTTCTGATTGATAACTTGAATGTACGAAAATTCCATGTTTAAAACAAGAAATACGGATACGGAATATGTAATATGTACTACTGAAGAATGCTCCAAATCCATATCAAATTCACCAAAACTCAAATTAAAAAAAAAATCAATTTGAATCGCATGTTTCGTTGGAGTGTTGCACATATAATCGAAATAAATAACCAAAAAAAAGATTAATTATTTGAGAACTTATTTTTTTGATCCGGAAATATATTTATTTGATTCAGAAATATACTTTTTCCACACGGAAATTATTTGTGCCAGAAATTTATTTGTTTCATGTGGAAATTTATTCTCGTTGTTTATTATTTGTCTGGAAAATGTATGTAGGGACTTGACCTAGGAATGTTATCTGTAACTACAAGGGTGATATGAGAAGTCCGCGAAAAAATAGTAAAAAAATGTGTTTTTTTTTTTCTTCTGAAAAAATTATTTGATTTTCCAACATAGTCAGTTCCCTTTTAGGAGGATACACTTGGCAGAGGGATTTTCCAATTTGTAATGCCTTCCACATAGTGATTGACGCTGAGATCTTCTAAATAGTCATTACGACTAATCGTAAGACAATTTTTCATTTGATGAAGGTTAGTTATACCCCGAGCCAGTAAGGCGGCTTTCACACGGAATGCACGGTAAACGAGATTCTAGCAGAAATCACCAATGGCGAGCGTGCTTTGTGTGTGCGACGATTAAGTTAAATTTGCACTCGTATAGGAAGCTCGCTCGCCACTGGTGCTTTCCGCTAGAATCTCGTGTATCGTGCGTTCCGAGTGAAAGCCGCCGAAGAGGATTGGTCAATCGATTCGATTTCCAGTTCGTGAATTGAAGCCATGACGACCACTGAGCTGTAAGCCGGCGCAATGCCTGGATGAAACAACATGTCTCCAATTTTTATATCCTGACCATATAAACTATTTATATTCTTGGTCAGTATGATGAGACGAGTCGGTTAAGCTTTGTCCGTGTGTCTGTCTGGTTATATGTAAACTAGTCCCTCAGTTTTAAAGCTATCGAGCTAATATTTTGCACATCTTTCTATTGCGGGCTGTAAATATGTCGGAACCAATGGAATCGGATCACTACATCATATAGCTGTCATAGGAACGACTGGCCCAAAAGTCGGTCTTTGTGAGAAAACTTTTTTATTTCTAAAATATCAAATTATTCAATAATATCCTTTGCTAAATCAACTTACTGAATCTGGTTGAAATTGGACTACTCTGTCATATGGCTGCAATAGGAACGACCGTTCCAAAATCAAGTTTTTTTAGAAAAACTTTTTTATTCCTGAAGATATCTTTACCGAATTTCATATTATTCAGTCATATTTACTGCTCAATCACACACCTAAATTTGGTTGAAATCGGCCCACTATTTCGTGTACCTCTCATGGGAAAAGTGAAATCGGAACAAGTAGCAAATGCACCACAAATTAAAACATACTTTCAGCAAACTGGCCGAAGGCTAGCTTAGCTTGTTTCTTTGCAAATCGTTTTTCGGTGATTACTGACTTCAATTTGAACGACAATGCCGTATAGAATCATCGGGTTATCGTTTGATCTACTTCTGTGTAACAACAAACTACACGTCCTTACTATCACAAAAATCAGTTGCCCATAACATTTCCTACTTCGATTCGTTAAGAGCAGATGCACCTCTCCCTGTCTTCGCAGTTTTGAATTGTTCTTTGGCTCAGTCTCAGTTGACCACATACATAAAAAGTCTCCAAAATTTCACTTGAAACTGCTCCAAAATAACCTTACGAACCATTCGCCACACGTAAACGTGCACAACCACGACCGAACCTCCATAGAATGGTGGAAATGAGGAGAATTTTTTTCCGCACGTCCTATGAAATTGATGGTTCGATGGAAGTTCGGTCATTTTTATGCGCGTTCATGTGTGGCAACCTTTAGATGTGGTTATAGAATTACGCGATTTAGATCCAACGTAAGCCAGCGTAAGCAACAAACGTGGACACTGCGACCAAAGGATGTCTATTGTGCCATATCCTAATTCTTTATTCTAGCAAAACATCTTCCACCACTCGTACGAAGGTTGGTACGCCTTTTGCAGGAGTTTTGCTGATAAAAACAGGGCACGTGATGAACTGCCGTATATCTCATCCGCGCTAATGGTTACGGAACATGGATCCTAAGCCAATCCTCCAATAACTTGCTGAATACATTTGTACGGTGGATGACGCATTCGGTACAACCAAGAGCCATACGCACTGTAAGTAGTGCTACATCTTACCAGGCTTCCCATAACTGATTTCCTGGACACGTCAGCTTTGCCGAAAATCAAATGGCTGACGAAATTGCCAGGACAGCTTCGGGGACTCCTTTCCATGGTCCAGAACCCTTCTGTGAGGGCTAGAAGGCGGTTCTGGTATTAAGAGCATTCTGTGTCCCCGCTTCGGGCCTAAGGCAGGCTAAGATTTTCATTTCCGGATACTCTATCTAATACAGTCCTCTACTAACGCTCTACTAACTATTACCCCAATGAATTATCCTCCAAAGAATTGCATAAATCCCGACTTTGGGCGAACTGCTAATCTTGATATATCGCTCCAAAATCACAAAACACCCCAAAAAAGATGAATTGCCCTCCCCCTAATATGGCATATCTCTCCAACATTAAGGGATATTTCTGCGAACCCACACAAATAAATTTACCAAATTTATTTAGGGGTTCGTTCGCCCTCTACTACGATCCGCTGGTCAACTACAGCTGAATTGAAGTAAGGTTATAATCATTTGTGGTTTTCCGACTGCAGGCTTGTGTCTGAAAGGCTATCTTGAACTTGAGGGTCATGATAAAACATCACTGTGCACTCATTGATGACGCCCTTCTCGACCCGAATAAGATAGCTTTGACTCGCTGAAGCAAGTTAAATGTGATATAAAATACAATAAGACCACTCGGTTTCATTGCTTGTGAACCTTAATCACTAAAAGCCCCTATCTCTCCTATTTCCTATATAGTTCAATTAGCGCGCACCTTTGAGTGGAATAGTGTAAATATTCTAAAACCTTTCTACAAAAAGTGGAACATTTTAACAATTTATTCTGAGGTTCATACAAAAATCGATTTTTTTTCCGGACTCAGGGTGGGAAAATTTAACAAGCCAGCTGTGTTCTGTGGTAAAACAAACGTTTTGGCAATACTCAATTGCCCTAACCCTTCTGGGGCATAGCGCGTCAACTGTTCCATGAGGCCCAGTTGACGTTTCGTTGGCATAAACTGGTTTCGGAGAATGCAGTTGGCAAATTTTGATATGCGGTAGCAAATAATCCCGTTACCGCGTTGTTTATGTTTGGTCCACATTCCGTGCCGCCGAAGGTATTAAAGCAAATGCTGTATTATGTATGACAGCAATTTTTGAAAATTCCTACACTTTCCACATTCATAAAACTCTTTTTTTTTCTGTTTTCCCGTCATTTTTTTCTAATTTAATGGAACGACATTCCATCATATCATAATATGTTTTTTTTCTCACGAACTAATTTATTTTAAATTACTTAACACTGTAACCGTGTCTTCAAATAGATAAATAGAAAAACTTCAAAAATTAGCTATTACATTACAGTTGGGCTTTCGTGTCTCACAATGACACGAGTATATGTGGGCTAATGGAATGTTAGACCGTAATTACTCAGCATATGTGTAATTTAGTGAAATCCACAAGTGATTTCGTGACCAATGTGCCATATAACGTGGTACCTAAAACTAACTTTATGGCAGAAAAGAAGCTCGTTCAGAACAAAAGTATTATGTATAGGTTTGTATTCGTGAGTAGCTATGATTGAATTTGACCTTATTTTAAATTGAAAAAGTTCCATCTTATAAGTTTTGGGCGAAGAACTCATAGTAGATACTTGAATGCACACTTGAAAAACTTTGTCTGTAGAAGTGAATTGGAATCCACTTCATAATGAAAGTTGGGATGTAAAAGGATGATTGGCATGGTACTCATTTGTAGCAATTCCAGAAAACAAAGTCATCATCTACTACTAAAAAAACTAAGGAAAATGCATGTTTCCTCATCTCTACTAAAATAGCTTGAATACAGTTGCTTTAATGAGATGTCCCTGACTTTCATGAGATGTTCCTGACTTCGGGACAAAAGCATTTCCCTGTATGTATACATCTCTCTATTTTCTATAGTATATGAATTTGTCATTCTTCGAAAATTCCCAGTCTGAGAAAACAATTTCTTACCTGGCGTCTTAACACATTGTAATGGAAATGTGTGGTGTATCTACCATTAAGATACCTGTTCATTCGATGGTGGTCTTTTGCGGCATCTTTTACTCGACCACTTCAAACGACCACTCACTACGATACGTATATTTTCGTATATATGTACCTTTTGTGAAGCGACCTACTATACTCCCAATTTTATCTATGTACCGGAGAGCATGTGCAACTAAAAGATCTGGATGGATACGTGTAGGTACTGTATCTTGTATCTTAAAACCGGCTGCCTATAAATCAAAGCCAAAACGCCGACAATAAAAATCCAATCTGATGAACAAGAAATTGGGTGGTTTCTGGAAAAAGCGAAATTTTAACGGCAATTTATTACTCTTTGTGGGATTGGGCAAATCCTCCAAATATTGGAGAGTACGAAGTAGAAAAGTCAAACTATACCTCTGGATGGACCTTGTGAATGAAGGTGTACTGGAAAGGCTTTGGTATGCAATTATCGGATTATTGGTGGGCATGATGATATCCAGATCCAGGGCGAACAATAGACTGGAAAAAGAAAAGAGGAACGTATTATTGGTTCGGGATAAAAAGGGATTTGATTGAGACGTATGGTATGGGCAATTGAAAAGAGATAAATGGAAAAGTGGTACTTGAATGGTTGATTACTGCGCTGCCATATTTCGGTTACGATGGTTGCTCTTTTCAGGTGCTTAAATTCATCAGAAAAGTCCTAGATAAGTCGAGTCAAAGCCAATGTATTGTTCATCTCTAATTAGAAATATCGTATTGAAAATGGTAGTATTGGCAAAGATTAAACATTACTAAGATACCTCACTTAGTACGATTTAATTTTTAGAACGGGATGCACTCATGTTTAATCTTTGCCAATAATTCAAAGGGAAATTCCCTTAAGAGAGATAGAGACGGCAACACTTCAGTAATGGCAACTGCCTATAAAGTTTCAATGTGTGAGTAACATGCTTGTTAGAGAACCAACACGTATGCAACTACTAGTCAATCGCGTTAATTTGTATGAAGTAGGGTATCTTCCTTATGGTTAATCTTTGGTATTGGTATCTGAAAAGTTTGTTTTATTATTACCGGTAATTTTGAAAAGCGATATTCATGAAATTTGATCCGATAGTGTACACATGTACTCGTATATCTGTTTTGAATAGAAACTCGTATTTTGCTCAGAGAGAAAAATATGACGAGCTACGGCGAATATCGAATAGACTAATTAGACGTATGAAACGTAAATACTTTGACGAGCAGTTGCTGAACATAAACGAAAACTTAGCTAATAGGAACACCAGACAAGCGTACAAACTAGTAAATACAATTAAGAACGGCTACCAACCCAGGACCAGCCTTTGTAAGGACAAGGATGGAAACATCATCAGCGACACCGATGGTATTAACAAACGATGGGCCTCTTATTTTGAAGAGCTTCTAAACCGACCATCTAACATCCCCACCCAGGAAGCTCTCGATGATATTGTTGATCTAGGCCCACCCATTCAACCCCCGACAGTAGAGGAAGTTGATCTCGCCTTGCGGTCACTAAAACGAAATAAAGCGCCGGGCGCTGACGAGATCCCAGCTGAACTGCCAAGATTCGGTGGAACGAGTCTAGTTGATGCCATACATCAATTACTCCTGCGAGTATGGGAGAACGAGGAGATCCCAGACGATTGGCGCAGAAGCATCATCTGTCCAATCCATAAAAAGGGAGATAAATTGCGGTGTGAGAATTACAGGGGCATCTCACTAGTTTGTACGTCCTATAAAATTTTGACGAAAATTCTGGAAAATAGAATAAAACCGTACGCAGAACGAGTCATTGGCGAATATCAAAGCGGTTTCAGACCTGGTCGCTCCACAACCGATCAGCTCTTCTCAGTCAAACTGATACTCCAGAGGTGCTGGGAATACAACGTAAACGTATACCAAATCTTTGTCGACTTCAAGCAGGCATACGACAGTATCGATCGTGGAGTACTGTACAACATCATGCTGCAATTTGGTATACCAGCAAAATTAGTGCGACTGACAAAGATGACGATGACCAACTCCGTCTCACAAGTCAGGATCCAGAATAGACTTACTGATCTATTTGAAACACGCACTGGTTTGAAACAGGGCGATGGACTGGCACCGACGCTCTTCAACCTAGCACTGGAATACGTTATTCGGGCCATGAATATGGACAACAGCAAGACGCTACTCATCAAGTCGACACAATTAGCAGCGTACGCCGACGACATCAACATCATGTCCCGAAGATTGGCTGACGCAGAAGAACTTCTGCATACGCTCGATACCGCTGCAAAGGAAGTTGGATTACGTATTAACGAGGGTAAAACTAAAATAATGATGCAATCGGTGACAAGGACACCTGCACAACCGAGCATCAACGTGGGGGACCTCAACATCGAGTTCGTGAACAACTTCATCTACCTGGGTTGCAACCTGTCAAGGGACGCCAACGAAACTGACGAAATCAAGCGACGGATACAGTTAGCTAATAAGACTTTTTTCTCGGCTCTCCCCATAATGAAATCGAAGCATGTGCACAGAAACACGAAGCTCCGCGTGTACAAAACCATTATACGACCAGTGCTATGCTATGGCTGCGAAGCATGGACCCTAACTCAAGCCTCCGAAAACATGCTAGACATTTTCGAACGTAAGGCGAAATTTCGGGGCTGTTTGCGATCGAGATGGATGGCGCATCCGGTACAACCATGAGTTGTATGAAATGTACGATGAGCTGCAAGTCTCGAAAATCGTCAAACTACAACGACTTCAATGGGCAGGGCATGTACAAAGAATGGACGATGATCGCATGCCTAAGAGAGTAATGAATGCAGAACGAGTCGACGGAGCGAGACTGCGAGGACGACCGAGATCTCGTTGGGAGAGCTCAGTAGGTGTGGACGCCGCGCAGCTGCTGGGCTCCCAAAATTGGAGGACGCGGTCACGTGACCGAGATAATTGGAGGACAATGATCCAGGCGGCCAAGGCCCGACGTCGGGCTGTCGCGCCACGATGATGATGATTTTGCTCATAGCGTTGAACTGTTCTTGCATTTATTGTATTTATACTCGTAATAAATTATTCAATTTTTGGAACATCTAATTTGACCAGGTAAACTTCAATATGTGATTACACCTCCAGTGGAAGTGGTTTTGTTTTATGTCTCTAGGCAAGCTTACCAGTGTTGCACCAGGGAGGTGGCACTTCATACGACTTAAGCAAAAGCACAGTGCCAATTGATACGCAAATAATCAAATGAAAGTTGCCTTTAGAGGGATAGGGACGGCAACATTTTAAAAAGCTCTTCAAATGCCAACTGCCTAGTACGTTTCATCGTATGAGTAACAAACTCGCTATTCCGCATTACCCCTTCGTGTACTGATGGAATCCAACATATATGCAACTACTAGGCAGGCACTCTTAATTCGTATAGAGTCCCATTTCTTGTTAGCAATAATCTCTATTCTTTGGTTGCACACAGAGCGAGCGAAACGAATGCTTAACGACACGAAAAGGCTCTGAAAGACTTCAACAGAGCGAGGCGTACTGATGAGTGGGAGCAATAGCGGGCCTCGCTCACACTCTACAACAAAAGTGCACGAATTGCTAAGAATCGCAGTGGGCAAAATCCATGGGTGTCAATTAAGGTGCCAATAATTCAAAGGTAAATCGCCTTGAGAGAGATAGAGCCGGCAACACTTCAGTAATGACACTTGCCTATAAAGTTTCATTGTGTGAGTAACATGCTTGTTACCTGGCATTACCCCTTTGTGGACGCAAATGGGAACCAACACATATGCAACTATTAGTCACTCGCGTTAATTTGTATGAAGTAGAGTATTTTCGTAATGTTTAATCTTTGCTAGTACCGCCGCTAGACTTCATCGTGTCCTGGCTAAAAAAAAAGGCACAAATCAAGTCAACACTCTATCGAGACAGCAACTAAATTATTTCTGGATAGTCATTTTCCTGTAATTGTAAGAGAGGACTTTAGCGTCTTAATTGACCCGGAGGTGCGTTACAAATCTAACCGCCTTAACTGGAGCACTGCTGAACGTATCTTTACTTATAATAAAGTAAAATGGGCCATTGATTCTTTCGACGCGTTCAAATCAACTGGCACGCTCCGTTACAGAAAGGGAAGGAAATGTTGATCCCCGATCCCCTAAAGATTTTCATAGGTAGTTTTGTGCGTGGATATATCCCAGATTCCTGGAAATCAAAAGTAGTCTTCATCTCAAAAATGGGAAATCACTGCAAAGAAGACCCAAAATCATACTGGCCAGCCAGTCTCACCTCCTTCATGCCCAAGTCCATAGAGAAAATCCTTGATGCGCACATCAGAAACACACTCCTTGTGAAATTTCCGCTGCACTGTAAGCAGTTTGCGTTCCAATCAGGAAAATCGACTGAAACTGCTCTGCACTGCCTGCCTAGTAGGAGAGATTGAGTCAGCCATGGCAGCTAAGGAGTTGGGTGTCTGCGCTTTTCCCATCAAGATATTTTATTTGTTTCCGATACGTAGTAGAATCAAAATATCTTCGATCCTACAGCGGTTTCATTCATCGGCTTGTCTTCAAAGCTGGAAAATTCCAAATGTTTTCGATTATTCATATATCGATCTTTGACATCGATTGGTCTCTGATGTGAAAGGAATCGAAATGCCCTCGATCATACATCGATTCTTGTCATCAATTTGCCGGAAATTTGAATTTATCTTAAAGTGTCTTTGGCGACGCAACAAGAAAATATATTTTATGTGTTCTTGTTTTCGATAAGCCTGGTATACAGTCCGCCGTTAAATGAAAAATACCGTGAAATCATCATCATCGATAGTGCGACAGCCCGACGTTGGGTCTTGGCCGCCTGAAATCAATACAAAATTTTGGAATCAGTTCAAAATAAATTTTCCTGTGAAAAGTTTCGCGTGAGTTTTATACGAGATTTCACGACACTTTTAGTTTCTGGACTAACTGCATTCCAGGCTTAAGTATTGATTCTACACATTATCTACAGTTATCGATCTTAATTCAATCTCAGTGTCGACTCTATGTTGATCCCAATTCGATCTCAGTGTCGTACATTGACTACTGTCATCGATTTTACATTGACAACAGTTGATTGATTTTGGATGGATTCCTGTCCTCATTTTCAAGATCGCAAAAGCAACCAACCCCATACAATTGTCTCCGACATTTCATCGATATAGTCTTCGATTCCTTAATAGACAGTTTTCGATCTAGGGTCGATCAAGTTTCGATTCTTGTCTAACTAAGCTGTTGACATTAAAGGAGCGTTTGATAATACATCTTTCGCCTCCATTGACGTTGCAGATCTCAAGGAGCAGATAATACAACTGCTTTATGGGTACAAAAGGATGCTATCATCCTGAAGGGTTATCGCGGAAATTGGAGACTCACCACAAGGGTTTGCTGATCACTTGGTAATAACTGTTAGGGGAAAGTTCAAAGAAGTCCTAACGGAAATTCTCCAAATGACGCTAAACACAGTACAAAAATGGTGCAATGATAACGGCCTACGAGTAAATCCAACCAGGGCAGTTATCGTGCCTTTTTCGGGGAAAAGAAACATTGAACCAATGAGTCGTCCTATTATATATAGTATAACACTCCTGGTGGCCTCCGGCTAATACAATATAATATAGACAAAAATGGCTCTAGTCGTAACACTTGAGGAGAATAATCTGCGATAAAGCCACCAAAGCTATATGAATTGTACGCAGTTTGTACGTAAGACTTGGGGAACAAGCCTTTGATAGTTCTATGGGAATATTTCCAATTTTTTAACGAATAATAATATTTGTTTTTTCTTTTATTTTCAGAACGGATTCACACTGTGGTAAGTAAAAGCTGAAATTATTATAATCAAAATATAGTTTCCTTGTGGCCTTGTTGAAATATTACTATGCACCATTTCTCTATATCACTATATGCAACATCAGAATATGAGGATCCTTGGGATATAAGAACTGTCAACGACTTTGATGGTTTTGCAGTCTTAGGTGCATTCGCTTCACCCACCCGATTTTGAATCACGAGTGAATCGAACGCCATGGATTTCAAATGTCAAACATGAAATATTTCAATTGGAAATTGATACCAATGCCACAGGATGCATTTGGCTAAAACACCAACTGGCATTTAGCAAAGACACCTACTGGTTTATTGACACCTATCTCACATTAGCAAAATTTTTGTACAAATACTTGAACAAAAACTTAGAGCTCTGGTGTTTGGGCGAAAACATTAGATCAGAATAGAGGTGTTTGTGATTAATATTTGCGCACAAACACCAGAGCTTTAAGTTGTTGTTCAAAAATTTGATAATGTGAGGTAGGTCTAAAAATAGAGTGGAGTGGATCATCGTTACTCTAAGTTAACAATAACTTGGATTAGCTATCCACTAACATGACTAATTAATCAGCATAAGGCTAACTCTTCACCTGTCTTCTGGTTTCGTACACACGATGGATTGTACTCTTCAGGAGCTGCCTTAATGCATCCGGGAAGCAGCTCGACCAGACCAGGTTGTATTCCGACCTAAATCGGAATACATCCCGGGATACAACGTCTACACTATATATATCTAATGTGCATTGATCGATATGGATACGAATAATGTTCTAATGAACATTTTCTTGTATTAGAACGGCCAAATATACTCCGGTCTGCCGGAGAGGTATACTCCGACGGTCACCTGTGCAAGTCTGGATGCCTGGACGCAAATATGTGGTATACCTGCACAGGCGGGCTCAGTGCGTAGAGGCGCCATGCCAGTCTCATGTCTGACTGCCGGTGTTTCGGATTCGAATACCGTCCACGATGACGTTCGTGGCCATGGATGTTTGTGCTGTCTCCCCCCTATGGTGCGAGGTGTAATAATACGCCATCCGGGAAGGACAGCATCTCCCGACTTGTCAGCAGGTATGCGGCTAATTGGGGGAGCAGGAGGTACATACTGACAACTGCATTCTCCGAAACTAGATTATGCCAACGAAACGTCAACTGATTGTGAGCCACATAGAACATTTGACGCGGTATGTCCCACAAGGGGCTACGCCAATTGAGTAATATTCTGTGACAGAACCACTGTGGACGTGGGGCCGTTATGAGTTGGCCGTGGGTTGCGCGTGGGTTGAGAGCGTCAGGCCTAAAACGTCGAATGCAAAAGCTGTCAGTTGTTGCTCTACCAGAAAGACCTATTGATTTCTTAAGCTTATCAAGCATTGCTGGCTGAAAATCAAAGTCAAGCTAGTATTATTATAGCCAAGGTCTATGTAAAATATTTTCACCGGGAATTATAATACTCGTACGTCTTTTAGTATGCTTTTCATCATTTCACCATAAAAATCCTTGTCGGTTTTTCTCCTTGACCATATCTTCACTGCGAGTATTTCACAACAAATTCCTGCAAATTGGATTAAGTAAATTGATACAAATATGTGGAAAAAGCAAACATTATGTATATGTCATCAGGAAAACTATTTCCTCCTCATACGTGTGCATTCATGTACATTTCCGATGAGATTTTCTCAGAAAACTGCTTTACAGAACGTGCACCCATAACGAAGATGTTTCTATTCACATTGCCTGTTCCGTATCTGTATAAATGTCAAAAGCTTATTTCATTCATGTTCACCGTGCGTTTTCTGTTAAGCTCAGATTAAATGTACACGAAATTCTGGAAATCTCTTCGGCAAGGATAGCAAATAAGCACATTTTCCATGTGTGAATATGTTTGAATGAGTGCACGAATGTTCTTTGATACGGCACATGAATTACCTCGTGCTCAAGGCGAATTTTTTTTTTAATCCCATATTTTATTTGTGTTAAAAAAGAAAACTATCCGTGAAATGTAAGTAAAAGATAGTGGTACTCCATGTTTAATTATGGTTTTGTCGGATTGTGAGCAGAAATTTATTAATTGAATTCCTGACATAGAATGCAGTATGACCCTAGTTTTACTCCGATCTTGATGAAATTTCTGAGATATTGAAATGATATATGATTTGAAAAATAACCCCCATCCCCTTTCACAACCCGTAAAGAAAATCTACAGGTCTACAGGCTAAGCTGAAGTTTTACTCCGATCTAGGTGAAATTTTCATTTATGGATGAAAGGGGTTCTCACTGAGCTTGTTTTTGTTGCGAAGATCCAGTCTTCCAAAATTTCATCAAGATCAGAGTAAAAGTATAAGTAAATCTATGGATTTTTTAAGGCATGGAAAGAGGAATGGGGTTGGTTTTTTTTTCAACTTATGCTGACAGTGACCTTGTCCTTGAAGTTTTACTCGGATCTAGGTTAATTCTTGAACATAGGACCTTCAGTGCAAAAGGAAAGTTACTGTCTACACGAGATTTGTAGAAACAAACCCATCTCCTTCCACACCTTCTTAAAGGAAACCTACCGGCTAAGCTGAAGTTTTACTCCGATCTAGGTGCAATTTTCTTTTATGGGTGAAAGAGTTCGAAGTCTCAGGTAGACAGTGAATTTCTTTCTGTTCCGAAGGTCCAGTCTTCAAAATTTCATCAAGATCGGAATAAGGCTATAGGTAAATCTATGGATTTTTTATGGGATGGAAAGAGGAATGCAGTTGGTTGTTTTTTTTTTCAAATTTTATGCAGACAGTGACCTTCTTTTGAATATTAAATGCCCGAAATTAATCAAAACCGTAGTAAAACAGCAGATAAAACTGTAGAAAAAAGGATGGGCTTTTTTTAATCGAATGGAATTACGGAACCTAAATTTAATTTGCGAAATACGGAAAAACAATTTATGATTGCCCACTGAACCACTGACGACCAGAAGAACAATTATGGCAAACAAAATGAACGAAATCGGGAAAATTATAAAATATATTTCAGAAGAACACGTGCCTTTTCAGCAAGCGATCCAAACCTACCCTCGAGGACCTTCAAGTGACCCTCAAGAACAGAACTAAATTCATCATTATTGTCTTTTTATTACTTATTCGTATTTTTATACTCTAGATGAAATCTGAGAGTATTATAAGTTTGCCACAAAGTTTGTAACGCTAAGAAATAAGGCTCGCAGAAAAAAATGAATGATACAGAAGTTCATATTATCACTCGAATATCTCAAAACCGGATGTCCGTCTGTCCGTCTGTCCGTCTGTCCGTCCGTCCGTCCGTGACCTCTCTAGCTCGAGAACGCGTTGGGCTATGAAGTTCAAATTTTGCACACGTTATTTTTGACAAAAAATGAAGGCTAAGTTCGTGAACGGGCTAAATCGCTCTACCCCTTCTACCCCCTCCCATACAAAATGACACATTTTTGAAAATTTACAATAATCAGATTTTCTCAGAAACTATAAAACATATTGCTTTAAAATTTTTAATGTATCACTTTTATGATAATTGTAACCTACGTTATAAAACTTATTGTAATCCTCACCCTCCTTCTACCCCCTCCCATACAAACTGCACTATTTCATGAAATACGTTAAGCCAATTTACTCAGTACGTATACAATTTATCGGGCTGAAATTTTGTACTTAACACTTAATTAACAATATCAGTTAGATTCAAAAAAATTAATCGATTACCCTTACTCCGTCTACCCCCTCCCATACAAAATGACACATTTTTGATAATTTACAATAATCAGATTTCCTCAGAAACTATAAAACATCTTGCTTTGAAATTTTGAATATATCACTTTTATGATAATTGTAACCTACATTATAAAATTTATTGTAATCCTCACCCTCCTTCTACCCCCTCCCATACAAACTGCACTATTTCATGAAATACGTCTTAACGACTTACGTCTTACGTCTTAACGATGCATCCGAGATTGCAACCAAAATTATTTATTGGCTTTAACCAGGTTCAAATTCATCTAGAGTATTGCATGATTGGGGTTTACCCCAATCGTAGTTCTTTTATGTTTATTATTATTATTAGTTTAAATTTTAATTGAAAACGAATAACTTTTGTTAGAATAATTAAAGTGGAGTGGGTCATTGCCAAACTAAGCCATGATGACTTAGTTGGGCTATCCACTACCACCAAAAGCTTTTCAGAATTAGACCGATCAAACCACTGTCCACTGGTTTCGTCCACCGATGGATTTTACTCGTCAGGAGCTACCTTAATCCATCGGCCCATCGGCGAATAACTTTTGAGTTTATTTTTCTTTTCTATTTGAGTTTTTTTTATCTGTATTTACTTGTACTGTACTCGTGCAGGAGAGCCATAGGTAAGAACTGGGGCCTTCAGCCCAAAGCGGTACACAGGATATACACAGCTGTCGTACGTCCCATATTGTTGTACGGTATTTGTGTATGGTGGACAGCACTTAGAACGGCGGCCTACTGTGGTCTGTTAGAGAAGGTGCAAAGGCTGGCCACGATGGCCATCACGGGGGCTTTTAAGACCACCCCGTCAGCCGGACTCGATATGATACTCGGCTTGCTTCCGCTGGATATTCTGGGAGAACAACTGGCGGCTAACACGGCTCTGCGCCTTCGCGAAGCGGGACAGTGGCGGGCGCTAAATAAGGGGCACTCCACTATACTGAGCGACCTGAATCTCCCTACAGAGACGGACTATACACCCCCTGGTTACCATTTCGGCAGAAACTTTACTAGCGTGATTCCGACGAGGAGCCAGTGGATGGAAGATATGCCTTCGACCTCGGATCTTGTGGCGATCTATACGGATGGCTCCAAGACCGACGAAGGGGTCGGGGTTGGTATATTTTCCGAAGACCTGGGAATCACTCTGTCAGCTCGTCTCCCTGATTTCTGCAGTATCCTACAGGCGGAAATCTCGGCGATCTCGTTGGCCTTGTCCCGTCTAAGCAGTTCTGTCATCACTGCAAGGGACATTGTTATTTATACGGATAGTCAGGCGGCTATTCGCTCACTCGAGTCCGTCTCGATAACTTCTAAAACCATTAAGAACTGCCGCGCAGCTCTGGAAGAGGTGGGTGGCTTCTTTAACATCACCCTGTGTTGGATACCGAGCCATAGTGGTTTCGTGGGAAACTGCGTGGCGGATGATCTGGCTCGGGAGGGCAGAACTGGGGGGTTTGACGTAAGATTGGAGGATATAGCAATGCCTTTTGCTATGTGTAAATCGGCGATTAAGGCCACTGTTGTCAACAGGGCCAATACAAGATGGCTCAACGGGGCAACATGCAATACGACAAGGTCGATTTGGCCGATATTAGATTTCGGCCGCTCTGCCGACCTGGTTTCGATGAATAGGAGGCACATTGGCAGAGTTGTTGGAGTTATTACCGGACACTGCGCAATCGGGGAGCATGCCAGGAGGCTCAATATCCCCCATCATGATTTCTGCAGGAGTTGTGGAGATGAGGAGGAGGAGGAGACCATCCTCCACTTTCTCTGTCATTGTCCGGCCTTGGCTGGTAGGAGGGGCTACTTTCTGGGCTCGCGGATCTTCCATGATTTGGATGACCTTAAGAATATATGCGCCTTCCGGTTAAATCGCTATATCAGTAGCATGGGCTGGTTTGATACGCAGCCCTCTTAAGGAGACGGTTTTTCTTTTCCGGGTGGTGTCACAACGGGCCTTCGGAGGCCTAAGTGTGCTGTGTGTAGCACGGCAGCCCCTTAACCTAACCCAACCTATCTGTATTTACTTGCAATAATTAATGTTTAAATTTAATTAATTTATTTCTGGCTTTAATTTTAAAAGGAGTCACCTACAAAATTTATATAATATTTAAAAATGTGCCAAAGCAAATAATTTAATAATTTTTTGCGAATACCAATATATCCATCTTTTACCGCAGAATACATTAGGCGTATCTTAGATTTTATTTTCACTGCTATTTACAACACAACCGTTTTCCTGTAAAATTATAAAATTGTTAGAAGTCCCCCTTAAAAATCAAACGATTCATGCATATTTCATAGCGATTATATTTCCATCGTTTTTCACTACGTTTAGTCCCCTACGCTAACGAAATGTCAACTGAACCACTTTGGACTTTTTGACGCGCTTATGCCCTACTAATTGTAAGAGTTAGGGCAAACACTAAAGGGGACCAAAATATCGAAAAGAAAAACTTTAAAAGTGGTCATGAACAACAATTGCAGATAATAAGTTTAAAAGTTTTAAGATTTGCTGCATTTCAAAGCCCTAAAATCTCTCATAAAATATACATTAACACTTCGCACTTGTGTACATATGTGTATCCGCCGGATGCCCACATTTTTGATAGCCAAGGGAGTATGTATATGTCATTCTGGGTCATTTGAGAATCGATCGTTAAAGAAATGGCTTCTCGTCACTTCCACATGAATCACATGTTTTAGATTTTTAGCCCCAGCCCCAGGTGCTGATACAAAAACGTGAAAACGTACGTACGTACGTACATGCGTGCATGTATACGCTTAAATTCACTATAGTAAACATTTGAGGGGGTTCAACAATTCACGTGGAGTTTAGTATCTTGTCCGATAGGAAACACCCGAAACATACTGGACAGGTCCTTTGTTAAAATTTCGTGCTTGTCGCACGAACAACGACAATTTCAATGCAAATTATTTACAGTCTATTGTTTGGGAACGAGTAATTGAGTTGTTGTCTATTTTACGAAGGGTTGCAGATGAGTTTAATATTAGTCGAGAAATTTAAAGGTCGATATTGTTGATTGTGCTTCAGGCGAACGTGAGTGTGCATTTTGACGTTGCATTGTTATTCATATAATAGCCCTGTGCAAGTTGGTTCAGTTTTATCATTTCATTTCAGTAGCTAGCAGAATAACATAATTAGAGTAACGCCAACCCTACAGGACAAATGTTAAAGATTTGTTACGAATATCCAAATGGAAGAATATTATAATGAACTTTGAATGCAAAAAAAGTTTACTACTACTTTGCCTTAACCGCTAGTGGGGCATAGCGCGTCAACTACTATACTGTTCTGGACGCAACTCCCGAAAAGACTTAACCAGCGCCCGCACTCCTTCGCCACAGATCAACGCCATGTGATTTTAGGAGCCCCTCATGGTCGGCCTTGGTTGGAAATGGGGTTTCATTTCATGGCATGGAAAGCAATGCAGTAGTTATCACTCTTCCGCAATGTGTGACCTATCCACTGCCATTTTCGAGTGCGTATCAATTCGTCCATTGGCATCTGCGCCGGATGCCGACTCTTCATTTTGTATTGTTTCGAGAATTCGACGAAGACATTGTAACGGACGGTTTGGTGGGCATCCGAAGATGCCCGTGGGGACGGAGCCTAAGGATGCATAGTGATCATGAAATTCGGGCTGTGCCATCTGGCGAAGAAAAAGGCTCCTCAACGAGCTAAGCAGCGGCCTATGCTTGCTGTAGCTGAGTTCGGGAGATGTGGGCGGGGTTTTCGCTGCTCGTTGCCCCTGTCCTTTACGTATTAACAAAAATTCACAGGCCTGAGGAAGACAACACAAACAGGGGAGGTAAAAATGGGGAATAAAAAAAATAGTCGATAAGGATGGAATGATTGGCAGACGGATCAGACGCTCACGCGGTCGCACTTTGGTCCGGGTATAATGGGACCCTCGGCCTCTAGTTTCGTACCACCAACAGATCACTACTCATCAGGTGCTGCTTCGATCTGCCGGTGGGAGCAGCACTACCAGGATATGGTCCATTGCAGGTGGTTCATTACAACATGAGTTTACGGAAACTTGCTGCTTTTTGGTAGCTCTTAAGGAAAATTTCCATGTACTGCTCCTATACAAAAGCACAGACAGTACCAGGAGGCGAGCAAAGCTTGGTCTTGATGCTGAGATAACTGTTTTGCCAAATTTTGGACAGCATGCCGTATGCGCATTTGGTTGATACGACGAGCGGTGTCCTGCCCCGTACCACCATTTTCGGCAACAATGCTACCCAGGTAGACGAAGTTGCCCACCTCCTCCACAGGCTGCCCATTAATATTGATGGCAATAGGTGTAGGATTTCTTTTTCACAATGGCGCGCTAAGAACAACATTGTTGGTATTAATCTTTAGCCCAACCTTGCTTGCCTCTCTCTCGAGATCTAATGCCATTGCGGACAGATCCATGATTTTGTGGGAGAGTAGGCATATGTCGTCAGCGCAGTCAAGATGTTGTAGATAAGATGTCAAAGTCCATTGAATTCCTCTGTATAGTCCGGATAGGGCCGGATGCAACACATCACCGATCACTATGAGGAATAGCTTTATGCAGAGCGTGACATTTTGCGCCGTCAAAGGTTGCCTTAATAATAGCTATGTAAAATACATGTCTGAGCCCATAGTTATCAGCGCCAACTTTAGCATTCAAATCACCCATTACCATTATAATGTCACCGAACGGCGTTTAGTTGTTCGTAGAAGGATCTTTCGCCAAGATATTGTCGGGTTCAGTTGGAGCATAACATTGTATTGTATTATTGAGATGTTCCTCATTTTTGTTCGGAACCTGGCATTCATGATTCGATCTGAGACCGGATCCTAGGATAAGAGACAATTTCGTGCGGCTCTGGTTAAAAGGAGCCCCACACCTAACTAACGGAGTACAACATTACAATGCTACCCGTTGGAGAGATAAATTTTCCGCTGTTCACCACCTATCTCGCCAACTCCTATAAGATGTTTAATTTATTCCACAGAAATTCACTCTCTAATTGAACGAATAGTGTGTTCTGGGGACCTTCTGATCCATTTTCCAGGAGAGTGGGCACATTCCGAAATCCAATCTTTGTCATTGTACGATAGCCAAAAGTCGTAACCGTTGAGTCAGTTCTTATCCGAGGCATAGTTGACGTTTCGTTAGCATATAGAAGATTTCGGATAGTGCAAGTTGCTGGCATGCACATTCTGTCCTTTGTTTGTCGGTTTTAACAACAGACCGTCAAAGAGAAAGGCCGTGGTATTATTTTACGCCCCACATCACAGCGGGAAGATTTTCCTCAATCAAATCATCGCATCGTCATCACTGGCGTCTATCGTTCCAGGAAGCGCCCACGCGGAGGACTATGGAAGACCCCATTCTATGCTATCCTTGTTATTTTTTTTTTAAGAATATATACTCGAGAAACCTGCCAATCGTTCCATGGACCACAGTTATGTCAGACGATAGCTAAGAGAATTGTATTTTTAATAGGAGCGTCGACTGGTACCGGCACAGTCTCATATCTGACTAGCGCATTTCGGATTCAAATTGGAAAAAGATACCAGAATTGGTGACCATTAAATTTGAACAATTTGGTCCAATTTTTCCGTCGCAATTACTTGATATTGGAAAAAGATACCAGCGACCTACTTGACGTCCTCTTTGATATGACGCCCCATATGCCTATCCCCGATATAAAAAAACATCCTTTTTCATCCATTTAGGACCCTTTCTATTAATATTTTTTGATGAAAAATTAGTCTTGGACTTTGTCCTTTGTGGTCCAATTACTCTGATTGCTCGAAATTAGAAAAAAAAAAGAAAAAATACCAGAAATGGAATGTACTCGACGTCCCCTTTGATCAGATCATCCTTTTTGGTACCATTTCGATTAATTTTTTTTTGTAGCAAAATGAATTTTGTACTGTCCGAACACTACAGATAACAACATAAGAATTGGCCTTAGGTTAATTTTTTCTAGCAGGAGCTAGAATATATAATAGATAATTTGACCGTACTACGAGGACCATCGCAACTTTTTGCATTATTATTATTGTTTTTTTTTTTTTTTCAATAACAAACTTTCGAATTAATTTCATTTTCGATAGTTCTTCAATATGAATTATTATCAAAAAACTTCAATCTACGAAATGATCGACATGCATCAAGTTCGTTGGAAAGAGATCGTCAACTTATTAAAAGCTTTGTCAGAGTCTATTGACCGTCAGATTATCCGTAAGTTACATATTTACCCGTTGAAATTCTTTCTCTACCACTAACACCCAAAGCAATCAACTATGAAAGAAAAATAATTGTTCCAGTTAAACACTAACTTGGATAAGATACATACTCGAACTTTTGATTGAGCGGAGTGTCGACAACAAGATTTTAAGTGATTGTCGTCTCTCATCACGGCGTCACGTCGGATTCCTAAGTTGATATAACTAACCACTTTTTGTGTTGAAAGATATTTTCAGAGCTTGTTGACTTCCCCAGAGTCTTGAATCTATTACGTATTATATGTTCCATTGTTACCTGCGTTTTACCACCGTCTCTCTATCGCCTATCTCATTCAATTGTAATTACATCTTGCAATTAAGATTGAAAGATATTTCGCGGAGGAAAGGCAGAAAATAAACACAACACAGAAATGGACGAACTACGTAACCCACGATCATTTAATAGTTGCAAGATACATTTTATGCATTCAGGTGTCTCAATGGATGATGAGAGTTTTTAGTTTTCAGCGAATTGACTTCCGAAAAAAAAAGACCCGAAGTACTCTGGTGGCCAGGATTTAATCGAATACCAAAAACCTGACTGACTGACATGATGTGAGTGTCAGCGACTGAATTCCGGCTCCATCAATCTTGCAGATCATCAAAAGTGAAGACTGGACATGATGTACTTGGTTTTTCGGATACCCTCTGGTATGGGTGTACGTACGTACGTACTCTTCACTATGCTCATTTTGATAATATCAACAACCACTTGGGGCTACCGAAATTGAAATAATAAGTGCTTTGATTTCCTAGTGATAAGAAGGAGCCAGTCTGCAGGGAGAGGCTCCATTAATTGCACGAGGGCAATAAGGAGATTTGATTAAAAGGTTTGGGTATTGCTATTTGCTGACTGTATGTAATTGTAAAGCGAATTGAGAGATTATGGGGATCGCTGCGAATGTATCAATTGGTGGATGGGAAGTTATGATTTATTGTGATGTTTCTGAATAGTAGCCGATTGGGGATTAAATTGATAGACTCAAATTAATGATTGTATCGTCATTGGTCGTGTTTAATGTACAATACTTTGAGTTTCCCCGTTTTTTCCCGATCGGATGAGTTGTAGGTACTCGTACATACGAGTATGTGAAATGTGAGTAGGTAGTTGCGTAATATTTTTCATGTTATATAGATGGCCGAAAGAAGGAAGTCGCGGATGTGGATTTTTTAATGTCATTAATTTTTATGGCAATTCTTCTTTATATGCATCAGACTTTTAATAGAGAGGTGATTTCTGTATCGAACGGCTAGGATCGGTGACGAGCGAACTCAAACAGCCACCATTAAGATAATTCGCCGCGTGGGTTCGAATTGCGGACTCAGTATAGAAAAGGTATAGGGATGAATTGCCGAGAAGAAGTTGACTTTCAACCAATTCAATTTCAACTCTGATCCAGATGTGATCCAATATGTACGAGAGCTGGATCATAAACCGGTCAGTCGTTTTGTATGGGAATGGACTTTTGTTCGGATGAAAGAACACGAGTATTGTTTTTTATTCATCCCCCGCTTTACGCAGGGCCGGTTAACCCCTTCAGACCCGATTTATTTCTAGCGATGGGAAAAATATTTTGTTTGAATAATATTGTTTTTAGTGCATACACACGTTAGTGATTTTGTTGTCAAAAAAGAGATTTTTTTTAGAAATTACAGCATGTGCATAATTATGCTGATTCTACTGAAGCGTCACTGAAGAAACAAACTGCAATAATTCAAAATTTACCTTTATTCGACTGTAAATAAGTACAAACTAACTTCAAAATATCAAATTTTCTTTTTTAGGAATTATTTTTCGATGGTGTGCAAAATTTACAAATCAATTTCATTTTTTTTTTTATAAATACTCGTAGATGTCCCTTGGCTTTGCTATACTAGAAATGGACATTTTTTGCAACGCTTTGCTTCTGTGTTTCCATCTAAATATGGAAGATGGGGATATTTTTAGTTTCCGGGGTGAAAAAATCGTTTTTCACTCGGATTTTTTGTAACTTATCGCTCGCGCCACCCTAAGACTCTCAAATTTGAAAAAAAAAAAAAATTTAATTTTAATTTTTATTTTAATCTTAATTTTTTAATTTTGTTTCCTTATTTTCTTATTCTAATGATTTATACTAAGTGTTTGGTGTGTTTAAAACTGATCAAAACGCTGTTGCACGCAGAGCGAGCGAAGCGAGCGTTCATGTTTGTGCGATACTGAGGGTCACGATCCCTTAAGCGCGGAGCGAGCGGAGCCCACGCAATGGGATTTGTGAATATTTCAATTTTCCATGCCTCCAATATTCCAAACACTCAGTATAAATTATGAAAAAAAAATTAAAACTTAAAACAAAAATTAAAAATTAAAATTAAAATTTTTTTTTTTTTTGTTTGCAAATTCTTGACTTTTAGAGTGACGCGAGTGAAAAGTGACAAAAATCCGAGTGAAAAGTGATTTCCCCAGCCGGGGCCCCGGAAACTAAAAGGTTGCCCATTTTTCGAACACTTTTATTCTTTTCCCAATATCATATCCAAGCTTAACTTGCCAATTACTAGTTGAATTTCCTAATAGTTTCACTTGAACTTACTAGGGCCTAACCTGCTGCTTGACACCCTGCTCCTTCTCTAATTGCTTTTACCCCTCCAGGGGCATGGGCGCGTCAACAACTCTAGCATTTCTAAGCCTTGTTGACGCGTCAATAGCATATCTACTTTTCGGAAGTGCAGTTGCTAACATGCACCTCCTATCCGCGCCGTCTTCATACTGACAAGCTCGGAGCACTGTGAGAGTTCTATTAGTACTCACAGGCAGTTTTTTGATCGCGCCGAGATGAGTTTAGATTAGTATCGTAGAGCGGTGACCGAACGATCACGGCCGCACCGAGCGCGACCTGCTGCTACACCATAAATGAGCAAATTCTAAAGGAATTGCATATATGTAATTGGCAGGTAACGGTATTGTCTTTGGATGTTCATGATTCGACACAATTTATCCGAAATGTTGAAATGTTGTTCGCAGTGCAAAGACAGATATGGGGGCCTAAAGTTGGTGTGCATAATTATGACCATGGGGTCTGAAAGGGTGAAACATGCTTAGTCCGAGTGGGATTTCGAAGTGACTCCGTGTAACAAATAAGTAGTTTATTTCCAATTTTTCTCAATAGCTGGAATCGAACAATTGTCTCGTTTGGTTAATGCTAAAGACCGAGGTTCGTTTATGTTGCCCAAAAGTAAATTCTTTCATGAGTATGAGTATTTTTGGGGGCGTTTTCCCAATGTCTGGTTAAACATCCAGTTAGCTATCTAGGACACTAAATTAAACCTAAGCAAAATATGATAGTGTAGTAGAAAATCTCATCCACGACGACGTTCGTGGCCATGGATGTGCAGAAGGTGCATGTTAGCAACTGCATTTTCCGAAACCAGTTTAGGCCGACGAAACGTCAACTGCGCCACATGGAACAGTTGACGCGCTATGCCCCACAAGGGTTTAGGGCAATTGAGAGAGAGTAGAAAATCAGCTGATTTTCTTGACGGAATTCTGCTACCTTTCTATTCTACGACTGTACAGTCTCCCAGCATTAATTTGCGACTGAGTTAGTTTCTAATCCTCTTGCATCGAATGCATTTCACGAGCCCTGTTCTTTATGACCAGTTTAATTATCTCATTTGATTGTGCAAACGTTCTAGCTACGGCATTTTGAAAACCCCCCAACCCTGTCGTGAGAGAGACGTGAAGGTGCAGCAACAGCTGAAATGATAGACCTGGGCGGTTGGCAAAAATTCCGAAAGTTGCTCTGTCAACAAGTGGTGGCGGTATGCTCTATATGTAGCCCTGTTCGGGAGAAGCGGGAGTGATTTCTTGACATCCATTGCCCTCGGAATCTCCTCATACTTAAAACAAAATCGCATGCCATATCGCAACTAATCCTAACACACGGGAAAAAGTAAGACACAACGAAAAGAAACTGGTGGGGACAAACGAGAGAAAAAGGAAATGTTGTGTCGATTGATTATGGGAGGATCTGAGATGGTATTGATGCTCAGCCTTTTGCAGGTGGGAATATGGTTACCAATATGGTATATGATAATTATGATGATACAGTAGAACTTCTCCTAACCGGTTTGGTTGGGACCGCGACACTAGCCGGTTACCCGTTTGGACGGTTATTCCGGGTTCCCCGTGAAAAATCGAACTAACCTACATATTCTATCACAGTACATATTTCATAAGGTATTATGAATAAACAAGCAAATAAGATATTGCATATAAATATAGTATGTATTACATGCATAAACGAAGGCCCCGAAAAAGCAAGAGACGAAGAAAAAAGAAACAAGGAGCTAGTTTGTAATAAGATTCAGAGAAAACTGTACGAAACCAGAGACCAAGGGACCCATTAAACCTGAACCCCGTTGCGAGGGTGCAGGCAAGTGATCCGTCCGCCAACCATTACATCCTTATCACCCCATTTTTTTTTATTCCCCATTTTCACTTCACCTGCTTGTGTTGTCTTCACCAGGCCTATGCATTTTTTTGTTAATAATTAAAGGACAAAGACAACGAGCGGCGAAAACCCCGCCCACGTCTCCCGAACTGAGCTAGCTCAAGCATAGGCTGCTGCTTAGCTCGTTGAGGGGCTTTTTTCTTCGCCAGATATCATGGCCCGACCTTCACGGTCATTATGCTACATAAGACTCCGTCCCCACGGGCATCTTCGGATGCCCACCAAACCGTGCAATGCAACGTCAAGAACTTTCTCTCTCGCTCGGTGGCTGAATAACAGACCTGTGCATTTCGTAACCTTCTATTCTTGAATTATGCGTTAAAACAAGGAGACCCCATTCAGAACAGTCACAAGAATAAAGCGCACGTATTCAGGAACAAACACCAATCATGTTCGAACATTAATTCCACAACAATCTTACATTTTTCCGAATATTTCCTGTTTGGGTCGGCTGTTTGTATTCAAAGCCCTATCGCTTAACAATCTAAATTCATCGAAGTCTCCATTATAAAACTCAATTACTTTTCTTACTGAAAATCTTTCTAACTAAAGTCTGAAAAAAATTGGCTTAAATTTTTTAGAGGGCGAAGAACTTGATCAAACACCTCATAATAAAACATTTAATAATATTCTTCAGGGGGTCTTGAACACATTATTTTTGGCTTTACCATCATCTATTAGCTTGAGAAGTTCGCCCATTTCCCTTTGACCGCTTGCGTACGGGTACGGATGATGATGGTATCGCCTTTGTTTATGAAAAGTGGTTCTGATGGAATTCACCACTTTATAGGCTTCTCATTTCTCCCGAGATTCTCGTCAATACTTCTGAGTTTTTCATCAAAACTTTCCTTTTGAAAAACCGATACTGGTACCGGCATCGAAATAACATGGAATGCCGGAAAACCGCTTGCAGTCTCGTTACTTGGAAAAAACAATACCCAAAAGACCCAGTGCGCCTTGGAAATTATTACGAATGAAATTGTTGATAATAAGATTATATTTGAGATACAAAGTGAGATGTCACTGTGTATCAAAATTAAATTTGTGTATTTTCAATGTATTCTATCATTGATCACTAACGAAATCTATGAATTTTTCGTTGAAATAAGATACCTACCAAACGAAAGCTTTAAGCAACCAGGACTTTATAATGTCCTGATGTTCGCAATAATGAATTCCCTAGTAGATAAAGCACCCAGCAAGACATTTGTCTCCGATTCCAGTGGAATCGAAAAGTCTTGGATCCTATAGCGGTTCCATTCATCGGTTTGTCTCCGAAGCTGGAAAAATTCAAATGTTTTCGATTCTGGTAATCAATTAGCCTGAAATTTTAATTCATTTGAAAGTATCTGGCATTTGGCAACGCATGTTGTCATATATGAAATACGAAATATGTTGGGTTTTTTTCTGTAAGCCTTGAATACAATCCGCCATTAGATTAAAAGTGCCGGGAAATCAATACAAAAAGAGATTTCACGACACTTTTAGTTTCTGGACGAATTGTATATCAGGCTTAAATAGATTCTATCCATTTATACAGTCATCGATCCGAATTCGATCTCAGTGTTGATTCCTCGTTGGCTACAATCATCGATCCTAATTCGATCTCAGCGTCGATTCCACACCGACTCCAGTTATCGATTCTACATCGACTACCGTCATCGATTTTGGATCGATTCCTGTCCTCATTTTCGGTATCGCAAAAGCGGCCATGCCCATACAAATGTCTCCGACGTGTGCTCGATAAAGTCATCGATTCCTTAGTAGACAGTCTTCGATCCAGGATCGATCAAGTTTCCATTCTTTTCTGACTGGACAATGGTGTACTAGGTTTGATAAACCAACTCTTTAATGTAACTGAATCAATAAGCCCAATCAAAATATTTCATTTGTGTTTCCGCCTAAGAATTGATAAGAATCCTAGATTTTTCGTTTATTTTTCTAAATCTGAAATCTCAGCGGGAACAATATTTTGCCTATTATCAAGGAATATCTCCGTCTTTCTTGCTTCCTGCATCATAATCGGACAAATTCAACGGCGTTACCATAAGTTCACTGAGTAATGCTTTTGCCTAATAGTAAACATATACAAATAATGATAACTATGTTTCAAGCCTAATGGTGACCATTAATTCTTAGCCATTTTACAATAATACCAAACAAATGCATTTGTATATCTGCCTACCATCACTTCCATTACCAGTCGGGTTTCCTATTACACCCCTTTTAAGATCATGAGCCTTCATTCCATAGTTTGCATTCCTTTTTATTCTTAGCCACAATATCTGTGTCCATAACAGAGTTTCCTCATTTGCAGACATCATTCTCCGTATTATGGATAAAAGTTACTTTCATGCTATCTGCAAGAAAACATACCGATGTACTCGTGCATGAAAGGAAGAACAAAAAAAAATAAAGAAGGCGAAACTATAATGAAGATCATCATTCTGACTCTGAAGAAACCAGGCTCCATCTTCTCTGATTTCCTCACAAGTTATGAGAGGCTACCATAGACCTTGGAACCTATAAATAAATCGGAAAGAAAAACACTATTTGTATGCAGGCAACCAGGAAAGATTTCCTTTTTCATTGGCGACATTGTTGGAATGAAGTGCAAGTGAGGTAGAGGAGTGGGAGGTAGTCCAAGAAAAGTATTATTGCTTGCAATCTTCTGACTGTATATGGGTACATTTTGTACTTCAAGCTACGATGGTTGGTCATGGTTATAGTTATGATGTTGCAAATGTTTTCTAATCTTATTGCTCAACAAAATAGTTTGGACTTTCATCTGGTAGAACTAAATTAGATTTGCTTGTGGGACTATGGTGAATCGATGATTCTTTCAAAAATATCTATTGCATTCTGAAGGCTAAAAATAAGCATGGTTTGGACAAACAAGACGCACAATCAATTAATTTGTACATAAAGCATTAAATTAGCGCCCAATGTGGGACGCACATGCTTACTAGAGGCTTTAACCTTCTTCAAAATCACATCCTTCATTAGGAATCGAAGAAGATTCTGTTCTGCCTAAACGTTTGAAGTCCATAATTGATGGGGAAAATTGTAGATGATGGTGTAGCTATTGTAGTGAAGTCACTTCCCAGATACGTGCATATGTACATTACATGGAACAAAAATTTATTGTAGTTAAGAAACCCTCCCACGGGGCGGACGGCAGCTCAGTGCGTAGAGGCTCAGTCTTATGCCCGACTACCAGCGTTTCAGGTTCGAATCCCGTCAAAAAAAAAAAAAGTCACATCATCTCTTGACTTGTCACAGGTAGCCGGCTAAATGCTAAATAGATTTTTATTGAGATGGGATGGGTCGTCGGCACAATATTTTTTCTAACGTTAGGGAAATCGAGGTGTACATTTGAAATGAACCAGTGACGGAACCAGGATTTCGGCTAGGGGGTCCAGTTTCAAATTTCATTCCCCATTGAGAGGGAGTTCAAGTTTTTTCTATTGTTTGTTCAACGGTAGCCAGACATGGGGTGTCAAATGCAATGGAGAGTTATTCTCCTAATTTGAGGTAGTTACAATGAAGGGACGGAGCAAAATATGTGAACACGGCTGGGGTTTAACAAATGGGTTTTGCAGAATCTCGAAAACATTACCTACTACTGGACAACGCTCCACGTATTAAAAAGTCAGATCTGAGGGAACGCCTGCAGAAAGGGAAAATAAATTAAGCATTATTTTCACAATGGCTGCGTTCCTGCGAGCGGATCAGGGTTTGACATTTCTCAAATTCTCCTCCATTTGCTTTCCCCTCCGGTAAATTTAGTACAGACAACTGACACTTTTGGATCTGACAATTTCCCCTCTGGATCTGAATATTTTTCCGGTCAATTTCTAAAATCAGCAATTTTGACAGTTCTCAGATGTCTCTGTCACCAAAGCAACATAGCCAGTCATCCGTTAGCCAGCGTGCAGGGCGTGTTGCGAAGTGTTTATTGGTAGTTTGCTGCGCCTTTAGCCTACAAACCAGCTCCTTGAATAGGAAGTCGTCGTATCCGGGAACTGTTTGTTCGAAACAATTTGCATTTCGGGGTCGGTTTTCGCGCTCAATCCCGTCCAACAAACTCCAATCGTTTGTCATGTTGTTATCCATGACAACGCGCACTATATTTAGTATGCTTTGCACACTATTTACAATTTGGATATCACCGAAATCATCCAATAATTCCGCAATAATTAAATTTTCCATTTTGAAACTAAAAACTTGACAGATCTTTTTTGGCAAGACGGCCGTGTATGCCGTCTGTGGGAATATTTCTCAGATCCAAAAATTGACAGTTGTCTGTACTAAATTTACTGGAGGGGGAAGCACATAGAGGAGAAATCAGAAAAGTCAGATCCATATCAGAAGGACCGCGCCCATTGGGCATACACGGCCGTCTTGTCAAAAAAAGATGTTACTTTTTTTTCTCTTCTCCTGTGACTGTGCGGGCTTTATTCTCGATGTCACCGCTGATAAAATCAGAAATCCACGAATGAGGCTCCAAACACAGTCGGTTAGCTAATCCACAAAAGGGATTGTACTGCCAGGGTTTGTATGTAAATCGTTTTTGACCGCCTACTCCTGCCCTTCTAGACGATTCTGAACCACGTGAGCCATCTACCAAAATCCACTAATTCGCAGCACAATCACTCCACTATAACGCAATTTACTAATAAATTTCTCAGGGAATTGTTAACTAGTTTGTTCAAATAGGTTTGTAGGCTAAAGGCTCAGCAAACTACAACTAAACACTGCGCAACACGTCCTGCACGCTGGTTAAAGGATGACTGGCTATGTTGCTTTGGTGACAGAGGCGCCGGTGACATCTGAGAACTGTCAAAATTGCTGATTTTAGAAATTGACCGGAAAAATATTCAGATCCAGAGAGGAAATTGTCAGATCCAAAAGTGACAGTTGTCTGTACTAAATTTACCGGAGGGGAAAGCAAATGGAGGAGAATTTGAGAAATGTCAAACCCTGATCCGCTCGCAGGAACGCAGCCAATGTAGTCATACTAAATACCGTACAGGGTGCTCCGAAGTTGCTGTGCTCGTTTCCACCATGCAATTTGAAAATCAAACGAAGGAAAAATAATATGATTTTGACTCTCAATTCCTTAACTCCTTAGCTTCTAAATGCATTCTATCTAACTGATCTTGGCCTATTAAAAACACAATAACTGAATAACTTCGCAAGGTAGATCAAAAAAGTTACGTAAAACCCGAAGCTGATGCGCGTCCAAATGGCGCTCCTCCCTCAATCGGATAGGAAGAAATACATTACGAGCAATGGAGCGATGCACATGGCCGCCAATAGCTATCGGCGTCACTTGGCCGTCGCGATAGCTATCTGGGATGCCTCTGATTTTTGCTCCTATCTGGGTCATTTCACGCGTCCGCATACCAATTTCTAAAAAGCCAGGCCACGTACACTCGAACCCGGAACACGAGCACGGTCACAGTGTGTGATTTGTGTGATTTTGCTTAAACCATTCGTTTGAGGATCATTTTTACTTAAGCGATGGTTTAAGATTTCCCCCGAATGATTCAAGATACTTCATATAACTTTCAAGTTTGTGCTCGAATATATATGTCCCGGCTTATATAATACAGAGTGACGCTGCGTCCTGAAATGCAGATAGGTATCTAACAGCGAGTGACGCGGCATCCAGCCCAGCGTCATTTGGACGCGCATGGGCACCGAGCTTAAGATAGATCTCTGCTCGTTGCGGTTGATACTCTGATAGAAAAATGAATTTATCCCGCAAAATCTTAAATTGTTAACAAGACGTAGATGAGATGAATGATTTGGTTATGCTCTCTCAAGCTATCGCACCTCATTTTTCTCAAATTTTCACATACATAACACAACGAATACAAGAATTCATTAAAAGTTTGGAAATGGAGGCGCAAAACGAAAAAACATCCCGGGGCTATTCACGTGCAGACGTGTCAGATGGATGATAAACTCTTTCGACACGTTCAAATTGGCAGGTCCGACGGAATTGTACTTGCAATGCTACTAAAACCCTTGGACGCTATTACACCCTGGGTTGTCGCCATATTAAAGGGATATCTCCGACTAGGCTATGTACCTCTGGTATGGAAGGAGTCTTCATTCTTAAATCTCGCAAGAGCCGCCACGTTAATCCTAAGGATTTTTGACCGATCTGTCTAACTTCCTTATTGCTGACACCGTTGGAGAAATGTGTAGATGGGTACATCAGGGAGACTATTGACTTAGCATACCTCTCAAGAACTCAACAGGCTTACATAAATGGGAAATCTGTGGAAAATGCTCTTCATGAAGTGGTCTCCACGATTCAAACATCCCTTCAATACACAGAGTTCACTCTCGGTGCATTTCAGAACATAGTCGAGCTTTCAACGTCACAATGGAGACTATAATGGAAGCCATAAGACACGCCGAGGTGAACGAAACTTTAGTCAGTTGAATTCAAACAAGCTGATAACGTCCGATGCGGCGGTGAAAATCCCCCAGGAGGACGGTGAGAGGTACTCCGCAAGGAGGACTACTATCTCACTCATATGGGTACTCCTACTGAATGTTCTACTAAAAATCTTAGAATCGTCAGGGATTCGTGTGGTGACCTACGCAGACGATGTCGTGATACTCGTATCGGGCAAGCACGTAGGCACATTATAAGATCTAACAACTATGGCTCTCAGTAAGCGACGGAAGTGGGCAGAAGAGGTTTGAGTGCAAGTCCTGAAAAAACTTAACTGGTTCTCTTCACAAGGAGAATCAAAATTCAAGAATTTAATTCGCCAAGGATAGATGACACGAACAGGAAGGCCAACATTGCCTTCTACACATGCGAAAGTTTGCTGAGTAAAATGTGGGGGCTGGAACCGATTATCACATATTGGGTATACACAGCCGTTGTAAGACCCATTCTAAAATACGGTGCTGTGGTCTGTTGGATATCACTCAAAACGAAAATCAACACACAGAAAATGGAGAAAGCACAGATATTTTGTTGCTTGGGGATCACCTGTGCATTGAAGACTGTATCCTCTCGATATCTGCACATTCTGCTAAATCTGCCACCGATCAACCTATGTCTACGGAATGAGGCAGTTAAATGTGCCCTAAAGCTCAGGGAGGCAGGGTACTGCAGACAGAGGCAACACGGCCATCGCAGTATTAGAATCAGTCCTTATGTGGGGCATAGCTGACGTTTTATTAGCATGCAGAAAATTTCGGATAGTGCAAGTTGCTGGCATACACATTCTGTCCCTTCTTTGTCGATTTCTAAGATAGACCGCCAAAAGGAAAGGCCGTGGTATTATTCTTACGCTACACACCACAGCGGGAATGTTTACCTCAACCAAATCAACGAATCGCCATGACTGACGGCTTGGTTTCATTAGCAATGGTCAACGACCACCGTTCCAGGGAGCGTCCACAAGGAGGACTATGGAAGAGGATTTTTTTATAAATACTACAATTGTTCAGAAAACATAACAAACGTATATTCAACAAACCTCAATTAAACAAGAAAAGAAACAACTCACGCTAAATATGCGATCGAATAGGGGAGTACATAAGAGCCTCTAAACAATGCCATGTAACCACAATTATAAATATAAAAACAAAAATAAATATTCAACGTCAACAAATGGAAGATGATTATCTGTCCCTTTACAATATAATTTATCGTAGACCAGATCAGGATACATTCCTATTTACATGATTTAATCCTTTAATCTGGGGTTCATCTGATAAGAGGTTGAATGGAATTTACCTAAAATGTCATTACAAGGTTATAATGTGTTCATTACATGGTTTTCGTAAATCGTTCTCTATCTGAAACTAAATCCCACCTTAAAATACCAAACTAAATCCGTTGTAATCCACAAGGCCCTTCCAGGGTGATAAAAATGTAATTAGGTGTGTTCTTGATCATCCAAGTTGTTCAAGATGAAAATGAAGCTGGTCACCTCCAATAACCACCATATTTTAATCCCCCAGAGTCCTTTGAAGAGATATTCTAGAATTCATACCCATAGAATTCTTCCTGTACCCTCTGAGTCAAACTAGACCATAATTCGCTCAGTCATGATGATAATGAAACTAGAAGGCGCCTCTAATCCATAACAACTTTGTCTGTCGACAACTAAAGTGGTTTGTCTTCTTTACTTTTCCTTGTAATCTAGAAACTAGACAATAAAGCTAAAGCCAACCGCCACTAACAACACCAACAACAAAGTAAAAAGTTTACACATAAGTACGTTAATCGAAAACCCGTTCCTGAAGTATGTTGACTTGCAATGTCTTCCAAGATTAGCCATAGAGAACAACTGGAAAACCAGACCGAGACTCCGTGTTTGTCGTGAGATTAGCCGACAATATCTTTGGGTCCATGCGAATGATGATGGCGGTGAAGCTGATGACTATGACCATGACGCTAGCTGTTGCTAGCACGCAGTCACGAAGTTAAACTTAGATAGCTAAAGTGAGCAGGCCTGGCTGACTATAGCACGAATATGTTAACATAAAGTATGAGTATGCGTTACTTTTCCGCTAAATAAAACTGAAGTTTCTAAGGTTCCAATAGAGAATTATACATACTAGATAAATCAGTCCGGTGTACGAGACATATATTCGGTTCATCAGGTTTGGATCGGGTCAGATACATTTATCTGTACGGCGACATAAAAGCTTTGTCGGATTATATTAGACAAAGATGACTCAATGCAGGAAAATTTCCATTTAAAATAGAATCGAACATTTTGCACCATTGATTATAAAAAGGAGTTGGAAAAGCCGATTGGAATTTTGGTGAAATACGCGTACTATCGACCCAATAGTCGCGGTGTGACATCGAACCAAATTGACCACTTCCTTGTTGAGAAAAGGACATATTGGACGTAAGACCCCTATATGGAGCCAGTTGCGGCGATCGTGCGAAGGGTATCATACTTTTGTTGTAGCATATGGTGAATTTACCACTTTGAAATTAGTAGTAAAAGTCAAATTGAATTAAGTTGATGAGAAGCGCCAAATGTCAGCAATAGCAGCACTACCTTGGACCTAAAGCGCTGTCACTCTTGCACGACCCTGCAACCTTCTCCAACCAATACCATTTTTTTCCTTTTTGTAAATTTCGTTTCGTCCTCTAAGTGATACAATTATTGTATATTACATATATTTATTATAGTAAAAAAAACGCGAAATAAAAGTGAATTTGAAGCCGAACAACTTGGCGCTGTGCAAAGGCGGTTAGCGAAATTAACAATTCAACTTTTATGAACTCATTGTGGGTAACGTATGAGTACAATTAGTTACAGACAAATTAATTATTGATATTTGATCACACGCGAGTAAGTGGCATACGGAATCGATTTAAATTTCAATGGGTTTTCGCTCTGCATAACACTTTCAAAAAGTCAGCTTTGTTTGTGTGCTATATGGACCGAGGGGACATATAAATATAATTCGCCCATGAATCGTGACTTGCTGACTTGCATTCTCACCTTGAAATGGTGCGAACTTGAACTCCATCTTTTTTTCAAAGCATGTTCCTTGATCACTATTGGCCATATTGTATTTTTTGCACTATCATTTTGAACTGTTCCTATTTATCACAGCTGGAGTTCTGCAATCAATGGACCAGAAATACATTCGAAAATCCAACACAGAGTTCGACCGCATACGAAACCATATTGTCAGATCAGCTGCGTCAAGGTAATATCCGCATGGGTGTCGCCGTGTGGCATATTGAATTTGTCTACTATTATTGTATAGTTAATAATTGTTGCTTTCTAGTTTTAGTTTTTTTTTTTAAGTCTATTTAGTGGGCAACAACTATTTTTCAGACGTTCTCTAACAAAAACGCGAAAGGTACGAGAAAAACAAAACGAGAGCAATTTCTTGGGCGTTACTGAACTAGTGGAGATACAGATACACACATGACCTCTCGGTTGGCCCCAATTTCTACAACCAAGTACCGGATATGAGATTTATTTTTTGTTGTAATTAAGATTTTTTTTTTTTTCTCCGCACCAATTTAAGTTGAAGTTCTAAAGAACTGTTTGAACAATTCATGTCCATCGATCTGAACATGAACTTGCTTTTATTTGTTGATGAGAAGAGTTGGAAAGAATTTTTAGGAGTGGATATACATACATACTCGTAGACAAGATGTAACTTTCGGTTTTGGGAAAACTTTTTCGCCACTATTTTCGCACTCAAGTACGACCTACATGTCCGATGAAATTAAATTCTTGTACCATCAAATTGTACAAACAAACTGCTAAGTTTATGTTCTTATTATGGGTTCTATTTTAGCAACGCTGTAAGCATATAGACATACATGTTAGAAAAAAAATCCAATTTAAATTGGAGGTATATTGAACTTGCGTCAAACTAAGCTTGGCATGTTTTAGCATAACATAATTTTTATTAAAATTGCAGGCCTGTTTCCAATTCGAATGTAAATATACTCATATTAGTTATACGAAAAATTTAGGTATGAGATGAAATGAAGGATAAATAGTATTTTTTCTTCTGCTGTTCACATACAGGATCACTTTACGGTTTTCCCATGAAGTTCCAAGTCAAGAATATTAAGGAAATTTCTTCAGAATTCTTAATACTTTAGCTTTACCGAAGCAGATATCAAAGCACTAAATAGCATCACTATCAATTCTAAGCTGGCGCTGTCCTCTGAAGAAATTCTCATAATGTAGGCTCATCGAACAAACTCACACTTCACTGGGGCTTAGTCACTCGGGCATCGAAGGCAATGAGCTACCAGATGGAATAGCAAAGCGAGCCTCCACTGCCCCCTTCTACGGCCCAGATTTTTGTTCCACTCTTCGCTTTCGCAGACTTTCATTAGGTTTCTGTAGTAACTTAATAAAAGACTGCGAAAGCGCACTTGCCACTTTTTAAGTCCAAGAGTTCGATCCTCAGAAAATGGAAACTAGAACTAACTTTATTTTTTAGAACATTCTACACAAATTATTAATTGTCAAAAAAAAAATTCAATCCTTACTATTCACCCCTGGCGTTTGTAAGCTCGTTTCTGCGACAAATAGTTGATGATCGCTGCCGATATCAGCACGACGCTTCGACCTGACGTCTAAGAGACAATTCTTCCATGTCTTGGAAATGGCTATATGGTCAATCTGCTTCTCTGTTCTGCAATCTGGAGAAACCCAGGTTGTTTAATGGCATCGTTTGTGTTTGAACAGGGTACCGCCGATGACGAGAGTTGCAAAACTCCACGAACATCTCGCCGTTTTTGTTCCTGTTACCTAGACTATGATTGCTCATTAGGCGTTCCAAGCCAGGGCTGTCAGACCCGACTTTGGCGTTGAGATGCCCCATAATAATTTTTATGTCACCTTTGGGAGCTTTGTGGAAGGTGTCGCCAAGTCGGTGATACAAGGCGTTCTTAGCCGATTGATCCGCTGGTTCAGTCGGGGCGTAGCACTAAGTTATTGTGATGTTTCCTACCCTGGATTTTAATCTGGCTGAAATGATATGGTCAGAAGTGGGCTTCCAATCGATTGAAGATCGGTGTTCATCGTCGGTCAACAGAATTCCGACGCCTGCCATTCTAAGAAAGGTAATGTTTTCACTCCTAGAATAGAGCCACACTTTTTGGGAGCTTGGCGATAAAGTCGATCCCGATCCAACCCATCTTGTTTCGCTCAGTTACTAGAGATGTTATATGCGGTCATTTTCCGTTTGACATCAGTGAGCCTTGCACTACTACACTCGCCCCACATCGTTCGAACGTTCCAAAAGCCTATCGTGGTCCGTTGTTTGTAGCCAAAAGTCGTTGTCGGTGAATCAGTCCGTGGTATCCGAGGCTCGTTTATTGTTTCGAGTGTAAATTAATTTCAGGTACGCAGGTTAAAAGCGTACATACCCAATCTTAGGGGAAGGGTTGCTTCCTTTATGTGTCTTAAGAGTCGCTGGGAGCTATTTTCTATGGTGTTTTGATCGCGCGTTATGTTGATGATCTTTCGCCTGGTTGTGATGTGTTGGTGTTTCCACAACTATATTACAACTCCACCGTTCGCTTATTTCCTGAGATGCACTGGTATTATAGCCATTCAGGGCGATCATCGTTATGTGCCTCTACCAAATCTTTTGCACTGCAAAACTTGATTGGCTTGATTAGCCGTTCCAGAGGGCGCCCATGAGGAGGACTATGGAAGAGGTCTTTTGGCCCCCAACCATTTATAAAAATTTTCTCAGATTCCGTATTGCTATGTCCAGTTATACCCCAGGTGACGACTGAAAATCGAGTGGAAAAATTCAAGGAATTTTGAATGTTAGTTGATACTTGGAGTATATCATGCTAAAAGTCCTCACCGGGAGTTCCACCGCCGCGCTGGAGGTAATAGGGGTTAAAATTTTTTTTTTTAATTTTTCATTTTTATCTCGGCATCTATTAATCCTAACAAAAAACTTGCTGAGGCAAAATTGAAGAGCACAAAAAAAAAATACATAAAAAGGCTTGATTCACATTTCCGTATCGTAAATAAAATAGTTTTCGGCTAACAACGCGCCTTTCTCAGGCGACTGATTTTGTTGAACGCAATTAGTTGAACAAGTTCAACAGAATTCAACATGAGAACTGTAGTTGAGTATTTAATTTTTTTTTCATGTGTAAACATCTTATGCCGCTGTACGGTGTCAAACCTTGGAATCTGTAGAATGCGTAAACAATATTAGTGTGTGTGAATTCTCATTTTGCACTCAGTGCTTCACTTAATGTACTCTACATAACGTGCACAAGGAACAGCTCCCGTCAGAAACTGCATAGCTGAGCCGATACGCGGGCTTATAAACATACGATCCAGGTTTAAGTTCCCGCCGCGCCGAATGTTTTTTTTTAAATAAAGACAACTTTGTGACTTTTGCATAAATGAAAACGAATAATGCGATTTTAATTATGACCAAATATGTACAATTGAATTTGTTACTGTCTGAGGTCAATCTTGAGTTCTTGTATATTAATTTCCCCATATTGGTCTGATCTAACCATCGACTATCGGGGAAATTATTAAAGCCGCGTTCGTTTTACTGGCTCAGACTGAAAAGAACGCCACGGATCCGCGACGAGCGAACTTAAGCAGCCACCATACAGATACTTCGACGTGTGGGGGCGGATTGCGGACTAAGGCCGTTTCCTCACTTGTCAGTACAGCAGCGGTGCGGGATCGGTATATGCGGTACCGAAAGCTTACCGAGCGCCTTTATTTCAGTGAGTGTTTATTGACTCGGTATTCGCGGATGCGGCGAGGAATCGTTTCGTTTCGCGGGATGAACATCCAGTGGCCGCTCGATATTGACAGAGAAACCGTCGCACAAAAAAAAACTAAAAAATGGTGAGGACGTAAGCGATACTGAACAATGAATGCCGAAAATATACCGTCTGGTGCGTAAATGAAAGCAGTGCGGAATCGTTTCGGTATACAGAGTGTACTGCCCTGCGCCGCTGCCCTACCGACAAGTGAGAAAAGGCCCTAAGTTTACATTTAGGCCCTTTCCTCACTCGTCGGTACAGTAAAGGCTCGGGACTGGATTAAAACCGGAAACTGTCGGTTTGTATGGGAATAGACCGAAATCCGGTGAACGAACTAATGTATGCGGTAGCTTTTTGGATGTATACATTAGGCGTGTTTTTTTTTTCAAGACCGAAATAGTGTAGACCAGGTTAAGACCACACAATTACACTAACAATTTGATCTGAGCTGCTCTGGATAAAATGTCAGTGCAAGAATGCTGCTAAGTAGTCAGCGTTTTGAAATGCAGGCGGCGCAGGTGGTTTCGGGCAGTTAGAGTTTGGGGAGCACATAAAGTTCATTTCCAGTCAATAAAATGTTCGTTTTAAGTATTTATTTGGAATAGTAAATATACAAAATAATTTTGCTGCCTAAAGGAAATTTGTCCGGTTGTATATGTACTAAGGATATAAGTTTTCTCTTGGATGAACACAACCACGACCAAACTTCCATCGAACCATCAAATATCATAGAACGGTGGAAACGAGGAGATTTTTTTTCTATAGAGTTTGACGTGGTTCGATGCATGCTCGCGACCAAAATGCTTGCCGTGGGTGGCGACCTTAACTAAACCATGACACAACCTCAGCAAAGACAAATATTACATAACTTTTTCCAAATCATGCATAATACCTTCAATACGAAAATTCCTCGATTACTATTATTCGCCCTAACCCCTAGTATGGCATACGGCTTATTGTTGCGCCCCTCACTAAAGAGGGAAGACAACACAAACATCCATGGCCACTACATGGACGGGACTCCAGCCCATAACTAACCGACAGCATGAGGCATCAGACTGCCATGACGCCTCAACGCACTGAGTTTCCAGCCGCCCCAAAATCCACTTACAAATCTAATATTAAATAGTATACAGGGCGGCCAAAAGGGAGCGGGACCAGCATGCTGGCAACGTGCATCGTTCGAAACTGGGTTATGTCAAGGAAACGTCAGCTAAACCACATGGAATAGTTGACGCGCTATGCCCCACTAGTGGTTAGGGTAAATGAGTAGGGCAAGGTCCTGCTTCTAATGCCGGCAGCACATTATGCGGGATTCGCCGAATCACGAGCCAAATGGATAACATGTTGTGCACATCCAAGCACCTACGAGTGAAAGAAATTCATCCAATGCGAAGAATTCCAAAGAGCATTTTGTTCACCCGATGAATCGCTGGGCGGGAGAGACGCACGGTCTTGGGTGTGAACAATGTGTTATCCACTTGACTCGTGATTCGGCGAATCCCGCATAATGTGGTGCCGGCATAAAGCTTGACTCACATGACGAACCATTTGGTTCGCCATGTGTGTCGAGGAAACTAAATACAATGAAACTTACATAATTCGACTCAGACCAGATAATTCCATAAATTATTATGGATGATGATCTTTGAACGTTGGTACATGCTGGCATACATCCACTTCTTGTACGTAATAAAATAACTTTGGTCATGCATGACATATTCATATTTATGTTATTACATAAAAATGTCTCATGAAAAGCCCGTGAACACTGTCTGTGGTTTTATTCATATAACCATAAAACATTGTCTACAATGTCACTGTTCAGATCCGTATCAGCAATAAGAAACCTGTAGGTAGACATCGTCTCCAGTTGGTGGTCATGGCACTAAAATGAAAATTATTAACAACTTCATTTCTTCGACTCACTAGCTTAATGTACTCGTACATTACAGAAAACTTTTAATTATGACCCCAAATAATAAAAGTATGCATTTGTCTTGTTTTGAATAATGTAAAGTGCTCTAGACCCGTAACTTACAACTCGTACCAAATGGTCGGTTGGATTATAACCATAGCCTACATATATGAATGTTACATATGAATATGAATATAATATGATTGAAATGTGCATGCATGCATAAGGAAGGCTACGTGTATATGTGTGAACTCGCACTATCTTTATTTTATCCAAAGAAGTGCAGATGCTTCCGTCTTTTTGACGCTTATTACCTCCGGCTATCTGGAGCTAAATACGCATTCCATTCGGTCAAAGGCAACCAAGCGAAAACAATGAATATGTGGAAGCATTGCTATAAATTACTCTGTTTGTTGGCCGGTTATGTTGAAATCAACGAAAAGAAATTACCGAAGAAAAATTATGAAGAAATATAAAATGACAAGAAAGAGTAATGGATTAATGCGGTTAATGTGGTCACGGAACTTGATATCATAGGGTTTTTATCGGATGGAACGGAAATAGACCTGTAACGATTGCAACACCTTTAATATGATATTTGATGTCCAATAATGTAAGATAGTTTTTTTATTTGTACCAAATGAAGGGTCGATTAATGACAGGGCACGATATGTACGAGTATACGCTCTAAGTGTCACCATACACTGTCGAACTCGAACACGAACCTGGTAAAAATGTCCTCTGACACACACACACACATACTTAACATAGATGTGAACAAACCCGGTCCACTTGTACTAGGTTCGTGTTCGACAGTGTATGGTGACACTAAGGGCCAATTTGCATGCAGCTCATACGGCAATATGTATGAGCTGTAAGCGTCAAACAACATTGCGCGCGCAACTCAAAAGCAGTTGGTTAAGGCGCGAGAGTAGGATTACCAGACGTCCTCTTTTACGAGGACATATCCCTTTATTGAGTAAATAAATCGTGTTCTCTTTGTCTTTTCAAAATATAACGATTTGTCTTTTTAGGGTTTTGTATTAAAAACAAAACCCTTATGAAATCGGTCAAATGTCTGTCCGTCTGTCCATGAAATATCTCACGAACGGCTGAAGCTACATACATGAAATTTTGTGGGAGTATGTAGAATTATTATAATTTGCCGGAGAAAGCGATTCGTTGTAATAGGCTGACTTTAAGGGGATGTCCCCATAGAGGGGAAATGAAGGTCAAAATTTTTTTTTCATCTGGTATAGGCAAGTAGGGTATCATGAGAAAGGTAACACCGAGTACATTTCATTTCCGGTATTTTCATCAAATTTGAAAAAAAGGGGAAAAGAGATAGAGGGGAAAATATGTGATCCGAGTTTGTCCCCCCCCCCTTGCATTTCGATACCGTTATACTTAGAAATATGAAAATTTGCAGAAATGCGGCATTTTACTAGTATAGAAAACCGAAAATCGTAGAATTTTGATATTTTGAAATCTCATCAAAAAAGGTTAATAATAGTACATTTCTATAGTTGCAGTTAGCATACCCCTGCATGCCTCAAGCACACCCAAGGTCAAAAATATTGATGGCCAATGATAACCAACATCATAGGCAATAACATCTTTAAGTTTCATTACAATCACATAATATTTAATAATAGTACATTCATTTAAAGTTAGGCATTTTGACACTATCCACACAAAAATTACACCTACCGGCCTCATAGGTGTGAGTACTACTTTCATGTTGTTTTTCGTAGTGCGAATTGCAGTTATTTAATTAATCATTTCTGAAAGGGTAAAGATTAGTTGGGGGCGCTGCGTCGTAATTGGCAAACTTCACCGGGTGGAAGGGGGAGGGGTCCACATAGAGGCGAAATTAAGGACTAATTTTTTTTCGACTGGTATAGGCAAGTGAGGTGTCGTGAGAAAGGTAATGTTGAGTACATTCCATTTTTTCGCATTTTCTTGAAATTTGTAGAAAGGTGAATAGTGGGGGAGGAGAAAATATTAGTTCGTAATTCACTCCCCCCCCCCCCCCGGGGCATTTCGAGACTGTTAGAATTATGAAAACTTACAGGAAGTGGGTTTCGAAAAACATATAAAATGGAAAATAGTGGAATTTGTATATCTTCTCAGAATAGGTCAATAATAGTTTATTTGTATAGTTACAGTTAGCACACCCTTGCACGCCTTAAACACGTTCGAGGCCAAAAGTACTGATGGCCAACGATAACCAACACCTTAAGCAATAATATGTTCTAAGTTTCGTTACAATCACGTAATATGAATTAGCATGTAAAATGTAAGTGGGTAAGACATTTTAATTACGTTTTTTCTATCCATCTGAGTGATATCAAGAAGAGCAAGGAGCCGATATTTATATTAGAGATGGGTATCGACCAACAAGTAATCGATTAATGAAATCGATTATAATTTTTTACGAATTAATCGATACACCGATTATTTGTGACTTGAAAAATCGATTAATCGATTAATAGACAATTTCAAAAAAGGTTGGGAAAAAATGAAAAACTGAGTACAATGAAAACAACGAACTCCAAGTAAAAAATAGTCCTTATTTATACACATGAAAACAGAAGAAAGATCATCAAACAGAGAAATAATAATTACACCTACTGGAAGCAGTTGCCTGAAACGTTCCCAGAAATAATAGTAATTATTGAGTTGTGAGAAGTATTGAGCTTATTTATTAATACCAATACTTATCATGAACGTTCTTAAGGAATATAAGTGTATTGGCTATGTCGGCGGTCAGCCGGCTTCTCTGTTCCCTCAGAATTTGACCAGCTTCAGAGAAAAGCCTTTCTGAAGGAACTGAGGTCGCTACCGCTGGCACATATGTTAAGGCGACTTTAGAAACTGCTGGGAACGTTTCAGCCATCTGTTTTCAGAATAAGACCGGATTTTGTTGAATCCTCTCCTGTGGTGTCCTCAGATACAAACTGAATTTCTCATTGATGCCACCTGAAGCGTATCTTCTGAATACTTTTGTTGTGCTTCTTAAACCACAGGATAGCGAGCATGCTATGGGCATGCATTAAAGGATCATTAGGAATACAAAACAACACGACTCAGCATCAGGATATGGGCTGAGTCGAGTCTTTTAAAACCTATGACTTTACTTATGTGACTGATAATGATAACGAGATTTTTGAGGGTGTTCTTCTTCTATTTTTCTATTTTTCTCTGAAACGACCACCACCATTAATAAAAAAAAAAATTGTGGTAGATAGGTAAAAGTAGAATGAGAAAAGTAGTAGATAAATACTATACACGACTGTTGTAAGTGATTTTTCGCAATGAAAGAAAAATATATCGCTCTTGAAATCTGAAGTCTCAGCGAAGAAAAAAGTTCAATAATCGTTATAAAATAATCGATTAATCGATTAAATCGACCCTAATGTAATCGATTAAATAAAAATCGATTATTCGACAAAATAATCGATTATTTCGATTAATCGGTACCCATCCCTAATTTATATACTAAAATAAGCGCTTGCTACAAAACCCTCGGATTGCGGGCGTAGCCCTCTATATTCCGGTTTCATTTATTCATGATATTTCTTAAATTTTCTTTACTACTTATTAAATTGGACTAATAATGTAGTAATGGAGTATAAGATTAAAAGACATAGCGACATAAATTAAGTTGTAATAGCCACAGCTTCAGCACAAGGTAAAAAGGACGTAAGAAGTTTTGTAATTGTAAAAAATTTTGAGCTTAGTGAGAATGGAATTATATATATCATCCACACGGAATTTCCCATCTTACATATCTGTCTTTTACTTGAAAGTAAATAATATTGAAATTATTTAGTCAACCAAACACGCCTCCACCATTCCGACGAAGGCTAGCAAGTCTTTAGCAGGAGTTTCCTGATATCCATTGGGTTGGTGATGGCCTGCCTGAAAAATGTATTACTAGTCCGACCGATCGTCGGGCATTCGCACAGAAAGTGCTTTCTAGTCTCAACTTCCTACGTACTCTGACTACATTTCATCTTGTTAGTCAAATTAATTTGTTGAATTATGACGATGAGTGATTGAAAGATTGAAAGTTTGAAAGCTCCATCAGCTCCTTTGATTGTCGCGGCAAATTCAAGATTTTCTTAGTATCTCTTCAGACTCTTCCCATATAAATATTATCATGGATCAGGATCAACGGGATAAATTTATCCTACTTCAGTGAAAATTTAGAGTAGAAATGCCAAATATGGGCGTCTGTCAATGAAATTAAATTTGTAATTAAATGTGCGTGTGTCCTGCGGTAAAATATGTACCGTCAACTGTAAATTTTTGGATCGGATAATATCCCCCTCCAGATCTTAAAAGTACTTCTTATCTAGAGGGGAAAATATTTTATCAAAGGGGAAAGCATATGGAGGAGAAATCGTAAAAGTCTGTTGCTGATCCGCTCGCAATATCGGACAGTGGGAAAACGCTGTTAGGGTTTGCATTTAAAACAAAAGTTTCACGTTAGGCTGACCGCTTATTAAATCGCGTTGGGGTGCTCTCTATTCCTATTTTTCCATTAGATTGACAAATACTTGGCTGTTATCGACTCAACGAGTTATGTTAATTATTTAGTATTAAAACAAGTAATTAGACAATGATTTTTGAACACAATCGACGCGACGTAACAAAGATTTTAATTGCATGTTTAGACTAAACAACGCTGACAGAGATTGAGTATAAAAAACTTGCGGATCTCGGTTTCTCTATGGATTCTTGTCTAGGGGGTGCAGGAGACTAGGAAAGTGCATGGTGCCGGAATTGCTGGTCGTTATACTGGGAGGGGGAATTAAAAGGATGACAGGCGTTTAAGAAGGGCACCTTCTGGAAATCCCTGGTAGCTGGACTACCGTTAATCGTAGAAGGGTCTATTTGGCCTCAAATTCTTTGGAAATCATTCTTTTACCATTTTGTTTCCTTCACATATTTGCGAAATGGTTTGGCCGGAGGAAAAAAATCGATTAAAGCTAAAAAAAACTTTCCTTACCCACTCAAATAGCTTTACAATCGCATAGACAAAAATGTATGTAAAGCTGCGTATGCGAAACTTGCAAATCGCAGTTTTTCTTTTGATTCCTAATCAGGAGATATAGCAGAGTTGGAAAATGTTGGGTGCCGGCCAGTAAAGTGTTTGAGATAGCGCAAGAGGGATAGCGCAACCGCTCATCGTAGAAAAGTTCTACTTATAGTGTCAAATCGTTTAGTTCTTAATGCCTCTTAATTTCAGGTCAAAACATATTTGCGAAAAAGTGGAAAACTTAACCTAAGCTGAAAAATGTCCTTTAAAAGACCTCAAAATCGCTGATATATGTATATACCAAAATAAAAGCAAATAAAAGTTGGATTTATTTGGTCTACAACTTAATAATGAGACTTTTTTTGGAATTTTGGGCATTTGTTCATAGATTTATTCATATAACTAAATTATTCAAAATATTGGCCATCAGCAGCGATAACTTTCTCCCATCTTTCGGGAAGTCTACGAATTCCGTCGCGAAAAAAATCTTGGGGTTTCGAGGCTATCCATGAATCGAGCCAGTTCTTAGTATCCTCATATGAAGTGAAGTGCTGATCAGCCAACGCATGAGTCATCGAAGCGAACAAATAGTAATCGGATGGAGCAATGTCAGGGCTATACGGCGGGTGGGGTAGCACTTCCCATTTGGTTGTTTCCAGGTACGTTTTCACGACTTGCGCAACATGAGGGCGAGCATTGTCATGCTGAAGAATTATTTTGTCGTGCCTTTCAGCAAATTGTTGCCGTTTTTCACGCAATGCTCGACTCAAACGCATCAATTGCAGTCGATAGCGCTGCCCGTCAATGGTTTCATTCGGTTTTAGCAGCTCATAATAAAGAACACCGATCTGGTCCCACCAAATGCAGAGCATAAGCTTGGAACCATGAATATTTGGCTTCGCGGTCGATGTTGATTGGTGCCCGGGCGGTCCCCATGATTTCTTTCGCTTTGGGTTATCATAATGAATCCACTTTTCATCGCCGGTCACAATACGATGCAAAAAACCCTTCCGTCTTTGCCTTTGAAGCAGTTGTTCGCACATGCAAAAGCGCCTCTCAACATCTCTTGGCTTCAACTCGTACGGACCCAGTGGCCTTGCTTTTGGATCATTCCCAGTGATTTTAACCGCTTCGATATGGCTTGCTGAGTCACTTCCAACGAAATTGCCAACTCTTTTTGAGTTTGGCACGAATCTTCTTCGAGTAATTTCGTCAATTCTTCGTCTTCAAACTTTTTTGGCTGGCCAGGTCGCTCTTCGTCGGTAATGTCGAAATTATCATTTTTGAACCGATGAAACCACCGAAAACACTGTGCACGCGAAAAAGCATCGTCACCGTAAACTTCCACGAGCAATTTATGACTCTGAGCTGCAGTCTTCTTAGCAAAATAATGTCCAAGTAAAACTTCCCGCAAATGTTGTTTTTTTCGTGAATTTTCGAAACTTTCCATGGTCCGGTAAAATACGTTGTCAACAATCAACACGAAATGTTTATACTGACATTGACAGCTTATGAATACAAACTTCAAATGGTATGTATGTCAAAGATGGACTACCATTGGTTTATCGGTGTTGCCATCTCTAAAAAAGTCTCATTATTAAGTTGTAGACCAAATAATTTTTTAAACCTCACCGCTAATACGCGATTATGAAAAAATTGTATTTAGTGGCATGAAAAGCGGTGTTCTGGTAGTGGAGGCGGACGAAAGTAAGCAAAATATGCATGGCGTTTGACTTTCATTATGTAAAACCAGATGCAAATCAGCAACCATTATTATCAGATATCTCTGATTGGTCTCAAATTGTTGATTCTAGTCTTTTGCAGTTTCTTAATAAAATAATTTTGCTAAAAAGAGTTAAGTGTATCCGTCTTAAAAAATGCTTCTTCGTTTTTTTTTTGTATTTAATTTAATATAAGAATTTGCTCTTTATTGAGAAATAATCACTGACCCCGTCTATGCTGGGAACGAATATTATTTTGATATATTTTATCTACATATATTTATTTAAATTCCTAGACATTCCTAAATTAATATGAATCTAATTTATATGGTTTAAAAGTACACTGTATATCAGGCATCCTTTCATTTAAACAAATCCGCTTAATTGACAAAAAAAAACCCTAAAGACAAAAGATGACAAAACAACTCAATTATCTTATTTATGCACAAAACAATCTTCATCATTTCGCCACTACCGTAGCAAGTGCATTGTCCTCCAAAACAAAAGATCAAAGAACCTACTAACATAAATATTATGCTTCCTTATATGCATTCACATACTACTAATGAAGGCCTCACCGCATTAAAAAAAGGGAAAGAGAATACAAAGTGCTTAATATAAAATAAGACAAGCTTCAGGAATGCCATCATGTGCTACTTATAACGAATATTTTTATCTGTTGTATACGAGTATTCATGTAAATGCCGGAATTATTGTACTCATACATTTTGAAATTTGAATGGCAAATGGGTGCAGTAAGCTTCATAAATATGGGCTTCTGTACGAATGAGAGCGGTAAATGCCGGATTATTTGTAAGATTGACATTGCAAAATCCAATGTTTATAAACGACTATACATTTTTATTGACAATCAGCTCTTCCGCATGATTATGATGATTAATAATATGGAATATTAGTGTATGGATATCGGAATTTCTATTTGGGATGACGTAAGATAGGATAATGTAATGTTTAAACCAAACACTGTGACCATATTTAGGTCGTTCCTGCGGCAGTCGATTCCTGCGACAAGTCGGGAGATGTTGTGGCTTATTAATATTACGCCCCGCACCACAGGGGGAAGACAACATAAACATCCCATGGCCACGAACGCCGTGGACGAAACTTGACAATTACTATGGTTGCCTTCTATATTTCGGGATTGGACAACCCTAGTGTTGCAATCTGGCAACTGACAGCTCTATCGTAAAGTTTGACATTTTTGAGGTTATACGTACTCAGAACGTTTTGACATACGAGCGCTATTTGTGTTTTTTACAGTAACTTAAAAGATTAATCTCGGCCAAATAATGGAATTCAATCGTGAACATTTTCGTGCGATTATTTTTTACAACTTTCGACGTGGACTAACTCAGCAAAAGTGCATGGATGAACTGAATTCAATTTTTGGCGATGAAGCTCCATCAAGGACCAGTGTTTATCGATGGTATGGTGAATTCAATCGAGGTCGTAGTTCACTCCAAGACGAATTTCGTGAAGGTCGTCCAAAATCAGTTGTTGTTCCGGAAACCATCGATGCTGTGCGCGAACTGATATTGCAAGATCCTCATGTGACCTATCGTGAGATTGAGACAACCTTAGGCATTAGTGGGACCAGCATACATTCAATATTGCATGAACATTTGACTGTCAAAAAAATTTGTTCGCGTTGGATCCCACACAATTTGTCAACAATCAGCTCTTCCGCATGATTATGATGATTAATAATATGGAATATTAGTGTATGGATATCGGAATTTCTATTTGGGATGACGTAAGATAGGATAATGTAATGTTTAAACCAAACACTGTGACCATATTTAGGTCGTTCCTGCGGCAGTCGATTCCTGCGACAAGTCGGGAGATGTTGTGGCTTATTATTACGCCCCGCACCACAGGGGGAAGACAACATAAACATCCCATGGCCACGAACGCCGGGGACGAAACTTGACAATTACTATGGTTGCCTTCTATATTTCGGGATTGGACAACCCTAGTGTTGCAATCTGGCAACTGACAGCTCTATCGTAAAGTTTGACATTTTTGAGGTTATGCGTACTCAGAACGTTTTGACATACGAGCGCTATTTGTGTTTTTTACAGTAACTTAAAAAATTAATCTCGGCCAAATAATGGAATTCAATCCTGAACATTTTCGTGCGATTATTTTTTACAACTTTCGACGTGGATTAACTCAGCAACAGTGCATGGATGAACTGAATTCAATTTTTGGCGATGAAGCTCCATCAAGGACCAGTGTTTATCGATGGTATGGTGAATTCAATCGAGGTCGTAGTTCACTCCAAGACGAATTTCGTGAAGGTCGTCCAAAATCAGTTGTTGTTCCGGAAACCATTGATGCTGTGCGCGAGCTGATATTGCAAGATCCTCATGTGACCTATCGTGAGATTGAGACAACCTTAGGCATTAGTGGGACCAGCATACATTCAATATTGCATGAACAATTGACTGTCAAAAAAATTTGTTCGCGTTGGATCCCACACAATTTGTCAATCGCTCAAAAAAGGCTCGTGTCGATTGGTCGAAAGAAATGCTCAAAAAATACGATCGCGGTGCTTCGAAACACGTCTATGACATCGTGACAGGTGATGAATCGTGGATTTACGCGTCTGAGCCCGAAAGTAAACAGCAGTCGACTTTATGGGTGTTTCAAGATGAGCCAAACCCAACCAAAGTTGTTCGCGCACGAAGCACTTCCAAGCAAATGGTCGCCTGTTTTTTCTGAAAAACTGGACATGTCGCAACCGTACCACTAGAACAACGCAGAACAGTCAATTCAGAGTGGTACACAACCATTTGTTTGCCAGTTGTCTTCCAAGAAATCAGGAAAACCAGCCGCCGAAGACGGATCACTCTTCACCACGACAATGCGAGCTTTCACACATCAGCTCAAACAACTGCATTTTTGAGCACTCAAAACATAGATTTGATGGGTCATCCGCCGTATAGTCCTGACTTGGCACCGAATGACTTCTTTTTATTCCCGTACGTAAAAAACAAACTGAGAGGTCAACGTTTTTCAACACCTGAAGAAGCGGTTGCTGCATTCAGAATGCATGTTTTGGAGACACCTCAATCAGAGTGGCAAAAGTGCTTTGACAATTGGTTCAAATGCATGCAAAAGTGTATAGATCTTCATGGGGAATATTTTGAAAAACAATAAAGCGATTTTCAATGATTAATATTTGTTTTTGTTCTCTAATCCCGAAATATAAAAGGCAACCCTTAACATGTCAATCGCATATGCTTTTTTTGGCTTAGCATCATAGAACTGGGCTTCTCTGCATTACTTTACTTACTCAACGTAAGTGACTAATCAATCCAACAAACTGTAACGGACCAATTTTGACACATAAGTTTCTATTTTTGAATTTGTGTATTTTTCACAAATGTCATTGATTTTGATTTATTTGAAATCATCGTCATTTGTGAAACGTGATTTCAATTTCAAAAGCAGTCGCTGTAACCTGGCGTCTGGGTTCGGGCTCAGGGCTGAACTAAATTCCTGAGGTAGGCATCAATGCCATTATTGATGAAGGCACAATTAAATACCTAGTCTAGCCATAAATACTGTTACAAACTTTTTGAAGCACTGTTCAATATAAGAGGTGTTATATGTTAAGAAATCATTGTTTATTTATTAAATGCATTGTCAACAACGGAAATCGCAACAAGTTATTCGAAGTGATTGCCTTTTGCCTTTACACAAGCCTTTAATCGAGCTGGCCACTTATCTATGGAAGCACGCACGACTTCAATCGGAAAGTTGGCGACTGCATGTGTAAGAGACTTCTTTAAGGATTCGATATTAGAATGTCTTTTAGAGCACGTCATTTGCTCTAAGACAGACCATAATTCGTAATCCAGCGGATTCAGGTCTGGGCTAGAGGAAGGCCAATCTTCAGCTTTAATAAAATCTGGAACATTTTCTTCAAGCCATTTTTGGGTTGACTTCGCCTTATGACCTGGTGCAGAATCTTGCTGGAAACTCCAAGGCTGATTTTTGAATAATGACGTGTTGAGAGGTTTCACTACACTTTCAAGGACACTTTCTTGATAAATTTTGGCAGACGTTTTGACGCCCTTCTCACAAAAATGCAACTTTGTCACCCCGTTGTAGCTAACACCCCACCAAACCATTACTGAGGCTGGATGATGACCTCTTTGAACCTTTTGGGCAACTTGAGAAGCTTCTCTGGCACTGCGAGCATAAACCCTATCGTTTTGTTTATTAAATGTTTCTTCGACAGTAAAAATTTTTTCGTCCGTAAACAAAATTTTACGGTGTTCTTGGTTTGCGTACCGGCAAAGTAATCGTTTTGATTTTTCCACTCTATTTTTTTTTTAACGAATCTGTTAGTAAATGCCCGGTAGATCTACGATAAGCACCCAACCCCAAGTCACTTTTGATGATACGTGAAATTGTTCTTTGGGGTATTTTCATCTCACGCGATAAAATTTTTTGTTTCCGAAGAGGATTACGGCGAATTCTCTCGCGCACGGCTTCAACCGCTTGAGGTGTTCGAGTAGTTCGCGGACGGCCACTTCTTTCACGGTCATTTACTCCAGACGTATCATTAAATCTTTCAATAGCCCGATATACAAACTTTCGGCTTATACCAAGGGTGTGCGGAGTCTTAAAAATATCATTGCATTCCTACTTTATGAAGTGCAATCACAGCAATTCTATTTTCTTTGTCACCCCAATCCATGTTCACTACACTAAAAATTAAACTCAAATGATGACAAGTGCATCAAGCACAAGCGTACTATAGCGATTAGCTCAATTTTTAAGAAATGCAATATAACGGTTCCTTTCTGCAGGGTTGCCAAACCATATGCACTATTTTGGAAGAACACTTGCGGTATGCACTATTTCGCTGCACGACTGGTGAGGAAGATTTTCGCGCGAGGATTTTTGAAGGCGGCCATGTTTTGGTAGTTTGCCCACGTCATCGTGCCAGCAACCAGATTTTGTCGTTACGGACAATATAAGGGGCATCGTCGTGAAGTTCCGTGTACCTCCACCTCCTTCGCTCGACGATTTTTGCATTAGATGCCGCTTTTGACTTGCTCCCGGTGTAGCCGTATTTTTGACACATGCCTCCGTGACGCTGGTAAACTGGAATGCCATTTTTTGCATGGGTCCACCACCGATCCTGCGAAATAATACCTTGTAGTCTGACCTAACTAATGATTGCATTGGAGTAGATGTGGAGATTCCTGAGACAGCACCTCAACAGCAGCTATCTGAAAATTTATTTAATTTGATTGGTGTTAATAGTTATAAGTATGTCATATTTAAAGTCAATTGCATTACAGTGGTGCCTAATCATCGAAACGGCCGTTAAGAAGGATTCTGAGTGCACATGTAGTTATTGTATTTTTTTTGTGTCAACTCATTTATTTACCTTTTAATTTGACAGGGAATTCCATTTCTTAATTCAGTTATGTTTACTACTAAATTTGATTTCCTTTTGCCCTGTTTATATTCTTTTTTCTTGCATACGAATACCCACACCCATCACCACTAATTACTGATACCTCTCGTCAGCTTATTTAATTATTATTTATTTTGAAAAGCATGGCTTTCCGTTGAAGAATACTCTAGAGCCCTTCATTCACATCGACGATTTGACTTAAAAATTCGGGAAAATTCGGGTCGTGCATTCGCTATTTGAAACCCCACAACTTTTACTGTTTTCGGCTAAGGGGCTTCAAGGGTGTTTTTTTTAATTTTTAGTAAACTGTATAGTCGGCCGAGGTCCATCGCTATCTGTACCCCGTAGCGAAAGAATGACATTTGAGCTGGCTGACCCCATGCATTTAATTTCCCTATGTCGTGTTGTCTACCTAGGCACGAAAATCCTTTTTAATATGGATGGATAGGGGCAGCGAGCGTTAAAAACCCCGCCCAACATCCGAGTCTGAGCTGCAGCAACCAGCTCGTGTCGCCGCGTAGCTACCTGAGGTTCAATTTTGACAGCTGTCACTGCCGCACCTTAACGGTCAAATGAAATCCATCCCCCCATGGACACGTTAGAGTATTCCATCGTCCTTTACGAAACTCTAACATGCTATTCACTTTTGACAAAATGTAATCAAAATCTAATTGCAATGAAAGCTACTGATCAAAAATTACACAAAGGTCGGATAACTCAGAGACTCTTTCAAGAGCACTACCTGCTATGGAGTACTCATAAAAGAGAGGATGTTAAAATCTAAACGCGCTCAAAACTTTACATTTACTCACATTTAAATTTAAATTATGATCGCGGCACAACTCTTGCAATTTCTCGAAATCGCGTTGCATTTTGAGACAGTTGCTTACGTTATCAATTTGCATTCCAACCGCGAACTGCCATACCCGCACGTATTTATAATTTTGGATGATATTATTTTACAAAGACTAAAAAGAATGCTTTAAATGACTTCCTTATGGCACACCCGATGTACATCGTATCACACAGCGCGATGTACAGCCGTTTAACTTCACTAACTGAGTCCTATCAGTTAAGTAGGATCTTACCCAGCTTGGAGAAGTGGACAGTGTGTATACATACCTAAATTTTCTAGTTAGGGAAATAATATGTTATAATCAACTTCATCGAAACCCTTCGAAAAGTTAGTATATACCACAACAACCTCCATTGCCTCTTCCATAGAATCAGTAGCAAATTCAGTAAAGGAAACTAAATCTGTTGTAGTTGATCAACCTTAAAGGAATACGTCAGGAGACTGACGGCTATACGCACTAAGCTTTCGATAGCCCCACCTTTAAGAAATACTGTATTGCTTTTATGGATTTGAGAATTTTTAAATCTAGCGAAATTTTAGTTCATGCTTCAGCTAAATTCCGGGAGGATGTAGGTCCAATTTTTAAGTATGAATTTCACGAATTAAAATCTGGCACTCGCCGTAGTATCTGTGAATGTAATAAAGTAGGCCAGTTTGCATTTTCAGCTATTGCATCGGTACTGTAGGTATTTGGCTATTTCTAATGGCCCTTAGCGATGCAATGGTTAAAACTAAAAAAATATATACATATATAAAATATAATGCACCGACAATACTGCTAAGATAGCTTTCACTATTTTATTTTTCTCTTCCTGTATATTGTACGAGATTCTACATACACATTTAAAAAAAATAACCTGCAGCACATCTTAACTAAACCCCAGATGATGACTCATTCTCAAACACATTTTTCCTTTCCTGTACGACAACCATTATGCTCCCACTGTATTCAGCATTTATCGTAAGAATTCGTGACAATTATATTTTAACATTCAGAAGAGTTAAGAGTTCTTATCACGGTGGCGTTTATAGGGCACCGACACGAAACATTTCCGAAATTCAGTTCAATCGCCACAGTTATACGCCGATTAATCGTTTAATATTGGAATCACGTTGAAAACAGTATTTAGTATTCAGGTAGGTGGTTTACAATAAATACGTGTTGAGCCATGTCAGACTGATCGATCAGCGTAACGTTATGGGTGCAATTATTGTATTATTATTCCTTATATTGTAAGCTTGACATTTACTATGTTGGTGTGTTCCAAAGAAACGACATCAAATGCAAATTGATGTCGTTTCTTCTGTGATTATCGATTTGTTGTAAACAGATCGAAGTATAATCCGCAAATGATGCTTAATGTATGCATGTTGCAATGCATTTGTTACGACAACACCTGATGGTATGATAGTGTCACTTACAGATGTGTCGTATTGTAATTGCTGAATAATTAAGGCGCGATATTGGAATTTTTATAAGTTTCGGAATCATAAATAACTTATAAAAAATTGTGTATCTGTCAATCAAGATAAGTGCAACTAAAACAAGTAATTCAGTTGATATCAAATCAAATATCAAAAAAAAAAATTAATAACTTGCGCAACAGTCCAATTTGAACCATGGCCTCGAGATGAGTTAGCATCATCTCATTTTCTAGATCGTGACGGTCTTGAGAAGAGGTGTGTGATCAGCCGAGTTATTTACCCCATAAATGGGCACTCATTTAACAGCTGAGTGGGCTCATAGTCTGACACGTAAATCCCCTTTTTGATCGTAAACTACCGCATTCAGTAGAAATTGAACCGGGACCCTGTGCGTAGAAGGCGAACGTGCTAACCGTTGCGCCATCCGGACTACTAATTGTTGGTAAAAGTTACCATTTTCATGCGACTTCATTATTTTATTATTCTGAATTGCAGGCTACAAAATGTCTTTTTTTTTTCAATTTAATGTAATTATTGTAATAATCGACAGTATCTCAATGCCTACTACATCCGTAAATCGATATTCATATTTCAGAGTTCAGATCATATCAACATGCATTGACGTGAAAATCATATCGCCAGTCTGAAAACGAAAGACTTAAGCCAGCAACTTGATTAAAGTTTAGTTTCGGGAAAAAATGATGCCAAAAACAATCGCCCTAAAACGAAAGTAAATGATCGTTCCCAGCATTTTGTTTGAGTGCATTATTTGTTGTCTATTTTGATGTGCAAACATCTTATCGCGCGGTGCGGGGTAGAAGCGAGGAAACTGTGGAATGCGTAAACAACATTAGTGTGCGTGCGTACATTTACATTTGAATTCTCAACTTGATGTATACATTCCGTTCTTCGCTATATGTGCACGCTGCACAAGCAATAGTTTTCGTCAGAAGCTGCATCGGAAGCGTATCTCAGCTCATAAGCATCTAGTCCGGGGATCCAATTCTCGTTGCGCCGTACTTTCTTTTCTTCATTTTTAACCCGTCTTGCCGAACTTTTTCTTAACTTTTTTTTATAACAAAGACAATTTTTTTGGCTGATGGCAAAAGTGACAATGAATAATGTAATTTTAATTATGGACAAGTGAAAATGAATTTCTTACTAATAATATTCGTTAAGTAATATTATAATTTCATTGGGTTAAAGCTATGGTTACCGTTTAATGGCAAAGATAGGTTTCTGGAATATGGAATCAATGGATGTGAAGATTTTCGGCTGTATTACGTATCTCACCCCTTGATGAGATACGTAATTTGAATTTGGAATGTCTCGAGATGAGTTAGCATCATCTCTTTTACTAGATCGTGACAGTGTGTTTTGTGCAGAGGTGTGTGTTCAGCAACCTGCTCAACCGATTTCTTCATCCCAAATGGATGTTCATTTTAACAGCTGAGTGGATTGATAGTGCGAAAAGTAAATGCCCTTTTTATATCGAAGACTAATACAATACATTGAGCAAGAATCGAACCGGGGCCCAGTGCATACAACGTGCTAACCGTTGCGCCATCCGGACTACACTTTCTTCTTAATGGGACAGTTAATTTGGTTAATATCGAGTTTGGCTAAGGCCTTATTTAGTTAAGAGAGGAGCTAATTAGAGGAGCTCTTCTTCTGCGAAGCTGAAGCTGATGGCGCATCCGGTACAAGCATGAGATGTACGAACTATACCATGAGCTGGAGGTTTCAAGAATCGTCAAATTTCAACGACTTCAATAGGTGGGGCCTGTACAACGAATGGACGATAACCGAAAGCATAAACAAATGCTAATAGGACTCATCAGCGGAGCAAGGTTGCCAGAAAGGCCGAGAACTTGTTGGGAAGGCTCAGCAGATGCTGACTGCTGGGCTTACAAAATTTGGAGAACGCTGCCACTTGGGCGAGATAATTTCAGGACAATGATCCGACGGATGGCTCGATATCGGGCTATAGCGCCACGATGCTGATGATGGAACAGTAAAATGGAATATTTCCGAAAGTGTACCTCGTGAGCATTTTCAAAACAGCTTCACTTTCGAATACATTTCTCTTCCATTCATGTTGCTTATATTTCATCCAGGCTATTTCGAAATTCAGCGAATACTGATCCAGTCGTCACTAGCCACAGTAGCTAAGAAATCAGATGCACATTGTAGGAATAAAAATAAAAGAAAAAGTGATATGACGTGGACCGGGAGGGGGAGTTCAGCACTTATTGAAGATGCGTGACAATTGAGAGGGGAAAACTAAAAATGTTCAAAAATGGCGTGTCGTTAAGCATTTAAATCTACCACGAAAAATAGATAGTAGAAACTTCTACATAGCTGATATCTGCGGCGCTCTATCCGGCACTTAAAATTTCTTCTTTATGCTAAATGAAATTAAAAGGAACCCAAAAATCGACCTACTATACAATTTTTTAAACAGAAAATAAGATCGTCAGCGTCAATGCGACACTCAACGACTAGTTAGTTGTATAGCCGAAAACGGAAGACTTATGGCCGAATGAGATTAACCACACAATGCAGCAGTAGCGGCAGCGAAATGTCAAGTTAGAAAGCATGCATTTTCCTTAAGCGGCCTAGATTTAGCATGGCGAAAGCAGAAGTGCCTGTGGTTGTTGTTGTTGCCGCTGCAGTTGCTATCTGCGTTCAGTCTGGTTCGGGCATCAAGCAAGAAACTCAAGTACCCTCCATGTAAAAATGATTAATCTTAAACATTTTCTTTTACTTTTGTGTCTTTCTTTCTTGGCTGATTTGCATTCAGACTAAAAAGGCTCGGACAAACCATGAAAATCGGGGACGACAACTTACAAAAACCTCGCCGTTGATAATTAATTAATCAGTATAGTTTGTTATGAAGAATTTACATCGAAATAGTAACAACTAATCACCCCGGGCAAAAAGAATAATGTCTGCTGTGAACTTGCCTCTTTACCTAGTGACCAATTGCTTAGCTGGAACATATCAAAATGTTTAATTAATTAATGCTTAATGCAAGAGTAATTAAAAAAAAAGTGGCAAACTTTTAATAGACCAAAATAGAATGTAATTTTACAAAGTTATATCGTGTGTCTGATTTTTACGATTCAGCGTTTTTTAGGACCTGCAACATACGTATTTGTGTAAACTCTGGAACGTTATGAACCACCTGAACAGGATTAGTAATGGGTCGACAACTCCTTGTAAAAGCTACTCCAAGTCAAAATACCTGGGGAAAAAAGTTTCTAAGTATTATCTTAAGCTCCTCAAGGGAAGAAATTGCTTCGGTAATCACGGAAGAGAGAACGATGTGAGCCATTGACAGCTTCTCGCCATACAAATTTCCGGTGCTTGGCGGTATAATCCCCGTTATGCTTCAGCAACTGCGTGATGTGATCACCCCGTGACTGGTGGCCATTTTCAGGAATTGTATAGCACTGAACCATGTCTTCAAGTTCTGGAGGTATCTTCCGAAGGCCGAAAGATGTGGGCATGAGTCCGTGAAGGACTTTAAGCCTATCAACCTCACCTAGTCACATACGGTAGCTTCTGAGGAAAGCACCACTTTCGAAGTGCCAGCATGCGTATATTAAAGGTAAGTCTATGGAGACGGCTCTCCATGAGATTGTACGCACTATTGAGCTTGACTTACATTACAAGCAATTCACCCTAGCAACTTTTTTAGATATAGAAGGTGTTTTATCAACATTCGAATTGAGGTCTTACAAGCGGCTTACAGAAGTGGAGGTGGAGCCCCATTTTAGTAGCTGGATAAAAGCTATGCTAAGGAACAGAATGGTCACAGCAGAGCTTGGACAGAGCCAGATGACCAAATATGTACGCACGGGAAAACCCCAAGGCAGGGTTATTTCTCCTCTGCTTTGGATACTAACGACGGACGGACTCCTGAGAAAGCTGGAAGCATCAAAAGCCAAGGTAATAGCATACGCGGACGACGTAGTGATCCTGGTTTCGAATAAGTTCCTATCGGTGATGAGCGACATCAAGAGTGGAGCCCTGGATACTGTTAACGTCTGGACTGCAGAATGCGAACTCGGTGTGAATCCGAATAAAACCGAGCAAGTACTATTTACTACAAAATCCAAAATACCAGAGTTCCGACTTCCACAACTAAATGGCCACACTCTGAAGCTAACCCTTACTTCAAATGTCTTGGAGTTTAGTTTCTAAACTTAGTTGGAAGCTGAACACCGATCATCGCATCATAAAATCCCAAATAGCCCTCTACGCCAGCAAAAGGACCATCGGCAAAAGCTGGTGACTACAGCCAAGGATGGTGCTATGGCTATACACCGCGGTGGTCCGACCAATCACCGCCTACGGAGCGCTGGTATGGTGGCCAACCCTTCGCAAAAAGTACAGTCTTAATCTACTGAACTATGTCCAGAGAACCGCGTGCATCGGGTTCACAGGTGTTTTGCTATCATGTCCCTCAGACGCATTGAATATTATACAACATCTACTCCCACTAGACCTACAGATTGAATTATGATAAATGCTATAAGTAGCGTGATAAGACTTATGGCGTCTATGGGTTGGACTCCCAGACAATATGGCCACGAGTTTCATGGAGTTTCTACCCTAGTTCATTACAACCTGCATTCAACACACTATGCTACCACCGAGCGACACTTCACAGTTGGCTTCCAAACAAGCGTGGTATGAGACAGAGGAGAACTGATCAGGAAGTACGAATGCAAAATCTTCACTGATGGCTTTAAAATGGTATGTGGGGTCAGCGCGGGGATCTTCTCCAAAGATCTCAGCCTATCAAAATTCGTTCAGACCACGTGTGTATTTCAAGCTAAAATACTAGCAATAAGTGAGGCGTGTCGATTAGTAAAGAGCACTGCGGTCATCACAGATATCGTCAATCAATCAATCTCATCCAAATTAGTAAAACAATTCCGCATGGAGCTGGCCGGACTGGCGTTCGTGGTTGGGTTTTCAAAGCTCAGCGATGATTTCTGGCAAACAAATGGTCGTATACCAATCAGCAGTAACTGTTCTTTGATCTTGCTGAGGAACTGTTGCTACATGACCTGCTTTTGAGACAAATGTCGCGACCATCTTTTTGAAGACACTTCGAGAGCAGATGACTTTTGTCAGCTTTTCTTCATTTTGGAACACCCCAAACAGACGACTGGCGTTTATTTTCGGGTTCATAAGAGTAAATGCACGATTCATACTATTTTGCATTAACCCCTAGTGGGGCATAGCGCGTCAACTACTACTGCGCGCCATCGGACTCCGTTCTGGGCAATGAAGCGCAACTCACCAAAAGGCTTACCCAGTGCCCGACACTCCTTCGCCACAGATCAACGCCATGTGATTCTAGGACCCCCTCTTGGTCGGCCTTGGTTGCAAATGGGGTTCCATTTCATGGCATGCAATGCAATGTAGTTATCACTCTTCCGCGATGTGTGACTTATCCACTGCCATTTTCGCCTGCGTATCAATTCGTCGATTGGCATCTGCCCCGCACGCCGACTTAGCTCTTCATTTGATATTGTTTCGGGCCAGAATATTCTTAGAATTCGACGAAGACATGAGTTGAAGAAAACTTGCAGCTTTCAGGTAACTCTTACGGAAACTTTCCATGTATTGTACGTATGGGAGCAGTACATGGAAAAGTACAGACAGTACCAGGGAACGGAACAGGCCCAGCTTGGCCTTGATGCTGAGATAACTGCTCTGCCAGATTTTGGACAGCATGCCGTATGTGCATTTAACCTGGTTGATACGACGAGCGATGTCCGGCTCCGTAACACCATTTTCGGCAACAATGCTACCCAGGTAGACGAAGTTGTCCACCTTCTCCATACGCTGCCGATTAATGCTGATGGCAATAGGTGTTGGACTTGTTTTTCGTAATTGCGGGCTAAGAACCTTGGTATTGTTTTTATTAATTTTTAGCCCAACGCTTGCCTCCCTCTCGAGATCTGACGCCATTGCGGACAGAATCATGATTTTGTGGGAGAGTAGGCATATGTCGTGAGCGTAGTCAAGAAGTTGTAGATAAGATGTCAAAATTCATTGGATTCCTCTGTCCAGTCCGGATAGGGCTGCATGCAACACATCGCCGATCACTATAAGAAAATTCAATGTGTGGTACGTTTTAATCCAATTATAAAAGGATAATAAATAATTGCAAAATTCCAAAATATTTTCGAATTTTCCTATGGATCTGTTTTTCCTCAGTCCAGGTATATTACATATGGACATGGAGATTCCGATGATTATAATAGGAAAAACAAATTGCCTACATATGGCATCCATGTACAGAACAGCGAAGGTATGCATTTACAATTGTATTTGATTTGTAGTGAAATTTTACAAAGTCATAAACTATCGATTTGCTTCAAAGATTCCAAGATAATTTCCTATAAAAGAGTGCCTTTGTTGCGACTCTAGGATTTGGTGTATGTATCCGAACTTGATTACATTGTAAAGAAACTTCAAGTACTCTCTGTGGTTCATCATGTACCACAATAATTCCTCCAGAATACATGTGACATTGACATTATTATTGTAATAGTAACGAGGTGAACGAATTGAATATAACACACTGCACCTCAAAAGTGCACTTATCATTGAAGGTGCATTCTTTGTATCTAAGAAAAAAAAAGTTACTAACTTTCAAGTGTCATACACCTTACGTGTTGCTCCGTAGTATACAAAAAACTTGTTTCAATGTCATTTAAAGTTCAATGGCTGAATTCCATTTCACAATACGCTGCCGACGAAGCAAAAAAAAAGTTATGTTAGAAGTAAAGGTTACATTATAACATGTTTTGTCGCCACCAAAAAAAAAGTAGTGTATCTTCCATTAAACTTATTTTCTTTTTTTGCTCGTATCCTGTCATTGCTCTTTCTTTCGTTCTGCGATAAGTCAAGCAAGCAAACGATGGTCCAGATTTTTTTTTCAGTTCATCTTTTCCATCTCATGCTGCTAACTAGGCACTACACGCTACTATTCGTATTTCGATTAGTCACGACGTCTATTCACCTGGAAAAAAAAAGTTCTTTTGATGTCCAGAAAACTTTCATATACGCGGAGAGTCCCCCGCCTGTGTATCTTATTTCAATCGTGATAACCGAGTGGATACCGAAAATATCTTTGGCTGCTTTTTTCTACTACTATCGTTTCATTGCGCATTGACTAGTATGCATCTTATCGCGGATGGTATCTTCACATCGTCGCCTTACAAGCTTGATGAAGGTTACGTTCAACATTGTATTACAACAATTAGTAACGATGATGGTGCATATGTGTATGCATGTAAGATATAATATTATCTGTCAAAAATATCTGATGAACAAATACAATACATCCGTTGCACATCAATACGCGCTTGACAGTGTTTCGATTTCGTGTTCAATCAGTTTGTATCCAGTGAGGATGACAAGATGTTTGGCAATTTGAAACTATTGCATAAGAACATTGCGCCACTTTATGTTGGTACATAATTTCTATGTTATCGTATATTGTAATGTTTCCTATGTTGAGCGAAACCAGAACGAATCCCGGTTCGTTAGATATTCTTGTGCTGAATAATGAAAACACTTCGATCGAAAAACACACACACTTTATTTACTAAACGAACCACACACGCGTAACTAACAATTAACGTCAAACTAGCTCGAACTATTCGTTAACGATAACGAGATGACGATTATTTCCTTTCTGCTGTATAGCGATCCAACCGCCACTAAGTGTCGAGTCTTACTACTTCCTTCTCCTTTGGTGACATCTGCCTTTATATACCTGCTAGACCCATGCATTCGTCAATTAGCGAAGACTCTAGATTTTTCGAGATGTTCTAGTCTCGGGTTTCCACTACTCAACGAAGGTTCGAGAATCCGCTAGTGACCATGTCAGCTGACACTTGTTATCGATCATTCGAGATTGTGATGAAGCTTAGTACAGTGCGTGTCGTAAGAGACACGTACTCCGTACACGCAACAATATATTTAACATAAGCCTCATAGCAAGCCTGATGACAGGGTAGAAGAAGCTCTGCGAACTATCCCCCAATAAATTTTCGCCCAAAAAAATTATGAAAAAAATATCCCCCCCCCCCCCAATTTAAAATGAACAAAGCACTCCAAAAAAGATTAAATTTGTCCCCAGAAAAAAAAATGAAAAATGAGATAATTCGCATGAAAAAAGACCTTAGAATAGATTGCGAACAATGCCCCCAAAATTGCGTTACTGACGGTTGTGATCCCTTAAGCGCAGAGCGATTGTATCGAACTGAGCCCATGGAAGAGACACAAGCCTCAGTATCGCACAAACATAAACGCCTGACGACCCCTGTTTACACTCCTGCGTAGAGATGATGTGCCGAGACTAGTAGATCCTACACGAGACACAAGCATCAGGTGAATTAACTTGCAAAACGAGTCATCCTCGCACAGAGTGAAGAGGGCATCAATAATAGCCTCAACAACATTGTTGAATTCACCCTCGATGTCCAGAAAGGCAACCAGCGGCGCACACTCCTTGTAGGCGAGGGAAATTTTGATGTAGCCTACCAGAGAGTGCAAGGCAGTGTCCACTGATCGGCCCTTTCAGTAGGCGTGCTGGGAGGTGGACAGAAGATACGATGGAATAGTACACCGCAAGTATGTGTCGATCAAATGCTCCAAAACCTTCAGCAATGTTGATGATAGGCTGTTAAATCGAAGGTCTTTCGGACGTGCGTGAGTACTTTTACTCGCTTTTGGGATAAAGACCACTCTACCTTCCATCCATATACAAGGAATATATACTAATTCTACAGAGGCTTTGAAGACCGATTCAATTCGGAGGTATACTACATCCAGCATATGTTGTAGGTCCGCCAGAATGATACCATCAGGGCAACCAGTTTTGAAAGGGTCAAAACTGGTTAAAGCCCATATAATCTTTTCCTTCGAAAGAATTGACTCGGAGTCACATGGTGCTACATTGGTGTTGGGAGTTATTCTGGGAGAGTTAACAGAAGAGCTGCCAGGAAAATGTAAATCAAGCAAGACTGCAAACGTCTCTTGGCTCGATGATGTCCATGTTTCATTGTTCTTCAGCAGATAGCTAGACATGATTCGATTCATAGATAAAATCTTCAAACGTCGTGAGGCATCACTGCAACTATCAAAGCTGTCGCAAAAAAAGCCTCCAAGAGCTACATTTGGCCTTTCTCAGCTCTTTCTTGTATACACCAAGAATGCCTTTATAGATTGCCCAATCTGAGTTCTCCTTAGATTATTTAACTTTATTGAAGTTTCCTCTGTATGTCGCTCTAAGCGCAAGAGCTGAGCGCTCCACCATGCCGGCTTAGCCCTACCCCTTTGCTTACTAGCAGGGTATAATTTAATAGGTGATGTCCTTAGTGGGGTTAGATAGGCGTGATAGCAGTGCTGACAACAGGACTGATAGGAGGGTTGACGGTAGGTTTGATAGCTAGACTGGCATTATTTCCAAAAAAAAACTTCAGTCGCATTGTGAAAAGCATATAAAGTATGTTAATTGCACAAATATTGGGTATTCATCGCTCGAGAAATAGAAATAAATTGGTAGGTAAAATGTAATTGTAGTCGGGATGGTGCAACAGTTTGCACGTTCGCCTTCTATACTCTGGGGCCGGTTCGATTCATACTAAATGCAGTAGTCCTCGATAAAAGCGAGGATTTACGCGTCGGACTATGAGCCCACTCGTCTGTTAAATGAGTTCCCATTTGGAGTAAATAATTCAGTTAAGCATGTTGCTGATCATACACCTCTGCACAAACACATCAAAAGGATCTAGTAAATGAGATAATGCTAACTCATCTTGAGGCCTTGGTCCTAAATTGGACCGTTGCGCCAGTTATTTATTTAAAATAAAAATAAATAACTGGCGCACCAGTCCAATTTGAACCACGGCCTCGAGATGAGTTAGCATCATCTCATTTTCTAGATCGTGACGGTTTTTGTGCAGAGGTATGTGATCAGCAACACGCTCAACCGAGTTATTTACCCCATAATGGGTACTCATTTAACAGCTGAGTGGGCTCATAGTCCGACACGTAAGTCCCCGGAATCGAACCGGGGCCCAGTGCGTTGAAGGCGAACGTGCTAACCGTTTCGCCATCCGGACTACTAAGTTATTTATTTAATTACCTTTAATTTTCGAAATGTGAACTTCTGTGGGATATCTTAATTTAAATATATGTAACTCTCCAAAAGGCAATTTGAAAGTTCTAGTAGCTCGTCCGATTTTGATTTGATGCAAATAAGCACGCTATCAGCATTTTGTAGCTAATATTTAGTACTGATAGGTGCGGCAACCGTCAGTATATTCACTTGCCTTGACCCCTTAGTGGGGCATAGCGCCTTGACTATTCCATGTGGCTTAGCTGATGCATAAAGAAGTTTCTGATGATGCACGTTGCCAGCATGCATTTCCTGGTCTCATTTAGCCGCCTACCTGCAACAAATCGGGCGATATTGTGGCTTATTATTACGCCCCGAACCACAGGGGGAAGACAACGAAAACATCCATGGCTACGAATGCCGTGGACGGGACATGAACCAGTAACGTTCGTAGTCAGACATGAGAATGACGCCTCTACGCACTGAGCTACCGGTCGCCCTAGAACACTCGCTTTGCTCGCTCTATAAACTACAGCCAAGGCGCGATCCACGATGCGTCACCCGGTGAAATAGGAACATTCCGCCATTTTTTAAGTTTTTAACTTCTATGATCTTTCATTTTATCTCAGAAAATTTTTCGCAATATGTTTTCAAATAATCTGTTTACACCTGGCAATGACCGTCATTTAGAGTGAGTGAGTGACTATGGCCAGAGCCGAGTGACAGATCATTTCCCCAACTTCAATGCGGATTGTAGGGGATGCGCAGTCTGACTGCGTGATCCCCTAAAAGCCAATGTCCCGTGATGACGGCTGGGGTTGGCCCAGACTTGGTCAAAAGCTCAGATGTTCTCCTCCTGTCATAGGAGGGTAATATCTTCCTTGATACGGTGCAGGTGGACAGATTTCGCCATTTGGAATCCGCAACCGTGAGGTAATAAGAGGATATACTGCACTTGACAGCCCCCAGCAGAATGCAAACAGATTCCGCTTGAGAGCTGTCTAGGACGGCGCACTTTCTGACCAGCTCGTCGTACTTCTCGTTGCCCTCTATGTTCCTGTGCCCACGAACCCAGACAGGGAAATATTGACCCGTATGCCAAGGGAGGTTAGCCCCCCCCCCCCATCGCTCGACAAGCTTAGAGGATGTTTTTACCGAATGCTGTGCCTTGATAGCGGCTTGGCTGCCCGAGCAACTGGCGATGTTGTGGTTATCTGATATACATATCTTTGAGAGTGTGACAAGCCTTCATAATTGTGAGCGTTTCCGCCGGGAAAATGGCATGATCCGGGAGGTGGTAGCATTGCGAGATATTAAATGCGTCCATAAAAAAGATCCCTGCTCCGACGCCGTAGTCCGTTTTGGACCCGTCGGTGAAAATCGTGATGTCAGAATCTTTCATCACTTCGTCTCCCCTCCATTCAACTCTGGTGAGGAATTTGGCTGAAAAGTTTCCCCCAAATCTTAGCTTAGACACGCTGAAATCGGTTCTTACTTTAGCTATATCTTGTGACAAAGGGTTTAGAATGTCGCTATGCCCGTACAGTGTGGTAGTCTAGCCTCCCAACCCTTTGAGCCTGACTGCACTGCCCGCCGCCAGTGATATTTTGGCAACATTTTACCAGGCAGCCTACCTGTACTTTATTACGTCGATAATAATCTTTTATTTCATTTACATTTCACTAAAAAAAAAACAGATAAAAGTACTATGTAGAATTTTGCAGGGCAAAAACCGGTTTTACACGGTTGGTTGGTAACCATCTACATTATCATTGTGACACTACAGCTCGGCGTCGTGACTTTGAACGTTAGACTACGTGCCGCAATAAAATAATGCAAACTGTCTTTTTAATATGTCTTTGTTTTCATATTTAAAATTTCACTTTTTATTTATTAAGTAGACGTTGGCAATCATCAAATTTCTATTCTCCAGGCAATAACACTTGTTGCAAAACCTCAGAAAATTAGCAACACGCAAAAAAAAGTCATTTTTTAAACCCATGTCAGCACCTAATTGCCTCTATCAAACGAAAAGTGACAATGATTATGGGCCCCAATCTCAACAAGTGTATTCATTAGACTAACCACCTCACAATCATTAAACATTGACATGCCAGTGTTGCGACAAAAAAGAAACAAATTGCCAAATTTATAAGAATAATCATTTGAAATTGGCGCCAATGTTTTCCACCTATTGTTTGATTCTGACACCGAATCAAAATTGGTGTTTTGAAAGAGAAAGTGCATTAAGCCCAACTTGTGCTGTCGGCTGCGAATCAATTAACTGAATGAAAATAATAGTATCTTTTCCGAATGGATTAATAAAAACTACTTGTATGTGCATTTAAATTTTTCTTATAAAATACATTTTTTTTCTCTACAGATTAATAATGTTTCTATCTGTTGCATGTTTGTTCACCATGCGTGTCATACAAGAGTGTCTTGTTGCTTCCCGGTGTACACGCAAAACATACATTTCACAGTTTTTGTAATGAATGGTGGAAATCAGCTTGGCCAGATTCTATAGTGATAAATTTGCAATACAACAATTTTTATTGCGTCGGAAAAGTTGCCTAAATAGTTGCTTATCGTCTCTAAATAATTATTTTCAAAATTAATTTTTTTTAAATATTTGGAGAAGATAAGTAATTGTTGTAATTGTTTCGTTCGCATTCCGAACCGATTCACATTGGTTATTGTAAATTTATTACTATAGAATCCGCCTACGAGTCTCGAAATTCGCTAGTTAGGCGAGCAAAATGCAAAATATCTGCCTATTTGCTTCCTAGACTGCGCTGTGGACGGTCGTCATTTGTGACGCAACGACGTCTCAAGGTAAACCTCGTGTTTTTTTTAAAAAAAAAAACAACATCTCTGATAGTTTTGTTCATTTAAAATTCATTTTAGCGATAACTTTATTTATTACTTAAATGAAGTAATGAAAAATTAAATCAACGAAAATTAGAAAATACACAGCAGAGCAGGCTCAGCGCATGAGCGGTGAAAGGAATCACCCAGCTGTCGCCATTCGCAAGGAACCGCTTTCGGCCGGACTAACGACTGCGTTACCAATCTACCTGAGTAAGTCCATACAAAAAAAAAAAAAAAAAAAAAAAAAAACAAAAAAAAAAACAAAATCAAACAAAATGTAAAGATTTTTGTGCCTGTCATGTAATACTCGTACATTTAACATTACGGGTAGTGCAAAAGTTCAAGTGCCGTGTATACAGTAGACGTCATTGCCATTGAAATTTGCATTGTGCGAATTGCGTGCAGAAATTCTCCGCCTTCTGTGGATAAATCCACGGACGTCCGGTCCTGTCAAACGTCGCACTATCGCTGGAAAAGGTTGTGGTAAAATTACGGCGCCGGTATTCGGAGCATGTTTCAAGGGACTTTGATCGGTCCGTGTTGTGTACTTTGTGGGTGAAAACGACGACGAGACGTGTGGGAGTCCTCTCGCGAACCTCTGAGCGCCCCTCCCGAAGACGGAAAGTGTTTAAAGTATGCTTATTGGCGATTCCGGCGTAGGGATACGGCTGGTCGGGAGCGCTATCGTGCAGTAACATCATCCTACTAACGTGGTACTGTTGTCACACTATTGGTCTAGGATATTGCTAAGCATTTCACGTATGAGAATATTGAGCGAGGGCTGAGGGAATTACGTGATCATGCTCATCAGAATACTAGCGTTTTCGTTTCACCCGGTCTCAGATCAGCGAATTGGGTGTACGTCAACTTGTTTCGCCCCCTATCTAAAGGTATATCGAATCTTTCACGCGGCGAAGTATATGTATGGTGGCTGTTTAAGTTCGCTCGTCGTAGATCGGTGGCGTTCGATTCAGTCTGAATCTGAGACCGAGTGGATCGAAGACGGCTATTAAAACAACAATGAGCACGACAACAAGTGCGCGTAGTGTTTGAAGATTATTTGCACGAGGAGCCGGAACGTGGGCCGAATGGATGCAAGGCGTAGGAGGAACCGTACTGTTTCCCAAAGATTACATCTAAAAGGTGGCGGATTTGATGCAATTAGGGTGCATTAATTATAAGTGACGAAGTCCAGACCGGACTCGGTCGAACTGGTGAACATTTCTGGGGGTTCAGGATCATGACATTATTTCGGATATTGTTACCATGGCTAAAAGAATTGGCAATAGTTTTCAAGGGCTGCCGTCGTCACAACGCCGAAAATTGCCGAATGTTTGGGACAAGCTCGGTATTTAATACGTCCGGTGGTAATTGTTATTGCTGCTTTGGAAGTTATCGAGGAGGAGGAATTGCAGAACCGTGTACTTATTTCCTGAAAGGACTAGCAGAGATGATTGATGTGTATCCAATAATTGGAAATTTACGAGGCAAAGGACTTAGGATTGGAGATGAATTCATGCAGAATAAAACGACAAGAGAGCTATTGAGCTCACTTTTTGGTAGCTAATATTTGGGAGACGTAGTAAGTCGTTCAAGTGCATAAGCTCGAGAAACGCCAATATGTGTCAATAACAAGTAGTAATCGGGGTCTGCACACGATGTCGTGTTAAGTTTACTACGTGTTATACATTATTAATCCTACTTGACAAGGTCGTGGATTTACGGATCTCCGTAAACCCATTGACTGCTGCGCGTCCGTGATTAAGGCTGATCTGCTACTGATCATCACTTAACACGAACTATTCCTTTTTTTTAGGTACAATCTTACAAAAGATCGTTGCTCATGGTGCACATGGACGGACTGGTGCGCAGGCTAGGGAGCAGACACTATTAATTATAAGCCATAAGGTCTGGGATAACTTTACAAGCTAAGAAACATTGAACGCATATTATCGAATTGAAGGATTATACAATTAAACTGAAGTTTTGGAATAATTTCACAAGTTAATCCTAACTACTGAAACGTAAAACATTGAACGCATATTATCGAATTGAAGGATTATACAATTAAACTGAAGTTTTGGAATAATTTCACAAGTTAATCCTAACTACTGAAACGTAAAACATTGAACGCATATTATCGAATTGAAGGATTATACAATTAAGCTGAAGTTTTGGAATAACCTTACGGATGAATTCTAGTTACTGTAATCCTAAACATTGAAGGCATATTATCGAATTGTACCCTGACGGATTATACCTTTAAGAATATTATTTTTTTAGTATATTTTGTTTCTTTAAATTTTAATATTAAGTTCAAACTAAATACCGTAGTGGAGTATTGAGAATTGACTAATGCATAGCACCTACATAAATATATAGGAAGGTACTATAATCATATTCCATGACAATAAATTATGTATATACTCGCCAACAACTACATATGTGCGCACATACAGGGTAGGCAGAGCTATTCTTAAACTGATAAACGATCGAAATTTACCTTCTTTTTACTGGATATGATTAGAATCATTCCTTGTATTGTTGTATTACGCTTCCATATAACAACCTATAAAAATTTAGTACTTTCATGAAACCTTATATCTATTGAATTTAGACAAAAATAAAATGATGTGTTATTAGAGAACCTGAGTTTTCAGCTATCCTCTCTCTCCCCAGTTTTAGCGGACACGTAGTTATACCTAACTTTTAATTTTGGCTTGGGGGTTAAATAACAAACCTGTTTATATCGCGCTTTAACCAAGGATGGGTGGGAATTATCGCGATTGAGTCACCATCCACCTGTGACTCGAAAGAAAGCAACGGATTTGTGGATTGAAGCAATGATCCCGTTTCATTCGTAGGTAAATTTTTTTTTGTTGTTCTTTTTCCGGGCTATGACGTGTGATATAATGTAACGTCCTGGATTAATAGTGCCAGCACCATCATCGTACCCTCCCTTAATCTCACCGTCGCTGAGCAAGCGCACTAGCACACGTCCTCCTCTGGCAGTACTATTATTAGGGTTTGGCATTTAACTGTCTGGTAGACTTTTACGGTCATCATGCCACCCATTCCAAAAAAACTATCGTTACAAAATGGCGCCCAACGTGGGGCCCGAAAGTTGCTTTAAATATAACTTTTATTTTCTTTTTACGGTGGCTAAGAATCAACTTCTGTTGATTCCGACTCAAATTGGTTCTGGTCAGGTCCCACAGCCGATTCTCAAATTCTTCGTAAATGCACAGCATTTGCTTCCACTGCTACACGCACCAAACGCCCACTGAGAATGCGGCTATCTTTTCCGGTTTATTCTTTTAACTATAAATTTGTAGATTGATTTTGATTATCTTTTCAGGCGATGATTAAGTTGTTATGTCTAATGGCGCTTTTGCGTCGTGAGTAATAATATTTACAACTATCTGGACTTAACAGATCTGAAGGTTTACCTTCAGTTCCTGTACCATATGAGTTAAAGTATCTTTTCTCACCTTCTTGTTTTAATCATCGACCTTCTTATAAATTGCCCACATACAAGTTCTGGCTTTAAATTAAATCATCAGTCTCACTGTGAATATTTTTTTTAGTTACTGAAAGTTTTTCGGGAATTGCGTGACTCGGTGATTACACCTTTTTCACGACTCGCCTTTCTACTATCTAAAAGCTTCATAAGCGTTTCTGTTATATTTAAATCACCAGACATTGTATTTAATTATACTTTGCTTCCATTTTTGTTATGTAAAAGTCCCTTCATTGCTCTAGAAACAATTTCGTTGCTTATCGATCTTTAACTACTGTCAGAATAACACCTAATAACAGCTAACTTAAGGAGAGTAGGATACGCTGAAAACTTTTCTGATAAATTATTTTTTTTTATAAGTACTACAGAATAACATACTTTATTATAATTTTTTTTCATTACGCATTTTCGGAAATCTTTTGTTTTTCTTCGGCTGCGTATCGACAGAAAAATTCACTTTTCATATATTTACTAACATTTACGCTTCATACTTGTACACTTACTATTTTACGCATTCAATCCCTTGTCGATATTCTTGATGGCGACGTCACAAGAAATAAATACCAACTTGGTGGGAAGCGAGCCCATAAAGTGCACCATTTGCCAGGATGTTCTTTACGGGAAGGACGAAGTTTGCTTCACTCCTTGTGATCATTCATTTCACCAGAAATGCATAAAAGCATGGCTAACAAAACAGAAATCTTGTCCTGTTTGTCGACAGTCGTGCACTTCAAAAATGCTACGGTCCGATCCTCGAGTAAACCCTATAATAACGCGTTCACGAACTCGTGATATGACTCCGACAGGTAGGGACGTAACTGCTACAGGCCCTGCTATCACTGGAGATGACCCAAGTTTCGATTCTCCAGCTATTCGGGTAGCTCAAATTGAGCAACAGCTCGCGAGGTTGTCTCTAGAAAGAGACCAACTTCGGGCACGGCTTACTCCGTTAAGAGTACCACAAACTGAGGCTGGGGTAACGCTTGAGCGGCGGTCTCAAACTCCTTCAACGATGGAGCAAGAAGGATCACAAGCTGACGTCGACAACTTGATAACTGAAACATTGCGTATACCGTCTACAAGACAACCATTACTCCCGGCAGCATCATATCGAGAAGGTGCCTCGTTGCACTTGACCCCGTCAATAACCCAGCAGGCGAGAGCACAATCCGCCTTCGAAGCATTGGTGAACGAACCGACCCCACCATTCAACTATTTACCTTTCACCCCGGAACAGCGGCAGACAGAGTATCGGCCAACCCAACGGCCTTCTAACCGCCCTCCCACTATCTCGTCGGAGAAAGTGGGGAGCATAATGTCGGGGTGGAACGCAAAATTTAACGGAGAGGCCCACCAAGTCCCTATTGACATGTTCATCTACAAAATTGAAGCGCTGACTTATCAAACCTTACTTGGTGATTTCGCGCTTATGTGTCAACATTTCCATGTTCTGCTCCAAGGACATGCCAGTGATTGGTTTTGGCGCTATCATAGAGGCGTCAGACAGCTCACTTGGCCCGAACTCCGCGATGCCTTGCGCGATAAGTTTAGTGAACGACGTTCCGCTTCGGATATTCGGGAACTTATTCGAAACAGATGGCAAAAGCCGGGGGAATCGTTTGACGCATTCTATGATAGTGTCATGCAACTGGCTGATAGACTATCTCCGCAAATGGATGATGTTGAGTTGTTGGAGATACTCCAAAGAAATGTGCTTCCCGAACTAAGAAGAAGCCTTGCTCAGGTGGACATCGTTAATATAGCGCAGCTAAGACAGCGAGCCATTCGCGCTGAGAACGTGGAAGCGTCCATTCGAAGAATGCGCGGCATGGTTCGTCCTTCTTCGCGTGACCACGTCAATGAACTAAATCCATATCAGGATAGTAATCCGGAATGGGAGGAGGTCACCTCACCGCTTGAAGTTTCGGAACTTCGCCCACAGTTTCAATGTTGGAACTGTAAGAAGTCCGGTCATTCGTATGCCGAGTGTATGGACCCTCTTAAACGTTTTTGCTTCGGTTGTGGAGCTCCGGGTATTTTTAAGCCACAATGTACAACTTGCTCGATTCCAAAAAACCCAATTCGACAGAGGCCTCAACCACAGCTGAGGACCTCTATGGAATCCAAGGGAGTACAATGCCAGGCAAGTCCACCCAAGGACGTTTAACGAATACGCATACACAACATGACTTTGACCCAGACAAGACTTTGCTAGCCAATTTCGGAATTAATTCAAGCCAGTCACTGACTGAGAATAACCCGTGTAAGGCCACTATCTCGAACATGTCTTCGCAAACACTTTTATCGTATGATTCGACCTGTACTGATTCTGATGCTTTTCATGTCTCTAACTCGTCCAGCAATTCCAACGGCAATTACAGCGTTCCCTCAAAATTGAATATACCGCTTGTGCATCATAGCTTTCGTCCGCTACATGAACGACAGCGTGATTATATTGCAGCACGAACACGCATATTTCAGTCATGCGAACTACAGTCCTGCCGTAAGAAACGGTCTACTCTCCGCCTTCGAGCATTTTGGAAGAAGGTTGTAGCTTCCAGAAGACAATTCTGTGGGGCATTGCTATCGGATCGTCCCAGAGGCGATGTGCGACCCTATGCTTCGGTTACTCTTTTGAACGCTGAAGTCAGTGGCTTACTGGACACGGGGGCTTCCCGCAGTGTTATAGCTTCTGACTTGGCACATCGTTTTTTGAAAGAAAAGAACTATCCCTACAATAAATTCAACATAGGCGTAAGAACTGCCGATGGAACTCGCCATTTCGCGGTGGGAAAGGCATCTATGGCCATTACGTTTAAAGGGCAGACGAAAACGATGGAGTTTCTTATTATGCCATCATTAAGTCAAAACCTCTATCTTGGAGTCGATTTCATTCGGAAGTTCCAACTTGCCTCTGACTTATTTGTGAACTCTTTATATTCGGCAGCACTGCCTGCTGACATGCCAAGTGACAACCCCTTAAATCAACACCACTTATCCGATGACGAAAGGAACCGTCTCAACACGGTCATAGCCACTTTTCCGTCTTTTGCGGACAGGGGCTTAGGACGTACCACTTTAACCAAACACGTCATTGACGTCGGGAGCTGCAAGCCCATCAAGCAAAGACACTATGCTGTCTCTCCCGCCGTCGAAAAGCTCATGTACGCAGAGGTAGACCGAATGTTGGCTATGGGCGTGATTGAAGAATCCCAAAGTTCCTGGTCTTCACCGGTCACCCTAGTAGTAAAACCAGGAAAAGTTCGTCTATGTCTGGATGCACGCAGGGTCAACGAGGTAACCTTGAAGGACGCTTATCCTTTGCCGCTCATCGAAGGGATTCTGAGCCGCCTCCCCAAAGCTGAGTTCATTTCGAGCTTGGATTTGAAGGATGCATTTTGGCAGATTCCCTTGGATGAAGCGTCAAAGGATAAAACGGCTTTCACGGTTCCTGGAAGACCTCTGTATCAGTTTGTGACAATGCCTTTTGGGCTGTGCAATGCACCTCAAACGATGCAGCGCCTCATGGATCGCGTAATTCCCGCACATCTTCGAACTTGTGTGTTTGTTTATCTGGATGACCTGCTGTTGATTTCATCGACCTTCGAAGAGCATCTGATGCTTCTTCAAGAAGTCGCTTTGTGCATGCAGAAGGCAGGGTTGACACTGAATGTTCAGAAAAGCAAGTTTGTCATGAGGGAAGTTGGTTATCTGGGCCACATTATCGGTAACGGCACAATTCGAACCGATCCCGGCAAGGTACAGACGATTGAGGACTTCCCGCAGCCTAAAACTGTTAAGCAGCTCCGCCGCTTTATAGGGATGTGCGGCTGGTACCAGAGATTTGTGGCAAACTATGCGGCCATTGCAGCACCTTTAACGGACATGCTCCGCAAGTCGCGCAGCTTTTCTTGGACGGAAGAAGGCCTAGCTGCGTTTCAAACCTTGAAGGATAGTCTGACCAAATCGCCGGTACTACACAGCCCAAACTTTTCACGACCTTTTATAATACAGTGTGATGCTAGTCATTCTGGTGTAGGAGCTGTTCTGACCCAAAAAACCGACGAAGGGATTGAGGCCCCCATAGCCTATATGTCAAAAAAATTAAATTCGGCCCAACAAAATTACTGCGTGACCGAGCAGGAGTGCTTAGCGGCAGTCTTGGCAGTGAAAAAATTCCGCGCCTATATTGAAGGCCAGGAATTTTCGATCATTACAGACCACGCATCTTTAAAGTGGCTGATGCAGCAGCCAGATCTGAATGGCCGTTTAGCCCGGTGGGCCCTAAAACTCCAGGGATTCCGGTTCACAATTAGTCACAGAAAAGGTTCTCAACACGTAGTCCCAGACGCGTTGTCGCGAATTCATTGTGTCGATTCAATTGCTGAGTTAGATCCTTTTAAAACCTCGATAGAGATCGACTTGGAGTCTTCGTATTTTCAGTCGCCTAAGTACCTTGAACTCAAGGACAACATTGTTAACAATCAGCAGAACCTGCTGGACCTGAAAGTCTCCGATAAATTCATATACAAGCGTAACGAATACTCGACCGGAAACGAAATACAAGAACAAGAAGCCTGGAAACTCTGGGTTCCAGAGGAGATGACTGCAGATTTAATCAACCGTGCACATAACCATCCCTTAAGTGCACATGGAGGCGTGGCTAAAACACTCCAAAGATTAAGAGTTTTATTCTTCTGGCCTAATATGGCGAAGCAAGTTCACGATTTCGTAACCTCATGCGATATCTGCAAGCAAACCAAAGCTTCTAATCAATGTCTTCGACCACCCATGAAGAGCCATTTCGTTTCCGAGCGAATATTCCAGCGCTTGTATATGGATCTGGTAGGGCCTTTCCCACGATCAAAAGACGGAAATATTGGTACTATCGTTCTTTTGGACCACCTGTCGAAGTTTACGTTTATAGAACCAGTGAAGAAATTTACGGCAGAAGTTATTTCCCGGTGGTTGGAAACAAGAATATTCCATATTTTTGGATGCCCAGAATCGATTGTCACTGACAACGGTGCCCAATTTACTTCCAAAATATTTAATTCACTGTTGGAAAAATATGGTGTCAACCATATTTACACTGCCATCTATTCCCCTCAGGCTAATGCCTCCGAACGAGTTAATCGGTCGTTTATCGCAGCAATCAGGGCATATATTCACCCCGACCAAAAGGATTGGGACGCTAAGTTGTCAGACATCAATAGCGCTTTGCGATCCGCGTATCACACCTCCATTAAGAGTTCGCCATACTTTGTGGTGTTTGGACAACATATGATAACCCATGGGCAAACTTATTCGTTATTACGAAATCTTCACCTTTTAGAAGACGCATCTGATGTACTGAATCCGTCTGACAAATTATCGGTATTACGGCAACAAGTACAAGATAGTCTTCACGAAGTATTTACCAAACAAGCACAACGATATAACCTCAGGACCAGAAATGTTGAATTTCAACCGGGAGAGGTGATCCTTCGAAGGAACTTCTTAAAAAGTGACGCTGCGGCTCACTACAATGCAAAACTAGACTTTAAATTCGTAAAGAGCCGAATTGTGAAGAAAGTGGGACATAATCGCTACCTCCTATCTGATTTACTAGGAAAACCACTAGGAATCTACCACCTTAAAGATTTGAAACGCTGATGTAATGATCACAATGCACGCAGTTGTGTTCCTCGTGTAATTCCTAAAACCATATGCCTCAGGTCCTTCCTTGCCATGCAGATGTAATGAAGTACCTGTGTGTAATGAATGGTGGAAATCAGCTTGGCCAGATTCTATAGTGATAAATTTGCAATACAACAATTTTTATTGCGTCGGAAAAGTTGCCTAAATAGTTGCTTATCGTCTCTAAATAATTATTTTCAAAATTAATTTTTTTTAAATATTTGGAGAAGATAAGTAATTGTTGTAATTGTTTCGTTCGCATTCCGAACCGATTCACATTGGTTATTGTAAATTTATTACTATAGAATCCGCCTACGAGTCTCGAAATTCGCTAGTTAGGCGAGCAAAATGCAAAATATCTGCCTATTTGCTTCCTAGACTGCGCTGTGGACGGTCGTCATTTGTGACGCAACGACGTCTCAAGGTAAACCTCGTGTTTTTTTTAAAAAAAAAAACAACATCTCTGATAGTTTTGTTCATTTAAAATTCATTTTAGCGATAACTTTATTTATTACTTAAATGAAGTAATGAAAAATTAAATCAACGAAAATTAGAAAATACACAGCAGAGCAGGCTCAGCGCATGAGCGGTGAAAGGAATCACCCAGCTGTCGCCATTCGCAAGGAACCGCTTTCGGCCGGACTAACGACTGCGTTACCAATCTACCTGAGTAAGTCCATACAAAAAAAAAAAAAAAAAAAAAAAAAAAACAAAAAAAAAAACAAAATCAAACAAAATGTAAAGATTTTTGTGCCTGTCATGTAATACTCGTACATTTAACATTACGGGTAGTGCAAAAGTTCAAGTGCCGTGTATACAGTAGACGTCATTGCCATTGAAATTTGCATTGTGCGAATTGCGTGCAGAAATTCTCCGCCTTCTGTGGATAAATCCACGGACGTCCGGTCCTGTCAAACGTCGCACTATCGCTGGAAAAGGTTGTGGTAAAATTACGGCGCCGGTATTCGGAGCATGTTTCAAGGGACTTTGATCGGTCCGTGTTGTGTACTTTGTGGGTGAAAACGACGACGAGACGTGTGGGAGTCCTCTCGCGAACCTCTGAGCGCCCCTCCCGAAGACGGAAAGTGTTTAAAGTATGCTTATTGGCGATTCCGGCGTAGGGATACGGCTGGTCGGGAGCGCTATCGTGCAGTAACATCATCCTACTAACGTGGTACTGTTGTCACACTATTGGTCTAGGATATTGCTAAGCATTTCACGTATGAGAATATTGAGCGAGGGCTGAGGGAATTACGTGATCATGCTCATCAGAATACTAGCGTTTTCGTTTCACCCGGTCTCAGATCAGCGAATTGGGTGTACGTCAACTTGTTTCGCCCCCTATCTAAAGGTATATCGAATCTTTCACGCGGCGAAGTATATGTATGGTGGCTGTTTAAGTTCGCTCGTCGTAGATCGGTGGCGTTCGATTCAGTCTGAATCTGAGACCGAGTGGATCGAAGACGGCTATTAAAACAACAATGAGCACGACAACAAGTGCGCGTAGTGTTTGAAGATTATTTGCACGAGGAGCCGGAACGTGGGCCGAATGGATGCAAGGCGTAGGAGGAACCGTACTGTTTCCCAAAGATTACATCTAAAAGGTGGCGGATTTGATGCAATTAGGGTGCATTAATTATAAGTGACGAAGTCCAGACCGGACTCGGTCGAACTGGTGAACATTTCTGGGGGTTCAGGATCATGACATTATTTCGGATATTGTTACCATGGCTAAAAGAATTGGCAATAGTTTTCAAGGGCTGCCGTCGTCACAACGCCGAAAATTGCCGAATGTTTGGGACAAGCTCGGTATTTAATACGTCCGGTGGTAATTGTTATTGCTGCTTTGGAAGTTATCGAGGAGGAGGAATTGCAGAACCGTGTACTTATTTCCTGAAAGGACTAGCAGAGATGATTGATGTGTATCCAATAATTGGAAATTTACGAGGCAAAGGACTTAGGATTGGAGATGAATTCATGCAGAATAAAACGACAAGAGAGCTATTGAGCTCACTTTTTGGTAGCTAATATTTGGGAGACGTAGTAAGTCGTTCAAGTGCATAAGCTCGAGAAACGCCAATATGTGTCAATAACAAGTAGTAATCGGGGTCTGCACACGATGTCGTGTTAAGTTTACTACGTGTTATACATTATTAATCCTACTTGACAAGGTCGTGGATTTACGGATCTCCGTAAACCCATTGACTGCTGCGCGTCCGTGATTAAGGCTGATCTGCTACTGATCATCACTTAACACGAACTATTCCTTTTTTTTAGGTACAATCTTACAAAAGATCGTTGCTCATGGTGCACATGGACGGACTGGTGCGCAGGCTAGGGAGCAGACACTATTAATTATAAGCCATAAGGTCTGGGATAACTTTACAAGCTAAGAAACATTGAACGCATATTATCGAATTGAAGGATTATACAATTAAACTGAAGTTTTGGAATAATTTCACAAGTTAATCCTAACTACTGAAACGTAAAACATTGAACGCATATTATCGAATTGAAGGATTATACAATTAAACTGAAGTTTTGGAATAATTTCACAAGTTAATCCTAACTACTGAAACGTAAAACATTGAACGCATATTATCGAATTGAAGGATTATACAATTAAGCTGAAGTTTTGGAATAACCTTACGGATGAATTCTAGTTACTGTAATCCTAAACATTGAAGGCATATTATCGAATTGTACCCTGACGGATTATACCTTTAAGAATATTATTTTTTTAGTATATTTTGTTTCTTTAAATTTTAATATTAAGTTCAAACTAAATACCGTAGTGGAGTATTGAGAATTGACTAATGCATAGCACCTACATAAATATATAGGAAGGTACTATAATCATATTCCATGACAATAAATTATGTATATACTCGCCAACAACTACATATGTGCGCACATACAGGGTAGGCAGAGCTATTCTTAAACTGATAAACGATCGAAATTTACCTTCTTTTTACTGGATATGATTAGAATCATTCCTTGTATTGTTGTATTACGCTTCCATATAACAACCTATAAAAATTTAGTACTTTCATGAAACCTTATATCTATTGAATTTAGACAAAAATAAAATGATGTGTTATTAGAGAACCTGAGTTTTCAGCTATCCTCTCTCTCCCCAGTTTTAGCGGACACGTAGTTATACCTAACTTTTAATTTTGGCTTGGGGGTTAAATAACAAACCTGTTTATATCGCGCTTTAACCAAGGATGGGTGGGAATTATCGCGATTGAGTCACCATCCACCTGTGACTCGAAAGAAAGCAACGGATTTGTGGATTGAAGCAATGATCCCGTTTCATTCGTAGGTAAATTTTTTTTTGTTGTTCTTTTTCCGGGCTATGACGTGTGATATAATGTAACGTCCTGGATTAATAGTGCCAGCACCATCATCGTACCCTCCCTTAATCTCACCGTCGCTGAGCAAGCGCACTAGCACACGTCCTCCTCTGGCAGTACTATTATTAGGGTTTGGCATTTAACTGTCTGGTAGACTTTTACGGTCATCATGCCACCCATTCCAAAAAAACTATCGTTACATTTTGAAAGGAGAGTTTGTGGCGGTGGATAAGTGGAACTTAATCAATTGTAGATTATCCGAATGTATGTTTTAAATTACATATAAAGTGGCTGATGGTAATATTCATTTGGTTGAATTAAACTCATATGCCTAACCAAGATTGAGCCTAACCCACGGTAGTAATATATAGCGACATAATACGCCTGAAGTGTTGGCGGTCATTGAGGTTTTCCGTGAATTTGAGTCGTTCTCTAATCTCTATGCAGTTGGAGCACACTGCGGAATCGAAAGGGTTGAAAGTTTACGTATTGGAAATCGGATTCAATTTTCAACCACAAAATTTCTTTACGGAAAAGTCACGAGCAACATTGCGGTTACTTTCTTTTGCGAATGGTATTCAAGTATATTTCAATTGTACGCTTCGCTTGTAGTGAAATAAGCCAGGACATAGCAAATTTGTGGGTTTGGTGTCTCATTGACATTGTTTCAGACACGTATTCCATGAAAAGCCTAATGTGTCCAATATTCACGAGATCACGTTCCTGATTAATATAGGAAATACATATCCAAATTGTCCTATGTACGCTTGTTGGCTATATTCTTATTTGTAAATAGCAATTATGTAGTTATATCATTTGCAACGTATTTTTGATTGTATGTATATGTATGTACAATAACTTCTTTTATGAGTTTACGGGTAGTTTATGAATTCAACTGATATTCTCAGGTGTTTGGACTGCATCCGTAATTCAAAGAATTCACTAGATTTCGACTCACTTTATGTGGAAGGAAGTAAAGTGCTCACAGTTCAATCGCACCAGCCCTTTTCGACGACAGGTTACAAAATAATTAGAAACATACGTAGTGCGGTCCAGTTCTTGGCCTCATATAGTAAATAGAGTGCGTTCGCAAAAATCTTTATGCAAGCGTCAGTGACAAGTCTCGACAAGCTTTACACAAAATTTCAATTTGCTGCTTCAATCCGTTTAATTGTAGTAAAGCTCGAACGATCACTCCGGCAAGTTGTTTTAAAAAATGTCTCAAATTGAGTTTCGCGCTATTATAAAGTTTTTGACTAAATAAGGATTAACGTCAACACAAATCAAAGAAGGAATGATGGCTGTTTACGGCGATTTGTGTCCATCATTTTCAACAATAAAAAATTGATCTAAATTGTTTCGTTGGGGACGAGAATCATTAGAAGATGACCCACGTGCGGGAGGTCCTATGACGGTGACTACCCCAGAAAACATTAAATTTGTGGAAGAAATTGTGACCGACGTCTAAAAACAAAAGAAATCGCAGCACAGACCGGCATTTCCAAAACAAGTGTTCTAAGGATCCGACATGAAAATTTAAATATGACAAAAATTAGTGCAAGGTGGGTGTCTCGAATTCTCAGAGCAGTGCAAAGCAGTGCAAAAGCAGCGTTGAGTAGAATGTTGTGAGCAATTTTTAGAGTTTGCCACGAGAACCAAGAAGGAGTAATCCAATCAATTGTAACGAGTGATGAAACCATGGTCTGTTACTATGATCCGACATCCAAAAGAGATTCCATGGAGTGGCATCGGAAAGGAGAACCCGTGTCAAAAAAAGCAAAGGTTACTCAAAGCACCAAAAAAGTGATGGCTACAATCTTTTGGGACTGCGAGGGAATCCTTCTGATTGACTTTAAGGAATCAAATACAACCGTGAACGCAAAATATTACTCTGACTTGCGGTTGCGTAAAAAAATTGTCGAGAAAAGGCGCGGAAAAATCAGCCAAGGTGTGCGCTTGCTTCATGACAATGCTCCAGTCCACACTGCTTCGCTTTCCAAGGCTACTGCTCGCGAATGTGGCTTCACAGAGATTGAACACCCACCATATAGCCCTGATCTGGCCCCATCCAACTATTTTTTGTTCTCAAAGTTGAAGGCCGAGTTAAGGGGTAGAAGATTCAACAGTGACGATGAATTTAAACAGGCGGTGTACGACCATTTTGACTCTAAAGATGCATCATATTTGTATAGTGGCTTAGAAGTTTTAGTCAGACGTTCTGAAAAGTGTGTGCAAATAAAGGGAGAATATATTGAAAAATAGTCACAGTTTTTTTTATTTGTGACTTTTCTTTCTATGTTAGGCTAAGAACTCATGGACCGTACTCCCAGAGGAAGAGCCAAAACAACCACAGAAGGACCCCCCATGCCTGTCATCGGTTTACATAAGGACAGAAAGCCTAACAAATTAAGGGAGAAAAGCTTACGACTAAAACTAAAAGCTAAAGTTTGAAGCGGTCACGTCAAACACGGATGTGCAGGAGATGCATGCTGGCAACTGCATTCTCCGAAACCAGTTTATGCCCTAGAAACGTCAACTGGACCACAAGGAACAGTTGACGCGCTATGCCCCACAAGGGGTTAGGGCAATTGAGAGATGCGAAAAATGTTCGGGACATAGGAATTTGTTCGTCTCAATGAGGTGTCCGTACAGGGAGCGTAGACTGTATACATATTTGTAGAAAATATATTTTACATTTTAGATCTCCTTGCTGTGCCGATCTATTGACTTAACAGAACACATGACCACACTTTTTACATGTTCTACTTGACAATTTCTTTTTTACGGATGGACAGAAAAATCGTAGTTCGACTGAAGAAACTCTTTAGCTACATATAGAGCTAGACGAAGTGGAAGATTAATATTAAATTGTTCTTCATCATCCACAATGAAGTCATCAGCTGTTTGCTATACTCAGGGCCGATTACAGGCAAGGCAATTTTGATGCTCCTCCTCACACTTTTTTAGGGGGGCACTTGGAACAGCGCGATTGTCAGAGTTCCACTTTTGCTGGGAGGATTTTGCTACTAATTATCGTCGATAAGTCACTCTCACTGGTAAATAAAGTTCAAGATTCGAAATTAAATCGTTCGCTCGCGTAAATTTGAGCTGTGAGAATCACATTCGATCGAATAAATAGCGAAATATTTAAAACTAAATGGAATTATAATAAAATCAGCTCCAAATTGACAAAATTCACTTAATAACATGATTGCTAACGTAATCAGCGTTCAAACTACCCCATCCCCTCTTGATATCAAAAAAAAGCAAAGAGGACACCCGCTCCTTCCTCTCTGATGCTTACGTAATACTTGAACGACCCCTTGTGGTTACAGTTGCAACAACACAGACAGCACCGGAGAATGATGCGAACCTAGTTTTGCCTTAAGGCGGAATTCCACTGAGGCAACATTGCCGCATGCTACGTGTCGAACAATGTCGCCGCTATCCAACAGCCAGCGGATCGGTGCGGCTTGTAGCATGCGACATTTGAAAATGTGTAAAAAAAACTGAAAACAGGCGACACTAGGCAACATGTAGCATGCCTCTTATCGGTCACTGTTGCCTCGGTGGAATTCCGCCTTTCGCTCTGAGATAACTGCTTCTAGACCGGGAGCTAACGACACTATTTTTTGAAACATTTGTTAAAAGATAACTTTTATTTTTTCGCGTCTTATGAACGCTTAACTAACATAAAATCGATTCCTGCTGGCGGGACAGCACTTATCAGCAAATTGTTAATTATATTAAAAAATAACGGTAAATTTTTAAAAATATTAAATGATGAAACTTTACATATACCTACAATTTCAGTAAGAACAAAAATTACTTCCTGCCAGTTGTATTTTAGGACAATTTACCCTGCAATCCACGTAATTATGTCAACAAAAAAAAAACCATTTGACTTAAAAGTTTCAATTTGAAATTTTTGTATCTTTAGTTTAAGTTTAAAACTAATAGTGAAAAAAAATTGCAGCTTTAAGGTGTGAGTTCCAAGGCAGCGACTGAGCGACTTGCGTTTGCGACTGTGAAAAAAACTATCATAACCGAGCAGTATTCGTGTGTAATTTATGTGAAAGTACAGTCGTACAACTACGGCCTGCATTCGACGATCCCCTAAACTTTACCCAAGAATAGTGCTCCGTTATGATGGTTTTTTTTCACAGTCGCAAACGCAAGTCGCTCAGTCGCTTCCTTGGACCACACCTTAAAACATTTAAATCAAATAAGTTTTTTTCTTTTTTTTTTTGACATACTATAATTATGTCGATGGCAAGAGTAAATTGTCCCAGTTAAAGTAAATAGTGGAAAAACTTATATTACCAGCCATTTGATTGAACCTAGCCTCAACAGGAGCAAAAGAGTCTGCTGATAAGGAACGTATCTCGCCGACTTAATATGTCAAAGCTAATAAATATTTTTTTTAACGTTGCCTATTTTCCGCAAGAAAATGATTCAGCAATTTAATTTTATTCTACCGCTCTGGACATATCAATTATTGTAACTGGCGGCTGCTTACCTTCGACATCTCCAACCGATACGCAGTTCCTCATGAAAGGCTCTCAGTTTTATTGGATTGCTGTTTCTTTGGATAATCTGTTCAAAACTTGTGCGCCCTCGATATGATATTACCAAATCTGGCCCGCTGGCACGGTCGTCGCGACCGGAAGCGATTGGTCCGCTGTTGTGCGAATTTCTGGTTCCACCACTAATTATGGCTTCCCTAAAAAAAAAAAAATATTTCGTCACGGCATAGTACAAAACAAAAAAAAATGCGACGACTCTCTTCTGATTCTCTTCTTGTAACACTATCCGAACTCTTGATCCAACTTCATTATCTTTCTGTTTTTTACCAACTGTTCAGGAAATCATACATATAAATGTTTATTGCTGGATTTCATAATATTGTCAGAGCGAATAATTGAATTAAAACTTTCACCTCTTCGCACGATATGATTGGTAAAATAAATTTATAAAAATAGTTGCATATAAAAACTGTTCACATGTATGACCGATGACCAACACACAATGCGCTTTATGCATATCCGCATAAATTCACTTTTTTTTCTTACTTTTTGATTAATTATTGTTTAATACTTTCTCTGGTTTGAATTACCGGACCAATGCAATGGCTTTCTGTTAATGCATTTTAAATTATCCAAAATGATAATTGTGGGAGTTAAATAATATATGTATGGAATTACGATTCGTTGGGTAAATTGTGGGGTTTGTTGTTTGTATTATAATTGAATAATGTTGAATTTTTTTTTATACATAGACAGGAGTTCAACGTAAGCATGTCTTTGCAGAGCAAAATTCAACTACATTCGAGACGCATAGACAGAATACTCCGCTTCATTTCTTTGCCGTAAACCGATAGCTATAAAACTGAAGAGGGTGCAGGGACGGGTATCACAGACCCTTTACTAGAGCTGGCGAAGTACAAAACGGAAGCGATTCTCAACAGTAATCGCAGAAAGAGGAAATCTCTGAAGATCAGAGCCGAAAGCAGCGTCATTACCTCTAAACCTCAAAATGGATGTTTGGACTATCTTCCCCCTGTGGTATGGGGCGTAACAATAAGCCACAATATTTGATGTGGCTAAATCGGATGGAAATGCATGCCTGCACACGTCTGACGAGAGAAGGGGGCCGGGTGACCCCCGACCCGGTATTTCAGAGGGTCTCGGAGTTTTGAAACACAAAAGCTTTTTAAGCCCCTGTTTCTCCCTCAATTGCCCTAATGCCTAGTGGGGCATAGCGCGTCAACTTTTCCATGTGGCCTAGTTGACGTTTCCGGCGTTTCGGGTTCGAATCCCGTCCACGACGACGTTCGTGGCCATGGATGTGCAGGAAGTGCATGCTGGCAACTGCATTCTCCGAAACCAGCTTATGCCAACGAAACGTCAACTGGGCTACATGGAACAGTTGATGCGCTATGCCCCACAAGGGGTTAGGGCAATCGAGTAGTTGACGTTTCGACGGCTTAAACTGGTTTCAGAGAATGCAGTTGCCAGCATGTCCTGCGCATCCATGGCCACGAACGTCGTCGAGGACGGGATTCGAACCCGAAACACCGATAGTCAAACATGAGACTGATGCCTCAACACATTGCGCTACCGGTCGCCCCCGCCCATGTCATGAATTATGTTCTACTTTTTTTTGTAGGGCGTTTTATTTAAATTCAAATCCTATTTATTTATTCAAGTTAAATATTTTTTTTACAATGAAAATTACAATGATTCGGAATTCAGATATATTTTTTCTTCGTAACTGTCTGAAGTCGTTCACTAAAAAAATATTTAACTTGAATTAATAAATAGAATTTGAATTTCAATAAATCGTCCCACATTTTCGTGTTTTTCGCTGGTGCTATGGGGCCCTAGCTATTACATAATTCTGGACCTGAATTTCACACTTCGGGCCCCTTGGTTTTTTCGGAATATTGGAATTTAAGTGCCTGTGGTATTTGGTCCATATTTTCCACAAATTAATGAATTGGCCGGCCTAGTTTATTGCAGTTTGGCACTCAGCTACGACACAAAGTGGGAATACAAATTTGATTTTTGCATTGGATTTGGTGTTTATCCGGCAAAAGGTGCGTTCGTTTGCGTATCTATTCAGTGTAGTGTAGGGTAACAAACTACGACTTTTGGATTTATCTTTAGGCTCGTTCTTTTGCGTTATCTATCGAGTGTAGGGTAGGATAACGAACACGCATTACACAAGCAACAAATCACTTGTGGAAGGTTCTACTACTCCTAAAGCTGCAAGTGCTTAAGAAGGACTCTGCGAACTATCCCCAAGTGAATTCACCGTATTAAATTTTAATATTTTGATATTACATTTAGTATTCGTGCTTTCGTGGACGAATCGACTTAGCTATTAGTGCGACAATACATTTTGCGTTTTTCTGCAGGAAGAGCAATCCCGCAAAAAACGCATTGTCGCTCAAGAAAAGAACCCTATAATTACACATTGCGTCTTTCTGCGGGAAGAGCTTGTGAAAGAAATAAATATATCCGTCAGGATATTGATGGTATCATTTTTGTAGCAATATAGTAGGTAAAAGTCGGGAGGCCGATACAATTTCAGACAGTCCTCAATGAATGCACTGCATGAATTTCGTACTGGGTGCACGAGTTTCCAGTTTGTCGTTGAACCAAAAAACGGAAGGTGAAATGCGTTCCATATACCACCGTGTGTTCATCTTCTCATTGCGTTTTTTTTTTTGCGGGAGAAGTCTTCCCGCTGTCTTTGGACTTGCTGCTGCAAAACGATTCCTGCAAACTGCAGCATTGTCGTTACGCATAAGTGTAATGCGTTCCATTTAAATGTACATGTTCGTCTTCTTGGACGACAATGCGTTTTTTTGCGGGATTGCTCTTCCTGCAGAAAAACGCAAAGTGTAATGTCACGCTAACGTTAAAAATTTTAGACGCGACGTTTAACGTCGAACGCTACCGCGCCTAATAACAACGTTCCCATTCATTTCCATGTGTTGCTAGCCATTAATTGCTTCGACGAAAAAAAAACGTCGCCGCTACCGCCATAGTATAAACGTACGCTAAGACTTTAATACAGAATAGCGGCCGATATATCGGTGCGTTGAGGCGTTAGTCTGATGTCTCAGCATACCGGTCAGTTACGGGTTCAAGTCCGGTCCATAGACAACAAAAAACGGCTTCTAATTATTTCTAAAGTTATAAATAGGTAACATAGAAAACATATTACAGTGGAATCACACAAAATATTATAATTTAATAGTTAATCAATTAAAATGTGTAACATTCGTCGTAGCTGAGCGAGGTTCAAATGCGGGCGGAGTTTGATGCCTTGGTCGTTCAGAACGTGCAGGACACCTAAATGTCAAAACCTCCTCATCAACTGATAGATTTAATGCGCGTTTGACTGCTAGTGCGGCTACCGGGGTAGTGTGGGCGGGGTTTCAAAGTGTCAAATCTGCCTCTCAAAGTTAAAAAAAAATCGCACGTCGGCCCGAGCGCCGAAACTACATGGGAAGTCTCTCACAGGATATACAAAAAAAAGGATTGACCGGCGAATATCGCCAACCGTCACTAGCATGGGAGCCCCCTGCCGGCAATGGGGCTCCGCGCTCCCTCTCCTAGCCTTGGATTGAACTTCGCAAAATTGTTCAACCCCTTTGCGAAGCGATAATGAAAAAACCGCGAAATAGTGCCTTGCTCATGAATGCCTCGTTCGCCACCGTAGTAAAAAAAACATTGTATCGCACCGCGTGCCGAAATGTGGGTAGCGCAAAACTATATATATATATATCCACTCAGTGGCCGAAACTGTCGGCTCTATGGCCAAAATATTGTAACGATTATGTGGCTCAATATGTGATACGCGTTAACCAAAATATGTGTGCTACTAAACGATTTAGCACTCTGGCAAAATGAGGGTGCTACCAATCCGTGTAGCGCTGCGGCAACGGGGGGGGGGGGCGCAAGACGAAGTATCGATCCAGTAAAATGTGTATCGCGCTCTGCGGCCAAAAATAAAATATAAAACAGTACCTGCTCTCTCGCCTGACTTCAGGTAAGATGTCCTTCGCCACAGTATGCTGTGTATCCACACCCAACGTCCAGTTTATCACGGGAATCGTCCTTCAGTTATCACGGGTCGAGAGCCTTTGCATTTTTCTGAGCCGTGCCAGCCGATTGAAAAAAACACGGAGTGGCGGCACGTCGAAAAGAAAACCCAACTTTTGGTCTAATTCACGCTAATGTTTGACGATGATCTTCCTCCACCGCGTTGATCGTCGTTCGTCGCCATATTCTTCCAACAGCGGCCATCCGCCGTGTAGGTTTTTTTTTTCTCTGTCGTCTAATCCTCTGAATTAGTGGACGTCGTTTCTGCTGGCCGGGCAACAACAGGTCCTCTGAAATCGCGGACACGTTAGCATGCAAGCCTCCCTACGAAAATGCAACATTCACCATGAATTTTGGATACACTAATCACATTCACATTCAATTTCTCCACGATGGAACACCGAGCTACCAAATGCACTCAAGATGGAATCCAACTGAATCTCTTCTGTCGCCTTCCAGACTGGAACGTGGAAGACTGAGCTCCTGAGCTCCAATTGGAGTTCATCTGTATGTTTTTACGGTGAATTGCAGTGCTTTGCGTGTTGCCACCCCTTTGCGATTCTGGCGGTTGCTGGTTCGAATTGGGAAAATCCGTTAGTCGAACGAATTTTTTTAAAAGTCGAACGATCCGTTCGCCGGCGAATCTTCACAACTCGAGCCAATCGCCGAAATTTATTTAGACGCATGCTACAAATGAAATCTGCCCTTATCCAGCAAAACTGATGTATTTTGAAGGCTTGTGCCATGATGACTCTTCCTACCAAACTAAAATTCAACTTTTACAGGAATCTTGCGTATAATACACCCAGATTTGGGGGACATGTCATACGAAGTAGCCCCCAAATCCAATACAGATTGCTGGGTGGGTGAGGGGAGGGGTAGATTTTTTGGGGGATAGTTCATAGAGCCTTTAGGAGGATTAAGTTTCTGGCGCTTGAAAATTGTTGTATGAAGAATTCACTTCACATGAATTCGATCTGTGAAGCCTCGTATACATATGAGCATATTTATGACTCTATGGGAAGCGTATGCAACGCTCAAAATATGATGACGTAAACAGTTCTAGCTGTTAAAATCTCAGCAGACTGTCTCAGCTGTTTGGAATTATTGTCCGATTAATTTTTAACTGGAGGATAGGTGGCGTTTAGCGTCTACCAATAGGAAAAAATTTAAATGCCTTATGGCCTTATGATGTGTACTTTGCCTACCAAAAGTTATAAATTTTCATATTTCTGGTTCCCAAAAGTCTCGAAAAATGGAGTATATATTCGTTTCAAATATCCATCTTATTTGTGTAAAATAAGCATTTGATTTGGAATAAATTTCGATCTTGTTGGCCATGTGTCTCGATCGAGCAGTAGAGAATGTTTTGTACTATCCAAAATTTCTCATTGACTTTTTCCCGTATATACGAGCACGTAAAACCGCTCATTACCAATTTATGCGAATCGAACAGCGCCACTCATTTCAATTTCAAAGTCAATTTTAACAACATTTTTGCAAATCATCCAATTAAATTAGTTACAAACGGTGTGGGTGCGATTTTTTCAATATCTACGAATATGCAGCTAATGATTTATTTGAAAATTCACTTTCGATTTCATTTCTCCTCGTCAGACATACTAACCAAATACCGTTGTTGCTTCAAGAAAAGAATACCTAACCGCATTTGGAAAAACCGCGAATGCTTTAAAATATCTGCACGATATAAGATACACACAATAATTCAAAATACATATAAGATACACGGCTTCCGTTGTGCCATGAAAAGAAGAAAGATATTGAATGAGTAGCTGATGAGGTTATAATGGTTTCGTAATCGGCTATTTTCGGGAAGCATTCAATATTAAGGAGCTCTCAAACAAAAAAAAGACAACGTACTCGTCTCGTATATAGTTAAGATATTCTTAAGATGCCGCCCACACATCCGCACATAAACCCAGTTATTAATGTCGTTTATCGTTTCGAGATTGTGTACATGTTTGGACAGTTATTTTAGCCGAATATTATGCATTAAGACTTGAGAGAATATTATGCGAATAGTTTTGAATGGCGCTTAGCTGAAGGGAAAACAACTTGAGATTGATTTTACTTTTTTCGTTTTGTTTTTGTCTTCGATTTGCAGTGCTTTTGTTATTGAAACAACAAAAATAATAATTCTTCAGTTCCTATAAAGTGTGGGATGTTATGTAATATTTTGAACGAATGATGGATTGATCAATTGAGGAGGATTTCGTAAAAGTGACATTGGGAAACAACTACTGGTACTGATGTAGCGAACAAACGGGGTAATTAGAAAGCTCTGCGCAAATTACAATGATGACCTCTGGAATATCATCACGTCATCATCATTATGAATCAATGTTGTCATGTCAAGATAATTGTTGTTCAATTAAAAAAAAAACATATATATATATATACACATACAGGGTGTCCCAATTGGATCGGACAAGCTCTCAATTACGCGATTCCCCATGCAATTCTAAGCAAAAACAAAAAGATATTAAGATTTCTTTTTATATTTTACACCTTAACCTACTGCAGGAATATTAATTTTATAAAATCGCCAACTTCACATCATATAAAAATGGGATTCCGTATATTTGTTCGTGATTTGAGGCCAAACAGCTGGATTGCCAGAATAGGTTTCAACGTTTTGATTTTTTTGCGATTTGTTCTCAGTCTCCAGTCCGACATGGTGGCAAAAATCGTTAATTTACTCGCTTAAAATCTCATCTTATTTCCAAGGAATTTTCGTCTGTATTTCATATTTGCTTTGTTGCATAAAACATCTTAACTTTATTGTGATCAAATCGAGTTAACATCATTTCAACCTATATCCTTAATTTCTGGCATTTAGAGGTCTATGAATGTGAAGCATTTACGAGCAAAGTTTAGGACAAACAAAAGTGTTATATTTTTTATGTCATCATCCTCATCATCGTGGCGCGACAGCCCGACGTCAGGTCTTGGCCGCCTGGATCGTTGTCCTCCAATTGTCTTGGTCACATTATCGCGTCCTCCAATCTTGGAGGCTCAGTAGTTGCGTGGCGTCCACATAACTGAGCTCTGCCAACGAGATCTCGGTCGTCCTCGCAGTCTCGCTCCGTCGACTCGTTTTGCGTTCATTACTCTCTTTGGCATGCGATCATCGTCCATTCGTTGTACATGCCCTGCCCATTGAAGTCGTTGTAGTTTGACGATTTTCGAAACTTCCAGCTCATCGTACAGTAACAACAATACAACTCATGGTTGTACCCGATGCGCCATCCATCTCGATCGCAAACGGCCCCGAAAATTCGCCGTAGAACCTTACGTTCAAATGTGCCTAGCATGTTTCCGGAGGCTTGAGTTAGGGTCCATGCTTCGCAGCCATAGCACAGCACTGGTCGTATAATGGTTTTGTAGACGCGGAGCTTCGTGTTTCTGTGCACATCCTTCGATTTGATTTTGTACACGCGGAGCTTCGTGTTTCTGTGCACATGCTTCGATTTCATTATGGGGAGAACCGAGAAAAAAGTCTTATTAGCTAACTGTATCCGTCGCTTGATTTCGTCCGTTTCGTTGGCGTCCCTTGACAAGTTGCAACCCAGGTATATGAAGTCGTTCACGAACTCGATGTTGAGGTCCCCCACAGTGATGCTCGATTGTGCAGGTGTCCTTGTCGTCGATTGCATCATTATTTAGTTTTACCATCGTTGATACGTAGTCCAACTTCTTTTGCAGCGGTATCGAGCGTATGCAGAAGTCCTTCTGCGTCGGCCAATCTTCGGGACATGATGTTGATGTCGTCGGCATACGGTGCTTATTGTGTCGACTGTCCATATTCAGAGCCCGAGTAGTGTATTCCAGTGCTAGGTTGAAAAGCGTCGGTGCCATTCCATCGCCCTTAAAGGGGTAAATTGCTTGTTTTAGAGTAAGGTATTAGCTGCGAATGTTTTACTTGCCGTATTTTATTGAGTTAATGCGTTTAGTACTGAAAGTTCGGAGTTTTTCAACTTAAAATGCCTGCCTCAGCTAAGGTGTTGGGTATACCAGGTATTCTGCTTCGAAAGGCTCATACTTAGGGTTTTTCCTACATTTTGATTTTCCCATTTACCTTCACTAGTATTTCATTATGTTTGATCCTGCCACCATTTTCCAATTTGGCATTGTAGTATTTGATTCATCGTATATGTCAGCGTTTTATAAAATTTATTTAATGAATAATAATAATAAATTTAATTATATTTATGTATTTAAAATAAAACTAACGATATGTTAATTTTGATATTTTCAGGAAACCATATTACGTGAATTACATTGTAAGTAGCCTTATTAGCCTTAGTTAACGCATTTTTGCCAGTTTTGGATTTTCGAGTTTTCATTTTGTTGATGATTTATAAGGAGACCAGAACTGGCATTTTTAACTTTATAGCATCACATCGGTTTTGTTAATTTTTTCATTGAGTTTTAAGACAAGTAATGCAAACCACCACTTCAACGGCATCCAACGATAACATCATTGAATGCCGTCCAAGTTTAATTTGGTTATAAGTTTTTACCGTTATACGTTATATCCATCAAACAATTAAAAGTTAACATTTAACTATTATTTGTTTGATGGATTCTGTTGAAGTTCCAAAACAACATAGTCTTGATGTAAAAAGGGCGGCGTGACTAAATTTTGTTTGAAGACAAGTATCTTCTGGATTCTGATCATAGATATATTTTGAACAGATCGGTAATAGTACTATCCCCACTCTGTGCTTCAGGTTATTTTCGAACCAACTCGCGCATGCACACTGCTACCCATTTGCACGCGGGGTCGCTATACATTCGGTAAATGTCGTTACGCCATCGGCCACTCAGCCGCAATTTTGACATTTACGAAGTCCGTCGCTCCTCGGGCCCCTGAATTTGCAAAAGTGAACAGTTCTAGCTGTCAAAACATCAGCATCCGGTATCAGGTGTTTGGTTTTTGTTTAGGATAAATTTTCAACCGGAAATCAGGAGTTGGGGTTTGTTTTGGATAAGAGACTAATCGAAGGCTAGGGGAAGGTTTGCGTTTATCCGATTAATAACGCTAAACAGATATTGAGAAAATGAAATTGTGCTAAATGGCAGTTTATTCTTAAGATAAACTTTAATCGGACATTGAGCAATCGGCCCTAAGTGTAATTGGGTTAGGCTGAACATTTTTGGGTGGGGATAATTGCTAAGTGTTCTTGTGGACTGCTTAGCAATGGTACACTCTACTTTTATTCTCAAAAAATATAAAATAAAAATGCGCTTATTCGTGACAAATGGGTAATGCATTTCACATCATTATAGATAGTCAGTTAGTCAGCTTAGTAGATGGCATATCGGGCGTTTGGGCAGTAGAGAAATAGTTATATTCTTAACTATGTGAATTTTTTCTTTGTATTTGCGCAGCCATTGGATTTGCAGTAAAACAAAATCGATCTTTTTAGACGATCTCAATGTCTAAAATATTTAACAAAACATTGTGACCATTTTCTCACCTTCCTCACAAAAATACTTAAAAATACGAGTTGAAAGTACAAAGAATTCCTTTAATTCCTCCATCGCAAGTATGCCAATCAAATATGTCAAGATTAACCATTTGGTGCGTGCTTCGCCTTACGAAGCACAAATGCTTACAAAAGAAACTTAGCGATAAAAATTCATTGATGCGTAAATATTGCACATTATCTTAAGTAGAGCGATCACCATAACTACAACAATAGGAACATAGCCGCGGCATTTGCTTGTAACAATACCAATTAACAAGCTAATAACTGGGTACATTAAGAGTTACTAGTACATCTATATTGCAGTGTTAGGCTCAAGAAAGTGGAATTTATTATGGCATTATGCTTAATATTATTACACGGATTGTTTATAGTAGATTCAATTGACGTAAGACAATATTGTGTATATCCGATTAGTGGTTACCAAATGTATGCATACGCCGATATTGGCTTTGCTCTAATTCTCATTTGCGAAATTCTCTCATACAAGTTGTCACAATACCATTGGACACGCGTGTCGTAGATAAGAGGGATTAAACGGATCACCCTCCCTCTCACTCATCAGTTTTCCTTTTTGTCATTTGGCGCGTTCATTTGACCCGGTCTTGCATCAAGAGTGATTTGAACGCCATGGATTTCAAATAGAAAATATGACAAACTCTAATTGGAAATCAGTAGTCTGGATGGCGCAAGGGTTAGCAGGTTCGCCTTCTATACACTAGGCCCCAGCTCGATTCCAACTGAATGCAGTAGTTTTCAATTAAATATGGGGTTTAACGTGTCGGACTATGAGCCCACATAGCTTTTAAATGAGTACCCATTTAAGGGGTAAATAACTCGACTGAGCGTATTGCCGATCACACACCTCTGCACAAGATACATCGTCACGATCTAGAAAATGGCTCATAGCTCATTTTGTGGCCATGGTCCAGATTGGACTGTTGTGCCAGTTATTTATTTTATTTTTTAATTGGAAATTGATATGAATACCATTTCATGCATTTAGCGAAGAAACCACGAGATCCAATAGGCGCGTTTTTTCAACAGCCATGGAGAGCAGAGTAGGTTAACACCACACAATTGTGTGTGTCGATTGCCTGACAGCAACTTTCACCCGAACTGTCGTTACGGACAGGTGGGGGTAAGTTTGAATTTTTTTAATTAACTATTTTGCTATATTTGCGACTCAATTTATCTACTCGAATCCAACACTTATCTATTTAAAGGATTATTTGTTGTAGTTGTTAATTTATCCAGCATCAATGCGTTTGTTGCCGCTTTTGTGAGTACTGAAACTTCCATTGCCGTTTCCATCCATCTTAGATCGCCCGGTAGCAAATAGTCTTTCAAGTTGGTTACTTTTAAATTCTTTTTGTTTTCTTTGAATACTTAAACTAATAAGATGGGTTGAAAGTTTTCATCTCTTTCCTTCCTAGACACCACTCTCATTTCAGGTTAGATGACGAGATGAGGTTAAAGGCCTCATTTGTTGATTTCGCTATGGGAGGCCCCCTACCAATTTTTCTGTTTTCGGCCGAGAGGGGGCATCAAGGTCGGGTGATTTCTCTTTTCATTTTTGTGGGTAGAGAAGGCCGTAATCTACCGCTATCAGGACCTCGGAGCGAATAGATGGCATCTGAGATGGCGGACACCAGGCTTCCTTTTTATACAGGGTTATTGGTTAAGTCGACCTATTCCTTGTAACACGTTATAATAGGGTCAAAATGCAACAAAATGAGGCCATAAATGTTAGACCGATTTTCAATGGTCACTGAGATATTTGAATTTTTAGATTTTTTTGAAATAACCTAGAATTTTGCCATTTAAAGTAAAGATAAAAAAAACTACTAAGGTAATGGGTTAAAACTTATTTTTGAATTTCAGTCAACACTATAGCTGACATTTAAAATTTTAAAAACCCATCACAATTCGAAATTTTTAATTTTAAATAAAAAAAATTTTTCTTAAATTTTTTTTTAAGTTGATTTTTAATGTATTTTAGTATTACTAAAAAAATTATATGGCACGGAGTCTGCAGACCACTGAAAAAACATACTCGTATTGTCAGCTTTCCAAAAAGGTGTCAATGTCAATACAAATATTTCAAATGATTGAAAAAACTAGCTGCAACTTGTTCGGGGACCATCAAATCACTCGTCTCGTTCATATCTGCTTACATCATATGATGCGTTTTTTATAAGAATTCTGATAATACCATAGCTTCTGTTACATTTTTTATCAAGCGAAATGATGGTCCCCGAACAAGTTGCAGCTAGTTTTTTCAATCATTTGAAATATTTATATTGACATTGACACCTTTTTGGAAAGCTGACAATACGAGTATGTTTTTTCAGTGGTCTGCAGACTCCGTGCCATATATTTTTTTTTAGTAATACTACATTAAAAATCAACTTAAAAAAATTTAAGAACATTTTTTTTTATTTAAAATTAAAAATTTCGAATTGTGATGGGTTTTTAAAAATTTTAAATGATTAAGAAATGTCAGCTATAGTGTTGACTGAAATTCAAAAATAAGTTTTAACCCATTACCTTAGTAGTTTTTTTATCTTTACTTTAAATGGCAAAATTCTAGGTTATTTCAAAAAAATCTAAAAATTCAAATATCTCAGTGACCATTGAAAATCGGTCAACATTTATGGCCTCATTTTTTTGCATTTTGACCCTATTATAACGTGTTATAAGGAATAGGTTGACTTAACCAATAACCCTGTATAAATCCGAAATTTCATTCACCTATTGTGTTGTCCTTACCTAAGCATGAGTATTCGCTTTTTAATATGGATGGACAAGAGGCAGTGAGTGGCGATGTCCCATGCCCGTATCCCGAGTCTGAGCTGCAGCAACAAGCTTATGCCGCTGCTTAGCTCACTGAGTAGCCAATTTTGGCAGCTGTCACCACCGGACCTTCACGGTCATACAAGCTCCGTCCCCATTGACACCTTCGGATGTCTGCATCGTCCATTACAAATTGCCGGCGAGATCACCCGATTTGACCGTTCCAGACTTTTTGTAGGGTTTTTGAAGTCACGGGTTTATGTCAACAAACCCCTGATTCTTGAAGCCCTCAAAGAGAAAATCCGCCAAGAATGCGAGAACCTATCGCCGGAAGTTCTGGCGAAAGCGATGGAAAAACCCTAAACCATCATCAACTCTGGTGGCGGCCCCTTGAATGATATCATTTTCTCGATTTGATGGAAAAAAATTAAGGTATCAAATAAACTACAAAGAGAACCGAAGTTTCTCATTCATAAAAAATATTACAGCCAAAAAATAAAGTCTCAGAATACCATCAAAAGTAGTAATGGTGCATTCGCCTCAACATCCGGGATTATATGATACCCATCTTGCATAGATATCACATCATTGCCAGGAATGTCCGTTTTTCCACACCATTGGACTCAAAATGCCTTCAGCAGTAGTCTAGTGCATTCGCCTCAACATCCCCGGTCCTATAATACCCACCTTATCTAGATATTACTTCAATGCCAAGAATGCCTTTTTCTCCACACGAAAGGACTCGAAATGCCTTCAACAGTAGTCTAGTGCATTCGCCTCATGACCCCAGTATGATACCCATCTGGCTTAGTCATCGCTTCATTGCCAACAAAGTGCTTTTTTGCTGGGAATATCCTTTGTTCCACACCAAAGGAATCAAAATGGTATAACTCATGACCAAAGGACTCAAAATGCCTTGATAGTCGTAGTCGAGTGCATTGGCATATATCGACCGAATCATTTCATGATCTCTCTTTATCATGAAATGATTCGGTATGTAATGTATTTTCTGACGCACAATGCATTTCAGAAATGTATATAATATATATGCACCTCGTACCCTGTAATAAGGGACCTGCTAAACAAGCATGTGAAACAAAAACAAGAAGTGAAGTAGATGATAGTAACGCCAAATTGACTAATATTACGTTTATTGATATATTACTTCATCTGCAGCGTAATCTGGGTGTGGTGAGTTTAAAATTGTATGTATATGACAGTTGCAGATGAAGTCAGCCGGCGCAGATGAAGTAATCTGGGGATAGTGTAAACGTAATATAACATGTTATGCATCCCAACTTTCCCCAATAAAACTATTTCCGTAGTAAAGTGAAGACTTTTTAAACAGAAGAAAAAAGCGAATGGTCCAGTACATATTTTTTTTATTAAAAATAGGCACATTTATAATGCAAAACAAAAAATATATCAAATATAATATACACAAATATAACATTTTTCACAATATCGCTCAAGTCTTAAAAGTCTAATCCCGACCATGGGTCGTCTGTCCAAGGATTGAAACAAATCTAGAAAAGTAAAAAAAATCCTAAATTAAATTCTTCCTTCCTCAATCGGCTCAGAAGAGCTTACCTCTCATAAGTTAGACTCGATTCGTTTAAACCTTTTTTGTTCATCTCTTGTCGGAATGCCTCTGGCCATAGTTTCATCTCAATATTGTCGGAGTTGCGTTTTTTCGGTATAGCCTTAAGAACTCGCGGAAAAGTTGTGTTCACAGTAGGTTTGATGGCGGCCACCCGTTTCGATGCGGAGTCGTGAATTGTCAACTGTTGCTTAGGGTCGGCTAACTTTTCGCTAGCAACACACAAGCATTTTTTAAATATTTGAAACAGATCACGACTTACATCTGTCATTCCTTGATCACGAATGCTTCGAATAGTGTGAACTAAGTTGCAGAGTTTCTGTGAAGACTTATCACTTTCGATAAAAGAATTGTAACTGGCGTTGGGTTGTTTAGGAGTTGATTCTGCGATTGGGGAAGATGTTTTTATGCAGGATGCAGAGATGGATATATTTGACGGTTTGGATGACGAATCGTGACAGGGAAAAGAACTGTCTTCACAAGGTTTCTTCAAGTCGTCTTCTGATTTCGGGAAGCGTTTGAAAACTTGTTTCTGCGGTATGGGAGATTTTGTCGAGGTCATGTATAACCTTGAAATCTCCACTACAAATTTTGGTCTAGATGATTTTATCGAATGGGTACCTTGTTTGGGAACATCTTTTGTAGATTTAGAGTCGTTTGATTCTTCAGGCGATTTCGGTTTTGCCGAACCTTGTTCGAAGAGAACTCGAATTTTTCGAACTGAATTTTTGGCAAGGTCGCATAAATTTGAACCATGCTTCTTGATAATCGATTTGGTTGGCCTCTGACTGATCTCGCCACGGCAGGCTGCTTCGAATTGATTAATGCGATTTTTAACCAAATTTTTGGAAGGTTTGGGAGTTTCTACTTTTACTCTTACATCATCCTTAATCGAACAATGTTGATTTGTTGTGGGTTCTTGTAGTTTTTCAAAGATCGGGGCAGTCTGCTGGATGACCGCCTTTCGAGGTAACACTATTTTTTCTGTTGTGGATTTCAATTCTTCCTGGGGATTATTTTCTGACAATTGCTTCGTAGTATGAGTTGAAAGTTGATTGAAAAATAACACCATATCTTTCACTTTCAACATTGGAGCACAGTCCGGATCCTGGTATTCGATTTTGCTAGCAGCAGATTCAATTTGTTGCTTTGGAGGCCACATCCTGGTTTGTGCAGTCATCATTGGAGCAAGGTCTGATTTTTGATTATGGTCCATTCTGCTAACAGCAGGTTCGATTTTTTGCTTTGGAGGCCACATCCTGGCTTGTACGTTCATATTTGGAGCACGTTTTGATTTTGCAAATTCAATTTGATTCACAGTTTGTTCAATGTTTTGCTTTGGAGGCCACTTTCCGCTTGAATTTGATTTAATCGATGGATCTGCAACAGCCGATTTCGGAGCTGCGACAACCGACTTCGGTTTTGCTGCAACCGACTTCGGTTCCGTGACAACATTCTTGTTTCGCTGTATACAACGAGATACGACTTTGGACTCTAGCGTCTTCTTTTCAACCGGAACTTCAACATCACTTTCAGCCGAACAGCATCCACTCTCGTAGCCGTCAAGATCTTTAAACAATTTCTCAATATCAGCCGATAAATTTTTGATATTAACCGCAATATCGTCGTAAGCACTCGAAGCTATTTCACAAAACTCTTTTTCATTTACTTCGCTAACTTCATAAATTTCCTCGCGGCTCTTGTACACACTTTTAGCGTTAATCGGACATAGTTGCGAAACGCGACGTTTTTCACGAGTTTCCTCGATAAATTTTGAACTGTTGAGGAATAAATCTAAATCTTCACTTGAAAATTTCGATGTATCTACGATAAATGCACTAGACGTGCTATTCAAATCTGATTCTAGCATGATGATGAATTTCGTAGAATGTTTGCTATTTTTTTCTAATTCGCTGGATGTCCTGACTTGACTGGCCAATGATAAGAACTGATGTTCTGTGCTGAATTCTGCGGTGATTTTATCGTATCTATTTTCCAACAATGTGTTACCTGTCACAGATGCATGATATGGGTTGATGCAAATGGAATTTCGGAATATGGGCTCATTAAAATATGCAGCCTTTGTTACCTGGGCGCTATTGAGAAAGCCCTAATTATCTTTGAGTTTGGTGACGAGTCTTGAAAAGGTGTCATTAGGCGATCACGAATTTCAGAAAAAGGTATAAATGAGTTTATTGCTTAATGACAGGTATGTCCCATCGATTTATTGGAATTGAGGGTTTTATTTTCTTTCGACGAAATATGTCGTCGTATTCGGAAATTTCTGGAGATGAACTGGAATTCGTAGAAAGAGATCCACTTGTTCACAATTCGAAGATACCTACGCGAGCCGAATTTTAAGGATAATCGTTTTCCGCGAATCTGGACTGATACTTCCTGTACCTGAGTTTCATCAAACGAATGAACAACTCAAAGTAGAATTAGCTAAATTGACAATCTACTTGATACGGCACAAAAATACCGACTTTCTAAATAATTTTCAATCTCAATTCTCGTGATCATTGCATTAGTTCACGAAACAATAGTGCATCGACTTAATCACCCCTGTTCACCCACCTATGAACTTCCGCTTTCTCAGTTATGTTTCTTTCCAATTAAATTTCCTACCAATTTCTCTGAAGCGTCATTTCTTCTTATTTCTAGTCAACTTCATATCAAGAAATCTGACTTTATTGCTCATCTTGAATGTGTGGTCAAAGAAGCGTATCCACACAGTTACCGATGAAAATGATCGTAGATACAACCGAAAAGAAAAAAACTCCCTAACTATAAATTAACCTCAGCACACTACCATACTGTCTAGTCTAGAGAAAAAGATTGATATTGTGTACTGTATGAATGTGTAAGATACAACAAAATGAATATCATTATGCAAATTAAAATTGAAGATTGGAATCAAGAAAACTCTGCAGACTGTGGAGAAAACGCATACAGGTGTAGTATGGGTTTCGTTCATGGTTCAAGAAAGATTTGATAATCATCGCGTTCGTTTTCAATGTACGTACATACTCGTCTCGTACTCGTAGTAGTAGCCTAGCGAAGAATGAGTGATTTACGGATTGTATAGTTAATTAATTGCCTGGTTCATTCGGCTGGGGCGATTTGAGTGAAATTACGGGGTCACTAATTATCAGGGCGCAATGTGCCTGCCGAGATAGACTGCAGAATTACATTTTTGGTATGGCAGTTTGGACCTATACTGACCGTAATCAATAGATGATGCCATTAGGTGTTATTAGCAATTAGCTCATAACGGCTTTGTCCGTGAAGAGCGTATAGTCTCGCCAGTTGATAGGTCTGCATATTGATTGCCATATTCCCTATGTATTGGACCATGATTGGACCCCATAATAGTGGAATTCTGAAGAGGCAAGTCCACCGAGGTTCCTGCGGCATTGTCTGACTATTTTTAATGATGTATTGCGCTTTAGAGTCCGACAAGCCATCCTTCTTGTCAGACAAAAGGACTTTGAAACTTTAGAGAAGCTAGGTTAGGCTTAAAAGGCTACTATGTAGAACACAGTACACATAGGCCACCACTGGGTCGTTGTGAGACCATAATGCCTTAAGAGCCTAGTCGTCAAACGCCCCGGAGCTGTTAATAAAGCGATGTAGTAAAGGGCTACCGTATGTAATACAGCACACTTACACCAGATGAAGGTCCTTTGTGTTATCCTGGAATTGAATAATTCCTTCCGTCAAACAAAGTTGAACCATTCAGAGCTTATAGCAAAACGCAAGAGCTGACTCACATCCGATAAGTCTTCTAAATAAGCGTAGGCATATTCGCCGAGAGTTGACCTTCTTCTAAAAGCCAATACCGGGCAGGAGCAGAGCAGATGAAAAATACTTTTCTCTTCATCCACGTCTCCACAGCTTCAGAAAAAGTCATGGTGTGGAAGCCGGAGCCTCCTCGCGTGTTCCCTGATGACACAATGACCAGTAATAATTCCTACCACGAGCCTAATATGGTGCTTTTTCATAGACAGTAGTTTAGAAGTACGGTCCATGTTCAATGATGGCCATAATAACTTTGTATTGTGACTTGTGCTACCACTTAGCCATCCCCAGTTAGTCTTGTCTATTGCTGTGGTAATTGGTCTGTTTTTATTGCTGGGCATAGCGAGATCATGGCATATCTGAAGAGTTGTGTCGGTTGTGTAGGCGGCCAAGGCCCGACGTCGGGCTTTTGCGCCACGATGATGATGATGATGTGTCGGTTATACTGTTCCGGGCAAGCTCGCCAGCCCTGCAGACAGGGAAGCCGCTGTGGCCCGGTATTCAGCATATTATAATGTTGTAGAGTCTCCCCATCTCCGTACGGCAAGATCGACATTCCGTTACGGATTTCATGAGACTAGATAATATTCGAAAGATTTTACTGCAGCTTGGCTGTTGCTGCTATAGCCTTGCGGCCAAGCCAAATCACTGCCTCTTTAATCTCATAAACCTTCGCCTGGAAGACACTATAGTAGCTTGGAAGGCGGAGTAGTTAAGCCTCTCGGAGAAGATTCCAGCCCCTACCCACTCCTCGGTCTTGGAGCCATCCGCACAGATACATAACGAGTCAGTGCTAGTCGAATCGCACGTTTCCCAGTGAACACGGGAAGGAATTGGGCACGTATAATTTTTAATAAATAAAGCGATGTAGATGACCAGCACTTACGTCTTTTAATTCACCCAGGTCAATAAAGTAAAGGAAACCTAGACTATCCTTTCATCTACTCACCAGATTCTCCTCCTCGTCTCTGGCATGCTCACCTATCAAGCAATGTCCTGTAATGATCCCCACAATCTTCCTTAGATGCCTTCTCTCCAGCATCAGCAACTCCGAGGAGTGGCTAGATTAAACGCCGCCACAGTGGGCAAAAATCACTTTTTAGGCGAACAAAGTTATTTTGTGGGGATTTAAAATGTTTTTAGGTTGCTGAGTAAGAATAAAATCATTAAAAAATTATTTGATTCATATTTCATAAGTTTTCGAAAGAAAGATGCACAAAATGTCTTCTATAGGGCCATTAGATAAGAACTATCTTTCTTTAAATTGAAATGTGTAGAAGGAAAACGGTAAAAGTTAGCGATGCCATTTTTTTTCTTATTAATTACTAGCTTTTGACATTTTTATTTAAAACTAATTTCCTTCAAATTACCGCAATACGATACTAAGGACTGGGATTCCTTAAGCGCGGAGCGAGCGAAGCCGAGACAACAGACTGTTGCACCCAGAGTACGCGAAGCGAGCGTTCATTTCTCTGTGATAGTGAGGGTTGTGATCCCTTAAGCGCGGAGCGAGCGGAGCCCACAAAAGCGACTGTTCTGCACTATAATTTAGTTTATAACTATTCCGGCTTATAATTATTCATAGAATATCTTGCAAGCATACGCGCATACAACAGATAAATATGAATCAACAGACTCTTGTGTGCGCTCCGCAAATAGATAGAGAACCCACGAAGAAATTGTTGTATTAGATCTTAACGAAGAAGGTCCTTCTGATAATTCTTTTAAAGCCTTCGCTAAAGTTAAGTTTTCAGACACATGGAGAGAGACATGCACAGTAAATGTCTGTTGTTCGCAGCGAATATTTAATAAGGTGCTTATTTTCCTTTTCTTGGTTTTAATGCATGATTCTTCTATGATTTTCGAAATAACAAACTGGAAGTCCTTACCTTCTAGCTATGTGGACAATTTACTAAAGAAAACATCAGGTCACCGATGACACTTCTTCCTCCTTTCGTTGACTTTCTTTGAGTAATCAAGCAACGAATTTTGTATGGACTCACGTTTCGGTTCCATCGATTTCGTTTCCACCTAGTGCTAAAATATACCGCTGGAGGCTTTCATATTTTTGGGTATCCAACTAATATTAGATAATACGGAGAATCAGAAATGAAGAAACTTTGATATCAATTTTGTGCACCTAATTTACTCATTTTGCTACTGTGGCCGGCCAAATTTGCCTTGTAACATTGCATGTAATTCCATTTAGCCGTTCGATATTAGCACGGTTGTCTTGATTAGCTTCTTGCATGCTACAATAGGTATTTTCACAGGACGAAAGCACCCTATGTCCACATTGGTGGTACCCACCCGAGCCAGCTCGTTCGCCTGGCAGTGACCGCTGAAACCATTATGCTCTGGAATCCAGCTCAAAGTGGTGTTGAAAAAGTCGCTGAGCTCCTTGAGAGCAGAGCGGAACATCACTATGGGTTTCGAAATAAAAAGTTGCAGCATCCAGGAATTTCATCGCCACCTGACTATCAGTAAAGATAGTAATAGTCCTAGCAGATACGACATTACATCCCAACCAAGCCAAAACTTCGGCAATTGCAGTGAACTTCGCCTGGATGACGCTTCAGAATGCTGGAAGATGGAGTGAAAAAAAGCGAAAATCCAGTCTCTTTGAAAAGAAACCACCGCCCACACCTTTTTCTGTTTTCGAGCCATTGGGAAAAAAGCTTATAGCTTCCAATTCTGGAGTTCTGCTTATGCCCCACTTTTGTCTCGAGGATATTAGGCTTTCCGACGGTAAAGGAGTTCGATTCTACTTTGATTTGCGTGTGATGCTGCACCTAAACGGTCCTTCAGCTATTTTCTTCCAAAAATCCGCTGCCATGAAGCGTCGGACCATCAAAGCATTTTGCCGGCAATCCGTGCTTGTGCCAAGAATAGTATCTGCTCTGTCAATGTACGCATTTTTTATGGCATCCCAGTGTTACATCGCCCGATAGATATGTTATAATTTTTTTTTATTGGATACTGAATACAAATCGGAGTTTCACCTTTAAAAATTTTACCTGTGAGCCCTTTTCTTGATCAAAATGACACATTTTTGCCTTTTTTTTCGAGTTCTTTTTAATGTCTTAAACTATGCATATCATGTACACACATATTAAGTCACTATTACTTTTGTAAGTAGATTAAATTGGCTAAAATTAAAAATAAAAATCGCCACCGTATGTTCAGAATATTCCAGAAGTTAGCTTTTCGGAAATTGGAAATTTCTTCCTGAAACGTGAAAATTTGTTTGAGAAAGAATTTTCAATTGCTGTCTTTTGGAAACTTTTGGGCGCATTAAGTTGTTATTGTCAATATGTTTTGCTTATCACAAAATCGGAAATTACTTGTATCGGTTGATTTTCATTTGAGTTTATTTTTACTACAGTATTGATTGCTATCTTACTCCTGGCTTCAAACATGCAACAATATTATTGTTGTCAAGTATTAATTTCCGGCAAAGCTACCTCCTTTTCAGGGTGTTATTGATATGTTAGTATTATTGACTACGTGTCTACTGAGTATAAACATGAGGCCATGTGATAGGGAGATGTTCTAACATTATTGAATAATGTTGACATTAATACTCGATGAATGTACAACTCCTGGGTTTCTATTAAATTTTGCAGATACGGATCATTCAGACAGCAATTGCGGTGTCGGTCGCGTCCGTGAAATACGCATGTGGACATAGGGGGGTAATCATTGAACGCTTCCAATATAAGATGGTTTCTGAATCTTTCTACCATCACGACTCGCTTAGAGAGAAACAAGTCATACGCGACCCCGTTCATAGATTTAGGGCCGTTTTCTCAATGTCTGGTTAAATCTTATCCTGTAGATAAACGCTAACCGGCCCTTATCTTCCGGCTAAGAACCTATCGGACAATAATTCCAAACAGCTGATACGTACTGCTGAGATTTTGACAGCTAGAACTGATTACGTTCGCACATTCAAATGAGACAATTAAACTGGTCACAAGGAACAGAGTTCTGGATATTCATTCGAAGGAAACGGATCTGAAACCAACTCAGCCGCAAAATAATGCTGAGAGGTGGCACAGACGTAGAATAGAATTGAACAGGTGGCAGAATTCCGCCAAGAAAATCAGCCGACTTTCTACTGCATTAGCGGCGCTTTGGACCGCATTATCATATTTTAAGCGTTGCATGCGCTAAGGTTAAATTTAGTGTTCCGGATAGCTAACTGGCAGTTTAACCGGACATTGAGAAAACGGGCCTTAAAATACTAAAAAAGTGGTGATAACATTTTTATGCATTTCTTATGGTCTTTCTTTTTTTCAGATTTGTTTAGCTAAGGTGTTTTAACAAAATTTTAAAAATATATGAAAATATCGTTGTTTTTTTCGTGATTTTCCGAGATTCCGTCCACTTTCAATTTTTTGCGGATTTTAGTGTGGTATTCCTCCGAACAGTTTTCAGTAGAAGTCATTTGACTGGACTATAATATGAGCCCATGGAAAGCGTTTTGAAATTTTTAATACTTTTCGCAAAGGCTAGGCGACGTCGCGTCGTGTCTACAACCCAGTCAAAATTAGTCTTGCTCTTATCCCCAAACATTTTTATGTTTAACACCCCTTTCCGGGAACATTAGGTATTCCAAAGTCCTAAGAGAATACGAGATTAACTTCAGTAGCCCGGAAGCTAGCGACACTTTTCGTTGCCATATTTATTAAAGCTTGGTTTATCATTTTATTTATCGTAATAACTCCTGCCACCTCAACAACGGTCATCAGCATAGTGTTTACTCCTCCTGAAGCCAGGTCCCTCCAACTGGCTGGCAGCATAAGTTTTTCATTATCTTAAGTGCTAAACTAACGGGAAAAAATCAGATTCAACATTTAGGCCCGTTTCCTCAATGTCCGGTTAAACTGCCAGTTACCTATCCGGGACACTAAATTTAACCTTAGCGCATGCAATGCTCAAAATATGATAATGCAGTCCACAGCGCAGCTAATGCAGTGCAAGTCAGCTGATTTTCTTGGCGGAACTCTGCCACCTGTTCAATTCTATTTTACGTCTGCGCCACCTCTCAGCAGCTGAGTTGGTGCCAGATCCGTTTCTTCGAATGAATATCCAGAACTCTGTTCCTTGTGACCAGTTTAATTGTCTCATTTGAATGTGCAAACGTAAACATTTCTAGCTGTCAAAATCTCAGCAGTACGTATCAGCTGTTTGGAATTATTGTCCGATAAATTCTTAACCGGAAGATGAGTGCCGGTTAGCGTTTATCTAATTAATCCCATCGCCGGCAGGAGTAGTTTATCCTACCACACAAATGACAGGAAATAATTTTCGACCTTCTAAAATGTCAATGGAGAATAAGTGAAGTTTCAGCTTTTAACATTTCCTAAAATTTACCTTGCTGCCTTGAAAAATTGCAAATTTGGACCCTCTTGCTGCTCTTATACCTGTGAAAAACGCACTTTTATATTTGGCAGTGGGGAGGGGGGTCAATTTGCCATGAAATTTTCGGGGTTTTTCGTCTAGAATGGTATTTTTGTTGTTGTTGGGGGAAGGTTCAATCTGCATTTTAAGGCAAAATTCAGCTCTCTAGCTGCCGTAGTTTTCAAGCGAGAGCCATTTGAAAAAGTGCATGTTTGGACTTGGACTGCTCTAAAAACGGAAATAAACGCACTTTTATATTTGGCAGCCGAGGGGTCAATTTGCCATGAAATTTTCGGGGTTTTTGCAGTTTGCAATTAAACTCTATAGCTGCCGTAGTTTTCGAGTGAGAGCCATTTGAAAAAAGGCAAGTTTGGACCCTTTCTTGGTTTTTAGAAAATATTTTGAATATTCTAATATTTTATTTATTTAAAAATCATACATCAGCTCCGTTCGTGACTTGCAGTTTTTCTAGAGAAAGCGCCTCAGAAATTGGAAAAATTTGTTTGAGAAATGAAAAATCTTGGGTTTGGTGATGTACATATATTGACAAATAAGGTAAAAATGTGTTTTTTTTGGGGGGGGGGGGGGGGGGTACGAGTATTTTGGGAAACAACTGTTTCGCACATTACGTAATTATACACGTAGGGATAGATCTTCCAAAGATGTGAAAAAATGTGAAAGGAAATTAGGGCAAGACAAGTCATGAGTTTTGAGATTAAAATCAATCCTATTTATTTTGTGTAATACTATATAAAAATGGAATAAATATTATAATGAGACTCACTTAGTTACGAACCAAGTTACAAAATTAATAGATACTCACATACTTAATTCGGCTAAAAAGCAAATTGTCTAAATTACCTAAATTAAAATTTCCCAGGTATTAAAATACTTTTAATAAAATGCCGTTGTATGATGGGCACACCGAAACAACAAAAACATAAGTTTGAGAAATTCATCTCATAGAAAAACTGTATGAATATTAACAAAAAGTCAATTGTTTTGTTTTTTTTTTTCGTCTGAGGCATTATTTTAAAATTCTACACTAATGCAGTAGTGGCATGATAAATTGGCATGCGGCCGTTTACAAGAATTAACCAAAAAACAAAGGCCTACGATTTATAGTGCAATATCATTGTACACATTGCTTTCATTTCACATTGTGTAAATGTGGTGAAAAACAAAAGCAAAAAAAAGCAGTTGGTTGAAATACCCGTAATTAATTCGTTTCACTTTCAGCTGACTCTCGGCGATTGATCAACTAAAATTAGGTTTTTTATAGAATGGAAGTTTACTTTGTTTAAATTTCTCATGCTACGTTTTTTAATTTATGCTGTCTTTTTGCAAAAATTTGAATGAAATCATTTCAATCATGTATTTCTTGGTTCTCGTTGGATATTAACAAAATCTATAATAATTTAAATAGTTAATACAGACACAAAATGTCAAATTTTCTTTGTACGTAGCTAATAGGTTAAATATAAGGACTATGTAGTAGGTTAGTCATAAGGACTGCCATGCTGTTGATGACCAGGCTACACATTGATCCTGACTGATCTGTTGCTTTACTACACAGATTTTATTAGCGCGACCATCAAACAGGGCTCATTAAGAATTCTTCCATCACGCGAACGTATCCGACTCAATTTGATTTCTCCTAATTCTCCGTATGAATTATTGAATTCCATTCGGCAGTACTTAGCTGTACTTTGTTCAAGCACAAACACTGCCACTTAACAACCTGGACCTCTGCAATGAACCCATTTTTACCTCCCCTGTTTGTGTTGTCTTCCCCAGGCCTATGAATTTTTGTTAATGCGTAAAGGACAGGGGCAACGAGCGGCGAAAACCCCGCCCACATCTCCCAAACTGAGCTACAGCAAGCATAGGCCGCTACTTAGCTCGTTGAGAAGCCTTTTTCTTCGCCAGATGGCACGGCCCGACCTTCACGGTCGTTATGCTACCTAAGGCTCCGTCCCCGCGGGCATCTTCGGATGCCCACCAAACCGTCCGTTACATATTTGGCGCCCAACGTGGGGCCCATTTCTGGTACAGAACAGAATTAAGAAGGACCTCTTTGGGTTCCTCTTTAGTCTTTCCACCGATTTGTATCCCCACAAGCACATTAAGGCTACTTTCTCTAAGTCTAAGGACTTAGCCATTTATACTTCACGTATTTTCCCTTCCAGTAGCTGTGCTTTCCTCTGTAGCACCCCAATCCTTCCTATAGAGTAGATTATCCTTTTAGAATCAGTTCAACAAGGAAATCCTGGTGTTGTGTTTGTCTTTTGTGGTTTAGCCACGTATTTCAGGCCTCCATAAATGCTTTGATCAGGCGGCCAAGGCCCGACGTCGGGCTGTCGCGCCACGATGATGATGATAAATGCTTTGAATTGCCGGCTTTTGGAACATCTTCGGTGACTAGACGAAGCGCGGAGGAGCAGCCCTGGATGCCTTTTTGTTTCCCAGGATTATCCTTTTAAGTAACGTAAATTTTTTTTCTGAACACAGCATTACATTTTTCTATTGTTCATGTGCTCAGCAGCTTACAGAGTTTATGAGTGAATTACGGCAAGGAATGCAGTGTTGCGCCTCTGCTGGCCTCAGGATTCTCTGTAACTTGTTGATCATATGAATAATGGGGAAATATAGCATTTTTTTCTCTTTGATAATTTTTCCCCTCTACAATGGTTGCCGGCTGACTCCGGTGCCCAGTTCTCTTTTTTTCTATTTTTAGCAGCACACTCTGTCCTCAGCTTCTTCTTCTTGGCAGGCCTCGAAGTAGAAGCTGCCCTGTAATGAACCATATTATGGTCTGGTAGTGCTGCTCCCACCGGCAGATCGAAGCAGCACCTGATGAGTACTGATCTGTTGGTGGTACGAAACCAGAGGCCGAGGGTCCCATTACACTCGAACCCAAGTACGACCGCGTGGGCGTCTGCTCCGTCCGCCAACCATTCCATCCTTATCGACAATTTTTTTTATTCCCCATTTTTACCTCCCCTGTTTGTGTTGTCTTCCCCAGGCCTATGAATTTTTGTTAATACGTAAAGGACAGGGGCAACGAGCAGCGAAAACCCCGCCCACATCTCCCGAACTGAGCTATAGCAAGCATAGGCCGCTGCTTAGCTCGTTGAGGGGTCTTTTTCTTCGCCAGATGGCACGGCCCGACCTTCACGGTCGTTATGCTACCTAAGGCTCCGTCCCCGCGGGCATCTTCGGATACCCACCAAACCGTCCGTTACACCTCTCCGGATGGCAGAACAGAAAACTAGATTGACCATATAGCCGTCCCCAAGACATGGAGGAATTGTCTTTTGGACGTCAGGTCGAAGCGAGGTGCTGATGTTGGCAACGACCACCAACTTGCTATCGCAAAAATCTCGCTTACGAACGGCAGCTATCCAGCTCCCTCAAAATGCACGCATCTTGCCACGTTTTAATGTGCAAAAGCTTAAAGATCCATCTATAAGACGTGCATATTCTACCGCCTTGCACGAGAGAGCTATTGCACCACCACCTTGTGAGAATCCTACAATTGATGATAGATGAAAAGTCGCTAAGGAATTATTTCATTTATTTCGTGTAGCGTAACATTTGCGGGTCGATTGGAGCACTGTAGGAGAGCATTCATTAGCGACTCAACATGGTCTCTAATCTCAGCACGCAAGAGAGTTAAGGAACAGATTAACTCAGCTGCTGACGATTCAGCCAAAGACCAACTCGGCTGAATACCATTCACAACAGAAAGGCGTGCAAAGAAGCTTAAGACGGGACAAGCGAAGTTACATCAACGCATTAGCGGAGAAAGTAGAGGAAGCGGCTTACCGCGGTGAGAGTGGAAGCCTTTTTAAGCTTATTAAGCCATTAACTGGCAAATCTTTTGCAACAAAACATTCTGTCAGAGATAAAGATGGGTCTCTACTGGTAACCGAATAAGACCAACTGCGGGGATGGAGAGAACACTTCATTGAGGTCGTCAACAACAACTTTGGACCTTCGAATGCATCTTCATTATTAGTAGAAGATATTGGTCGCGCTCGGTGGCCGTGATCGTTCGGTCACCGCTCTACGATACTAATCTAGTGCTCGGAGATCAAATCTCGGCGCGATCAGAAAACTGCCTGTGAGTACTAATAGAACTCTCACAGTACTCCGAGCTTGTCAGTAGAAAGACGGCGCGGATAGGAGGTGCATGCTAGCAACTGTACTTCCGAAAAGTAGATATGCTATTGAAACGTCAACAAGAGATGTTGATGCGCCCAAGCCCCTGGAGGGGTCAAGGCAATTAGAGAGACCACCAAGCTGAAAGTAACTGCGGCTTTTAAATCGATGGATGCAGGTAAAGCCCCGGGGATAGATGGAATTCCGGCGGAACTTTTTAAAGCGGATGCCAATGCTACTGCGGATATTCTTCTTCCCCTTATCCAAGAGTGTTGGGAAACCGAGACTGTCCCCAATTAATGGGAGAAGGGCGTCCCGAAAAAAAGCGAACTGAGGGATTGCAAGAATTTCAACAGAACGACCTAACTAAAGTAGGAAGTCCAAAATAAAAACCAAATAAAAACTAGATCATACTTCCAACATCTGACCAAAATTTCAAGACTTTAGCTTCATTCTATCGAAAGTTATCGTGTGAACGGACAGACAGACGGACAGACAGACGGACGGACAGACAGACGGACGGACAGACAGACGGACGGACAGACAGACGGACGGACAGACGGACGGACAGACGGACGGACAGACGGACGGACAGACGGACGGACAGACAGACAGACAGACATGGCTAAATCGAATCAGGAGGTGACCCTGATCATTTATATATATACATTGCTATACCTCCGGAGCCTCCTTTAAGGTGTTACATATTTCCGTCGTGTCAAAAACAATATACCCTATACTAAAAGTCTAGGGTATAAAGAACCACAGTAAAGTGTTTCTGTTATTCAAAGTATTCAAATAAATCACTTTTGACATACAAAAATTAAAATTCAATTTCCTCAATTACCGAATTAACTACAATAGAATCGATTAATATCGTTTACAAACGCAACAATTCTCCAAAATCTGTAAGGTCTATAAATTAATTTGTTTCCTTGAACCTCTTCAAAAATATACGCACAACTCAATTTCCCTCGTTTCCCCGATTTTTGCGGTTCGATTAATACATACATTTCAAACTTAGGACTAATTAATTTCCCCTGTCTACACCTTGATTTTGTGTTGAAATCGAAACTGTACGGCCACCATTTAATTAGTTCCACGAATTCACATAATTAATTATGGCTACTGTTTAACCTTGCCTTCCGATACAGTTACATCTAATTAAATCACTCCACCATCGCCATCACAAACAACAAAAAATCAACCAAAATAATAACCTTAAATGTAGGTATATATGAAAAAAAATTAATTAACTTTTTTTTTCTTCTTTTTTTTAGGAAAATATTTTTTTGCGTTCGTTCGAAAAGGTCATCGTCATCCAACACGTACCAGTATCTTTTTGTTGCTCACTTTCAACAAGCTAGAAATTCTGCAGTGTCTTGCAACACATACGAACAAATTGAAAATGCCAGCATGACCTCGAAATATTGAAAGAATTAACGAAATATCGAATATTGAACGAATTAACGAAAAAAAAATTAAATCATGTTAATAACAATCGAAACGCAATATGCAAATTGTTTGATCGAAACTGATGGTGTCGTCATCTGTGAACGAACAAAATCAATGGGGATCTAGAAGATAGGCGACGAAGAGACGCGGATAAAAGCTGTGATCCAAAAAAGTCGAGTTTTGTTTGGATTTATTCGAAAATTCAGCTAATCCAATCGGACGCTAGGAAAAAAAAAGACATTTAAATATTCATATTTTACTGTACAAATTAAAAGACGACACTCGGGCCATTAATCAACAAAATCAAAATCAAGGTGACTGAAATTGTGTAGAAATAGTTGCAAAATGCCTACGACTGATGCTGTTACATAGAAAGCCGAGTGTTTCGAAGCAAGATAATGTTTGGATTATCGCATTTGCCATTCTACGACCTTCAAAACATCCAAAGCCCCACCGCGGAACGCAATATCTTCAAATTGGGCAGTAATAGTATCCTGGCGAAATTGATCAGGAGTTGTGATTTAGTGATTACGGACAATGAACGCAGTGTGAATGCGATTGCAATGAATCTCACAGACAACGACACTATCAACAACAACAACAATAGCCACACCAACAACAATGGAGGTAACAATAGTGGTAGCAGCGGAAAATGCAGTCCGGTTGCAACAAAGAACATCAATCGCAGTACAGGCACTGGAAGTCCTACTACGACTGGCAAAAGTAACACAAAAGGCCACAATGACAGTCTGAAATACTCATACCCAGAGACGCATGAAAAGTCGTCCGAGTTGGATTCGTCAGTGGATTCCGCAAAAATCAACAATGATCTGGCTGAGGTTAATGCAAATACAACGGTAAGTAATACACATATATGTAGTCGTACAACACCAAACTATTCCAATCTTATTTTAATAACCCTGGATAACTCCGATAAAGAGCACTTACCTTAAGCGTAAATAGAATGGATGGTGCGCGATATTACTCATGCATATCTTTCATCCAGCAAATAATGGATTAGCGGTGACCTTAAACTTAGCTTAGCTCACACGGCTCGGTTAGAAGTGGTCAGATACAATGATATAAAAATAGAGATCGTCGGAAAATCAAATGTGATTCGTTTTCTTCTTTAATTACCATTCCATTCAAGGACTAGTTCCAATGAATTTTGTTCACCTCTCCTTTGTTGAAGTATCCTACATTGTGTCTTTGTGTGCTTTCGCAGCCAGTGTATATAGTCTAGTCTAGACTGTAACGGCAGAGCGTTGGTATTGATACGACCGGGTTCTAGTGATGACTGACTTTATTTGAGAGCATAATTAGCATACACCTACACATACTATAACATATACTATGACATCCCCTTTGTTTTGAAAAAAAAAAATTTTTTTTTTTTTGCTTTTAATAAGTTTAAATCTTTGAAAAATAAAATATGAAAAAAAGAAAAAAACTACGCTAATATAGTTGCAATAATTCAAGATATGAAGAAAAACGGTCAAAATGTAATTCAATTAATTTCTTTAAGATTCATATAATTTCAACTTTTAATTTAATTCAAGCTCAATCTGTAATTTGTTAGTTTCAATTCACTTTAATTAGTTTCTTTAAAATGATGCATCGTATCGGGTGACTGGTTTGATGATTCTTCCGCTTCTTGTCATCATTGGTGGTACGTTATTGGGCACAATGGTTTCCTCTTGATTGATGTTGGTTTCAGTTGTACCAGTATTTGATTCACGCCCTCGTCTGCATTCTCCATTTATGTTGTCCGGTGTTACTCCTGTGGAATTATTTTGATGTCGATCGTTTTCCGGTTGCTGGGGTGTTGCTGACGCTTCTTGTAGTATCAATGGAGAAATCGTTTCGCCTGACCCAATATTCGCCTTGGTTTTATGCAAGTGATGTGAATTACGGCGGAACTGTCTGCCGTCATCCGTTTGTACGATAACCGATCGTGGGTAGGGCGTTTCTTTAGTAACTTTTGCACCAATCCATTGTCGATGCCCTGTTTGAAGTCGAACTCGATCACCTGGTTTGAGTGCTTCCAATGGTTTGGACACTCGGTCGGCGTAGATCCCTTGTTGAACTCGTAGCTTCTTCAATTCCTTCGACACTCCAGTAACGACAGCTGGTTTTAACGACTCCGTGGGTGAAGGTATTATCGTTCTCGTTGATCGACTGAATAAACGTTGACATGGTGATTTTAGAGTATCATTGCGTGGCGTATTTCTTAACATTAGCAGAGCTAAATAAATGTCAGTATTATCGATCCAGCATCGTTTTAGTAAATTCTTAGCGGTTTGTACATTCCGCTCTGCAAATCCGTTAGACTTAGGATAATACGGGCTTGAAACTTGATGCTTAAATTGCCACTTGGACGCAAACTCTTTAAATTTCTTAGATGAATATTGTGGTCCACCATCAGACTCCAAGATCTCAGGAATACCATGAACAGAAAACCATTCTTTTAAGTTTTCAATCACCTCAATTGAACTTGACGTCTTTAACTCTTTGAAATCGATAAATCCTGAGTAGTGATCGGCTATAAGAAGATATTCATTACCTTTGAAGTTGAAAATGTCGGTTGATACCAATTGGAATGCGTAATCCGGGACCGCTCTCTGAAGTTGTGGCTCTTGAACATTGCATCTTTGTGTTTGTTGACAGACTGAACATTTTTCAGCAAAGTTTCGAATATCTTTACTTTGGCCATGCCAGTAAAGTGACTGGCGAGCTCTAGCCAAGCAGCTTGATACTCCAGCATGACCAGAATGAAGGTCCTTTACGATAGACGTTATTTCATCCTTTGGTACAATGACTTTATGACCTTTGAACAACAATCCTTGATCGTAAATAATTTCTTCCTTGAAATTAGCATATTTCTGGATAGTATCTGGAAGCTTTTCCGGGTCATTTGGCCAACCGCGCTGAACAACTGCTTTTAATAACTGCAGTTCTACATCTTTTGCTGTTGATCTTATGAATCGCTGTAGTGCCTCGTCAGTAAATGATAATATGATGTTTACTGAATATTCTTCTTCATCCACTCCATCAATCGGTTGACAATCTCGACTTAGCGTATCAGCAATTGGAATTTGGGTTCCTTTTTTATATTTAACTTCTGGTGCGTATTGAATGACGTCCCACAGTATCCTTTGTAGGCGCAACGGTGCATTTTGTAAAGGCTTTTTAAAAATCGTTTCGAGAGGTTTGTGATCCGTCTCAATTTCAATTGGTTTACCGTATATGTACTCATGGAATTTTTTGGTAGCGAATTGAATGGCCATAGCTTCCTTCTCAATTTGGGGTAAATTTTGTTGAGAAGCAGTTAATGCTCTTGTTGCATAGGCGATCGGTTGGTCGTCCTGCAGTAAACATGCTCCAATCGCTTTTGAGCTTGCATCTACGGATAATTTTGCAGGTCTATTTACATCGTAGTACTTTAACACTGGTGCTGTGCTAAGAACTGCTTTGATGCGATTAAAAGCGTTAATTTGTTGTGCACCCCATGTCCATGTTGCATTTTTGACTAGTAATTGTCGAAGTGGTTCAGTAAGTTCCGACAAATTCGGAATAAATTTTCCTAAATACGTAACCATTCCCAATATACGTTGCACTTCTTTTACATTCGTTGGTTCGCGCAACTTGCGAATAGCTTCCACCTTTTCCTCATCGACTTTGATTCCGTGTGGTGTAAATATATGGCCAAGAAACTTGATAAGCGTTTCTTCATATTCACATTTACTTGTGTTTAATGTAAAGCCCGCATGGCTCAACCGTTCAATTACCTCTTTTGTCGTAGACCTGAGTTTCTCCAGATTGTCAGCAAATATGAATATGTCATCCATTGAAACTTCACAATTGTCAATACCTTGTAGTGTTGAATTCATAATTTCCGAGAAAATTTCTGGCGCAGAAGAGATTCCGAATGGGAGACGTAAAAACTGGTATCTTCCCCATGGAGTTGAAAAGGTCAAATATTTTGAAGTATTTTCGGTAACTGCGATTTGCCAGAATCCTTTATGGCAGTCTAGTTTCGAGAAATATTTGGCCCCATTCACTCTTGATGCAATTTCTTCAACTGTTTTAAGCGGATAATGACGACGTTTGATATTTTTATTTAAATCTGTCGGGTCCATACAAATTCTTATTTTCCCGTTTTTGTTTATTATCACTATAGGGCTAACCGCTGGTGTTGGTTTAGTTACTGGTCGTATGACATTCATTTTAACCATATTAGCAAGTTCTGCCTGTACTTTATCACGTAAAGAGTGTGCAATACGACGCGGGGGAATTATTTTAAATTTAGGGTTTTCGATGAAGTCAATTTCGTATTTATAGTTTTTAAAACAACCAAGAGAGTTACTTTTCATGTTGACGATTTCATGAACGCGCACCACTAGGCCTAAACTTTCGCATGTCGATCGACCGAGAATTGGCGTTAAGTTATCGGACACAATTTTAAATTTTATTTGTTTCTTCATGTTTTTTAAATGACACATCACTTCGGTTTCTCCTATTACAGGAATGCTCGCGTTATTATAGGCGATTATCCGTTTTGTATTCGATTTTTCAATGCTAATTCCTAGCCGCACAACTTCACGTTCGGGCAAAACATTACATTCGGCCCCTGTGTCCAACTTAAAGTTAACTGACTTGTTATTAATGTATAGTGTCTCTGACCATTTGTCGTTGTCCGTTATAAAATCAACATTGATGCTATTGCGAACTGCACTTATTTGGTATTCCTCGTCCGACTGAGATCCCGAATCACGCCGAATTGAATTTAGTTGTTTTGGTTTTTCTTTTTTTCGAGTATCGTTATTCGTTATATTCGCTCTACACATACGAGCAAAATGTCCAGTTTTAGTGCACTTGTTACACTTCTTCCCGAAAGCCGGGCATTGGCGTATGCCGTGGCTATTTCCGCACCTTTTACAATCAAATTTATTCTGTTTAACGGCATTTACATTTTGTTCTAAACCGGTGGCTGTTATATCATGGATTTCTCTTAATGCGCGTTCTGCAGCCCTGCATATTTTAGTCGCTTTTTCGAGATTGAGATTATCCTCCATCCATAACTTCTGCCTCGTCACATCAGAATATAGACCAACGACGATTTGGTCCATGACGAATTCCTCTTCATTGGCTCCGTAGGCGCACTTTTTAACTTGCGTTTGAAGCTTTTGAAGGAAATCTTCAAAGTTCTCGTTTGCCGCTTGTCTTATGCGATGAAATTGGCAGCGCTCATAAGTTTTGTTTCTCGATGGGGCGAAATGAGCGGTTAATTTTGCCTTTAGGGTCTTTAATACAATTTTCTCCGCAGCGGTGAGATTTAAATTGTTTAACACCTTTAAAGCATCGCGACCGACACACGCTTTAAAATTAGCGGCTTGAATTTCCGGGCTCTCCTCCGACAATTTATTAGCTATATGATAGTTATCATATAGCTCGAGCCATTCAGTCCACTCCTGTGCCATATCGATGTCACTATTCACCATGAGAGGTTTTGGTGGCCTAATCCCGGTCATCTTACTAGTGACTATTCCGAGTCAACACGTTTCAAATAAATTACACCAAATCACTTTAGCAACCGAACTAATTAAATTTCTGACACCATGTAACGGCAGAGCGTTGGTATTGATATGACCGGGTTCTAGTGATGACTGACTTTATTTGAGAGCATAATTAGCATACACCTACACATACTATAACATATACTATGACATAGACCTAGAGCTATGCAGATCTTTGTTCAATATTTCTTACAAAAATATGGAAATGAGCATGGAACAAGCGTCCACATAAATATCTACAAATATTTGATATTACCTGGAAAGGTAAATAAATAATGACCTATTGTGCAAAGCTCAAGTTTTATTATTATGGCGATAATTCATGCAAAGTGGTCACGGAAGTATCTATTCTTGGAATAGCTCTTGAAACAAAGATCTACAACAAAAGTAATTTGATAGGAATGTGTAGGATGATTAAAATGGCTAGAAGGCTGAAAATGAACATTTTACGTATGTTTATTTTTTTTTTTAAATTCCATATATTGTCAATTACGGATAGGAAAAAACATATATTAATTTGATCTATTTATAGTTCAAAATGAGGTTAATAAGATGATGTATCAGATAACACATCACCGCTTCCTCATCATCGAATAACACCAGCGGCGGATCAGGAGTTGAAATTTCATTTTCCATTGAGGGAATGTTAAATGCAAGAAGAAGTTCTCTTTCTAAGCAAAATATGTGAACATTTTTGGGCTAAAGATGTTATCTTTAGCCACTACATGTACAATGCACATACATGTCCAAAAACGTATGTGCATAATATGCGTCATACTCGTGTATGCTTTATGCATTTATGTGCTCCGGTTATTCCACTGTATGTGCAGTTGAGCAAATTTTTTTATGTGCAAAGCTTGCACATGTTCATATTCATATTCAGTATCCAGGGAAACAAACAAATGCACAATACGTCGTCAAATCGCCGACCAAGAAAATACAATCTTGGTATATAATTCCTTGGGTGACCTTGAGCACAAATCGAGGAACGTGATTTTGATCATCGGCTGGAATAACGGTATATTTTGTTGTATTCAAATCAGCGATACTCGCCTAAGTCTTTTCATAAATCATGGTCCGATTTCAATGAAAGTTGGTACGTAGCTTCTTGGTTTATTATATCGGGTGGTGCAAAATTAATCACCCTATCGGAAGATGTTACAATTTTTATAAATGGCTTCGTACGTGAATCATATTTGATATTTGTGAACTAGACAGCTGCAGTATACAAACAGACAAGCAATGGAGCGCTATACTCCGTAAGAGCGTGGAATAATTGTGTCGATTTTTTGACCAATAATCGGTCGGTGGTGTTGGCGCAGCGTGAATTTCGACGTCGATTTCCTAATCGTGTCGCGCCAACTGGGCAAATAATCCGGCGCTTAGCTGCTCGACTCGAAAAGACTGGAACCACACGAAACCTTTCAGGGCGTGGCCGCTACCGAACTAGTCGTTCGACCGAGAATATCGCGACTGTGTCTGCCGATGTCGCTGAGAACGATGAAACATCAACCAGACGACGGGTCACGCAATTGGGCATTACCAGACGAAACCTATAGCGAATTTTAGTGAAAGACTTACACATGTTCCCGTACTGCACTGCAAACAGTGCATCAGTTAATGCCTGCTGACCGTCAGTCGCGTGTGAATTACGTCAAGCCATCCTCAATCTCAACAACGAAGAGGACGATTTTGTGTCGAAAATCATCATTAGCGATGAGGCGCATTTCCACTTAAGCGGTTACGTCAATAAGCAAAATCTTCGATTCTGGGGCACTGAAAATCCGCGTGTGATGCACGAACAACCATTACATCCACTCAAAGCCACTGTGTGCTGTGTGGTGCGGCGTTCATGAGAGAGGAGTGACTGGGCCGTATTTTTTGAGGACGCCATCGGCAATATGGTCACTGTTACTGGCAAACGCTACAGTGCCATGATAAACGACTTCTTACTGCCGGAATTGCATGAGCGGGGCTTGGCGAACATGTGGTTTCAACAAGACAGTGCAACCGCACATAGCACGAGCCACAATGGATATTGTGAAGGAAGCTTTTCCTGGTCGCGTAATCTCCCGTTTTGGTTATTTGACATGGTCAGCAAGATCGCCCGATTTAACCATCCCAGACTTCTTTCTTTGGGGATACTTAAACTCGCGGGTTTATGCTAACAAGCCTCAGACAATCGCAGACCTTCAGGAGAATATTCGAGAGGAATTCGAACAGTTATTACCGGAAATCTTGCGGAAAGTCATGGAAAATGCGATAAATTGAGCACAAACGTGTATCAACATATTCATATTTTCCACTTAACAGAAAAAATTGTAAAGGTCCAAATAAAGATTTCCATCACTCAAAATCATTTTTTTTATTTAGCAAAAAAGTTATTTAAAAGCAAAATTGGATGATTAATTTTGCGCCACAAATAAGTAAGTACCACACGGTGATATTATGATCTGGCAGTAGGTGTGCGTCAGGGCAAAAGGACTCTCTTGATCGTGAAATGAAACAGAAACTAATCCTAGTAGATATGGATATCTCCTGATTCGGGGTGAAAAGCCCAATGCATTGAAGTACTATTGAAGGTCTTTTGAGTCCTTTGGTCAGGACTGACATCATTTTAAGTCCTTCGATTAGGAAAAATTGACATTCTTATGATATGACTGAGGGTGTAATCTCCAACGGAAATTTTTTGGTTCCAAAGTCGACAGTTTGGCTCAGATGGAAAAGGAAATATTCATCAAATGACGAGGTAGTTACAGTGAATTAGTATTTAGAAGACGTGAAGGTATAAAAAATCATTAGGCCAGATCAGACCTCAAATCAGTATAGTGATTTTCTATTATGAATGAATATTGCTGAAGGATTCTGGGGGAATCCAGTTTCGAGCTTATCATACTGACGGCCCAACTGTCGGGCCTTGGCCGTCTGGATCATTTTCCTCCAATTGTCTCGGTTTAAAGACCGCGTCCTTCAGGTTTGAATTGCGGCAAACAAAAACTCCTTGCTGGAACTCAATTGTACGTGCGTGCGCCTTAATGTGAACCGAATTTCTCGCATGAGCCGCTCGTTTGTTATACCCTAGACTTTTAGTAGAGGGTATATTGTTTTTGTCACGACGAAAATATGTAACACCTTAAAGGAGGCTCCGGAGGTATAGCAATGTATATATGTAAATAATCAGAGTCACCTCTTTATTCGATTTAGCCATGTCTGTCTGTCTGTCCGTCCATTCGCACGATAACTTTCGATAGAATGAAGCTAGAGCTGTTAAATTTTGGTCAAATGTTGGCAGTATGATCTAGTTGGTTGATATTGAAAATGGGCATGATCAGGCCAAGACAACGCCTACCTCCTCTACATATGAATTAAATGTATCTGGAACTCCCGATTGAGTAAACATGGAAAGTTCTAGTTTTGGTAGATTGCTCGTGAGGGTAATCTTATACTCTCCTGGAAAAATTACAATTGATCAGTTGAAAATTAACGGTAATTTTCCTACAAAGGGCCCCGTTCTACCCTACTTTTCAAGTCTTTTGTCTATAACTCTTGAACCAATTGACATAGATACCTGGTCTTTGGCATGTAACCCTGAAGTGAGAAGCTGCTTGAGTTCTAGTAAATTGGGCATAATCAGATCAAATGAACGCCTACCTCCCCTACAAATAAAAAAAATTAAATATTCCTTTAACTGCGATAACTTGCGGCAGAATGACACTAGCGAGTTCAAAATTTGGTAAAATGTTGCTAGTAAAATTTTGTTGATTGGTATTGAAAATGGGCGAGATCCAACTCAAGGAACCCCTATCTCCCCTAAAAATGAATCTTCAAATAAGCGATAACTTTTGATAGAATTAAGCCAGCAACTTGAAATTTTGGTCAAATGTTTAAAGTAAGATTGAATTAGTTGGTATTAAAGATAGGCCAGATACGACCCAAGGAACCCCTACCTCCTCTGCAAATGGAACTTAAAATAAGCGATAACTTACGATAAAATAAAGCTAGCGACTTGAAATTTTAGTCAAATGTTTGTAGTAGGATTCAGCTGGCTTATATTGAAAATACGTAAAAATCCGGCCAACGAAGCCCCTACTTCCCCTACAAATGAAACTTCAAATAAGCGATAACTTCCGTTAGAATCAAGACAGAGACTTGAAATTTTGCTTAAATGTTCATAGCATGATCTAATTGGTTGGTGACAATGATGGGCAAGATCCGACCCAAGGAACCCCTACCTTACCTCCCCTACAAATGAAACTTCAAATAAGCGATAACTTTCGATAAAATGAAGCAAGTGACTTGATATTTTGGTCAAATGTTTGTACTGGGATCTAGTTGGTTGTTATTAAAAATGCGACAAAAGAAACCTACCCCTACAAGTGAGACTTCAAATAAGCAATAAGTTTCGATAGAATGAAGCTAGCGACTTGAAAAATTCGACAAATATTCGTAAAATGGGTTAGTTAACTGATTTTGAGATGGTGAAGATCCTCCTGAATTAGTGCCAACCTCCCCTAAAAACTGGCCCTATAGGAAACTCACTTTTAATGCGTATGGTCGTTGCCAGTTGGTACTTTTGGTATCACCACTAGGTCTGTACAAGTCTAGAGTATATACGCTGCGAACTCCGAGCCGCAGCGAAGCTTCGGTCTGGTTATCATTTTATTAGTATCGCTGTAGTAGTATGTAGTATTATTAGTATTTAAATGCCGGCCGGCTAGGCGATTTGAATTCGTTAGTTTCTAACCGAACTGAATGAGCGCCGAAGAAAGGGCAAAAGACGTGAAACCCCTGCATAACAGTGACTTAGCCTATTAATACTTCACTAAGCTTTCGCAATTACCAAGAATTTAAGGCTCGATACCCGATATAGTCGAAGGGATACTGCACGGGCGTGGATGGACCGAGTGCTGCGCTGATCGCAAAAATATAGGTATATAGCGCTCCGTTGCAAAAATATACGAGTATAACGCTCCGTAGCGAAAATGTATAGCACTCCGTGGCAGTCGTATAGCACAACAAAAATGTGGCAAAAATAAATACATACATGTGTAATAAAAACTAGACAGTCGAGTCTGAATTCGTCCTAGTTTATTCCCACGGGTCGCTGCGTGGCCCAAATTATGGCGGCTCCACGTCAAACAATGTCGCTGCTTCGTGGTCAAAATCTGGCGGCTTCCCGGGGAAAAGGTGTCGCGGCTTCGTGGTGAAAATATGACGGCTCACTGGTGTAGAGGTGTTGCAGCTTCGTGCCCGAAATGTGGCGACGGATACAACCCGAGGGCGTAGCCCCGTGTGCTTCGTGCGGGCGAATACTGTCTGATGTATTGAGGAGGTGGCCGACGCTACGAACCTCGTTTTCCGGCCGGCGGACATGCCGTCCACATTAGAGTTTAGGTTCGGTTCATCTTCCTCTCGGTGTTGTAGGCGGCGTTTCCACCGGCCGCGCAATACATCGACGTCCCTACAATAAACACGTTAAAAGGAGACCGTCCACACACAAAAAAAAGATTTAATTGAACACATCTCGATCAAAAGTTGCCCACATTCACACGCGCACCATTCGTTGCGAAAACCCGAATCCAAACTGGAACTCTGAAGCCTCGACAGCTGCCCGAATCTAATTTTCCCAGTTCCAGTTCGGAACCTGGAAAATTGGACTCCAACCGGATTCCATTTTCGGAGTTCCAACGTGAATTTGCTACTCCTCGAAAAATGTCGCTTTGGTGAAATTACGGGGGAGTTATGGTCAACTGGGTCGGATTGTTACAAACATTCGCAAGTGCACCGGTCGGTTCACTTGAACTGGGTGCAACGCCCGAATCCAGCAGGCAATAGTTCTTAGGTACTCGTTACAAGAGACCTTGAGAAGGTTAAGATGGTGTTGTTGTAGTAGCGACGCGCTGATATCCGATGAATGTGTGTGTCATAAAGCTTGGGTGTCCATGTTTTCTTCGATGTCCAGGTGTAGAAATGCAGCTGCCTCAATAGAATTATCCCATAGCGCAGTAGGTGTTAGGTGCGTGGGAGCTGGAGGACAGTGCTCAACATCGTGTGAAGTGAGGCCACAGGCTGGACAGGAGTTCTGTACTTCGTTATCAATGCAGGATAGGTACAAGTTCAGATGTGAGCACCAGCCAGAACGAAGTTGAGCGAGTGTAGTCCTGGTTGCTCTGGGAAGTCGTAGTTCGTCTGAAGATATAGTAGGTGGATGCGCATTTAGTACCCTGTCTGGTGTCATGTCCGTGATTGAGGATAGCACTCCTTCACTGTGCAGTGTTGTGATGGCCGATCTGTAGCTAGCGTTATCGAAGGGAACTCTTTTAAACCTTTGAATCTCCCGGTTGCGGTCCCTCATATTACGTTTTACATGACGTGGCGGTTGAGTTTTATCCATAAGGTTAGAGTTAGTAGGATGGTCACTCCGATAACAGCCAACCAGATACAGCTTCGTTAGAAGTGTGTTGTGGCTTCTTAGGGGCATCATTCTGGTTTCTTGGTGAAGGTGGTCCTGCGACGACAGCAGCAGGCAGCCTGCGACAGTTCTAAGGCTGCATTTTGACAGGCTTGGACGTTCCTCCATTGAGTGTCACATACGTTTTCCGACCAGCTGGGAGCCGCATAATTGGCCACAGATCTCCCGATAGACTTGTAAGTTGTTAGTAGGGTCTCCTTGTCCTTCCCCCAGGAACTGCCAGCTAGAGCTTTGAGGACTTTGTTCCTGCTTCCCATCTTGTCACAAATGGTTGACGCGTGGACTGAGAAGGTAGCCATGCTGTCAAGGGTGATACCGAGAATTTTAGGATGGTTAATGGTGGGGATAGTTTGACCGTCTAATACAATATCCAGTTGTTTAAGTAAACAGTGTAGGTGTAGCGGTAGACTTCGGCGCAGACAGAGTGAGATTTTTGCTGACGAAGGTGTTCAGTTCGTCGTGATACCCATTTATGTGTTCACACATTTGAGTGATGTCGTTGCCGGTTGCTAAAATCGTGCAATCATCAGCATAACTGACAATTTCAAGTCCGTCAGGTGGGGTAGGGAGTCCTAACATGTAAAGGTTAAACAGCGGTGGGAGATAAGACTCCTCCTTGGGGAACACCCTGTTTAATTCGTCTTAGTTTAGATTTCCCGGATCTAAATTCTGTGTAGGACTGTCTGCCGGCAAGATAGTTGGCGATCCACTTCACAGTATGCGACGAAAGCGATGTTCCACATATGTCGGATAGGAGAAACGAGTGGCTGACAGTGTCAAAAGCCTTTAACAAGTCCAAAGCCACCAGAATCTTTCGTTGACAGGGACGTGCTTGGTTGAGGCCATTAAGTATTTTTGATGTAATGACATCCATAGCCGTCGTGGTGCTATGCATCTTTCTAAAGCCATGTTGGTGGTTGGCCATCTGAATGTAAGTCGCAATTATAGGGTGGAGCAGCGCTTCTAGGGTCTTGGCTACAGGATGAGTTGTCAAGTTGCAATTGTTGAGGTGAGAGTTCCACTTCCTTCTCCTGTGATCTGCTACCTGTTTAAAGATGTCAAGCTTTAACTCCTTGATCCTTGGATCGTCCGGGTTACTGCTACGTATGCGGTCTCTACGGTCTCTATCATCTGCCAATCTAGCTGCTGAAGTAGGGAAATTTGGTCGAATTTTGCGTATTCGACTTGCTGGGATGAACTTTGTAATTGCTTCCTGCAGTATGTGCCTTACATTTCGTTCGGCCGTGCGCGCGTCAGTTGGGTAAGGCAGCGAAGGCCGTGTTGGTGTAAGATTTGAAGCCATCCCAATCCGCTTTATTGTGATAGATAAACGTGCGGCGATCATCAAACTGAGTATTTGATGGTTTGTCCAATTTTATTGGGATTGGCAGATGATCCGAGGATAGCGTCGGGACTGGTTCCCATTGAGAATAATTGATAAGTCCAGCGCTGGCAATTGAAATATCGGGCGGGGGGTTATTGCTTTGGATGAATGACTGAAGGATGCCTCTGCTGGTTTCGAGGCTCTCATTGATCTAGTTACTAATAATAAGCTCGAATCTATGCCAAAACATGGAACCACTCACCGACTAATCATCAAAAAGCCACCACCAAATGAGTTACGTTCATTATGAACAACATTTTGTTGAATAGTTCGAAATAAGTCGTTGATTCTCATAATCCATCCTGATGGTAATTTAATACTATCAATTTCCTATTCCCGTTCACAAGATAAAACTTTTTTCTGTAGAGCCCTATTATGTTGTACAAGTGTAGGATTAAAAATTCAATAAACAAAATATTTACAATTTCCTGCTGATTAGGGGCGCGACTGAAATTTATTTCACCCATATACCCCGATACGTATTATCATGCCGTATTAATTCCTTATTAAATTATATATTTAATTTGGGCCAATGTTTGAGTATGTATTTGACTGAGAAAATAGAGGGAGAGAGAGAAAGAGACAAGGAAACGAAAGAGATCGAGAGAAATGAAGCAATTTTGTACATGAGAAGCTCAACGTTTCGTGTTCTATCACATTGAATGGATTATCTCTTATCCGATTTTCCTTCGAAAAGGCTAGAATTAACCACTTTCGATGGAATTAGTAGTAAACATAAACAACCTCAAAATTAATACTACCACTGGCTACTGTCATTGTACTGCTGTGGAACGTAGTAGACATCAGGTGCGTTTTTTGCGTAACACCAGCTTAATTCTTATCTTTTTTTGTGGCGACAATTAGATACTCTTTTAAGCTCATAATTTATATATTGTCTTTTTTGCGACTGATATTATTAGTAGAATTCGAATCAGTTACCTATGTTTACAAGTCAAAAGTGCTAACCGTTGCGCTATCTAGGCTGCACAGTTAAAAAAATATTTCGCTCCTTTTAACACCAGTTGCTTGATAAAGCACTTTTTCTTTTCATTCGGTGAATTACTACTTCTGAAATACACCGCACCATAGGTGTTTAAGAAATAATACCTTTTTCTGGTGTAAAAGACAACATGGTTACAAAAAATACAAAACCGAAAGCCAAAATTTATTATTACTTCGATGGACGGTGTAAATATTTATGTCGTATTAACTCTATCCTTCTTCCGAAACACACACCTTCATATCAATGAGTCGATAGCTTAGTGCTTTGAGGCGACAGTTCGATGAAGCCTTCCTTGCAATCATGGGTTCAAATCCCGCCGGGATAATGGTTGGTGTCCGAGCTTTTTGCCGATTGAATGAAAATATTAAATAATTCACTGTATGGAGAATTTTTTTTTAACCCTATCGATAGATAGTCTTTCATCCATTCGGAATATTTTGAAATTCACCTTAAGGTGTGACAATAACATCCGGAAAGAAAGTATTTAATTCACTCCGAAAAAAACCGTCATAATGGAACACCGAATCGGTGAATTATCGCTAGATGTTTTTTTACTGTGTATAAACTGTGAGAATGGGTGGGTTCAGGTGCCGCAATTGCAAACAGTTTGACTGGTTTTTCTTGTGGACGCTCCGTTTCAGTTTGCGTTTGCTCAACCAGACATCGGGGAAATTAACCAGAAAATTTTCCTGGTTGATTTCCGGTCAAGGGGGGGGGGGGGGGGGGTAAGGGGTATTAGCGTATTTGACAGTTGTTAGTTGACGTATTGCGTGTGACTATCAGATGGTGTGAATTTTCGTTTTCGGTTTCTTGATTTTTACATGGCGTCTTGTGTGCTTATTTACACCGGAGCAACACAAATTTGTGGCGATTTTGCAGTGTTTTTAATTTTTCCTCAAACCGTCGCGAATTTAATTGAAGTTTGGTTTGAAATTCGATAGCGAATCGGCTGTCAGCTGTTTAATACATGACAACTGCTAAACAAGTCGTTCGGGTGAAGAGTTTATGGTTGGGTGGAGGGAAAATCCTTACCGCAATTACAACGTTGCGGAACGTGAACGCAGGCAGTGTATGCATCATTATACACTCGTCGTAGAACATTCCTGTTTCGCAAAATTTAGGAGAATTCTCTCTGTTCAACTAGAGAAATTTTTTTACAAAACTCGAGAAATTTCCGCTTTAGGACCTACAAATCCCCCCGAGGAAATTCTGTTTTCTTACCACCTAAAGCGGAAATGGACTACCCAAAGCGGAAATGCCGAAAACTAGAGATTTTGAAAATTCTCTCTAAATACAATAGAGAGAATTCTCCTAAAATTCACGAAACAGGAATGTTCCGTAAATTGTTTGCTGGGCTGTATCATTTTCTCCCAAACAGAGGCCAGCTAACATTTGGAAAATAAATCGCCCAGATATTGTTTACCTTTTAGGTGTCCGGTAAAATTACCGCTAAAAAGCTACTTTTCACGATTGGGATCATTTTTAAATTTGGCGAGGTTTTAAGCAAGAAATAGGCGCTATCTGGCGGATTTTAAGCGGGAAATGGGCGCTCTCTCGCGATATGCGTTAGGCCGGATCTGGCAGCACTAAATGTGACTTAATGTATTCAATGTTCTTGAAATATGCAAGTGCGAATTATTTTTCAGTGAATTTGGAATTTTGGGACACTTGGTTTCATTCTGCACACGAAATTAGTATGCGTCTGTCGCTTAGCTAGGTAAAGCACCGGACATTTTATGCTATTCGAAAAACGGCAGCCTGTGGTTCAAGCAAATTCTCTCTATTTAATTTCTCCAAACTTAGTGGTTTCGTACGGATAGAAGCACTCTTCAAGTCTTGCATCTTTACAGCTATCCGCGTGCAAGACGACCACGAAAGTGTGAGAATTCTGTTAGTACAAGCCGTGAAGGCGTAATTTTACTTGAAAACCCGACCGTGGAGGTTGAGATGCTGTGAAGCACTTTTATTAACTCACTAGAGGGGTGGAGAGAGGGTGAGAAGTGAAGATATTTATTCCCTGACAATTTGACTTAATGTATTCAATGTTCTTGCACTGTGCAAGTGCGAATTACTTTTCAGTGAAATTTTTGTAACACTTGGAAAACACCAACATCTCTTGCATTTCTGCCTTGTTGATATTTCAATAGCATATATATTTCGGATGGTGCAGCGGCTGGTATGCGTACATTTGGTATTTAACGTTTTAAAATAAGTAACTGACACAAAAGTCCAATCTGGACTATAGCATCGAGATGAGTTGGCATCATCTAATTTTCTAGATCGTGACGGTGTGTTTTGTGCAAAGATGTGTGATCAACAACACGCTCAACCGAGTTATTTACCCCATAAATGGGTACTCATTTAACAGCTGAGTGGGCTCGTGGCTAGTCCGACACGTAAATCCTCTTTTTCATCGAAGACTACCACATTCAGCTGGAATCGAACCGGGGCCCAGTGCAAAGAAGGCGAACATGCTAACCGTTGCGCCATCCAGACTACTTATATTTATTTTTTACATATTTAACGTTATATATTAATTCATTTAGTACGGTCCGAACATGACTTTATGTGCGAATTGAAAAATTTTCTATGTGCTATAAAACAGCTGAGAATTTTATTTTGCCATTAACTTCAGACTATCTATCTACATATACATGCCACACCATACAGCTTACAGTCTAAATGCATTATCTGAAAAAAAAAAACAACACCAAATCCTATATTTTCTGTAGCAGTGTAGACATACATATTACGTTTTTTATTATACTATATATCATAGAATCGTATGCGGGGTATTTTATCTGAGTGTTTGATTAGATAGGGTGGCAAAGTAATTTTGCTAACAACAATATTGAAAGTAAAACGAAGAAAAAAGTATTGACTTAAGTGAATGACATGAGAATATGATAAGGTAGGTGGTGACCGACAGCGGCTGTTTTAGTAAGATAATTAAATTGACGGAAATTGATATTGCAATTTAATTTTGATAGTATGAGGGTGACAATACACATCAAGTTTGACATCGATTACGGCCGTTTAAATTGTAAGATTAGAGTTTTTCAGTACACTTAAACTCCCTTAAAGTTTTTAAGAGCATATCTCGATTAGATTCTTAAAACCTGATAAAGTTACATAATGCATTGTTTTATTCTACGTAATATGCTATTTTTGTGATTGAATTAACTTGAAAAAAAAGATAATTTTTATCAAATAATAGAGCAAGGTTTTCAAATTCATATATATGTACATATATCATAAGCGGACATTAGGTTTATCCGATGCAACTGTGATAAAAGAAATTAATTGATGTGGATTAATTTCCTTACATGTATTTCAAAGAAAAAAATTTTCCGGATCAGAAAATTCGTAATCGAATCGTGGCGAAATAGGATGGAATGGCTCTGTTTTTACGTTATTTCAATTGGATGGATTTCATACCGGTTCGCTTAGAGATATTGATTATTGGATTTACCCCTGATAAACTACCGGGGTGGAACATTAACCCATATAAGCTTATGTTGTTGGTGTGAAGCCTGTTAACTAAAGCAAACGTCAAACTCAAGTGGTTTTTAGATACTAGTCCGACCAGCCGCTAGACCACGCATTAAGGTTCTGATAAACGGGACGCGTATACGCGATCGCGTTTTCGTTATTGAGCACCATGCGGTCGTAATGCAAGGTGCTTTGGGTGTACTGCAATACGAATTTCAGATACACAGATAAGTTTAAAAAAAAATTATGCTAAAATTTGGTAGTATGAGGTTCTTGTTGTTAATTGCCTTGACCCCTCCAGGGGCATGGCCAGTACCATCTATATTATCCAGGCCTCCGCTCAGCTGATCGAAGCTCCTATTTTTGGCAAGGCGAAAATGACGTCAAATAGACGTCAAAATAGAAGTTTCGATCAGCTGAGCGGAGGCCTGTGTAATTAAGTTGGGCGCGTCTACATCTCTAGCAGTTCTATGCTTTGTTGACATTTCGGTAGCATAACCTCTTTTCGGAAGTGCGGTTGCTAGCATGCACTTCCTATCCGTGCCGCCTTTATACCGACAGGCTCGGAGCACTGATACTGACATATACTTTATTTCGGCCAAAACTTCTTTTCAAAAAACGCACTGTTTGGACTACACAGCACTCACTTTGGCAATAAGTTTTCAATATTTCCCAACGTTGTGTTCAAGTGTAAAGCGACTCATTTCGTTCTGCGGAGGTATGATACTGACTTTCTGTCAAAATTTCGAGCGGGAAACAGCTTTCACTGTCAAAATAACCTATGATTTAAAATGAAACCACTAGATGGCCCACCCTGTATATGGGCCATTAGTTGTTAAGTCACGGGGAAGGATTTTGTTTCCTGGTGGGTACTGATATAAGTCCCACTGCGCTCCGAGCTTGTCAGTATAATAACGGTGCGGATAGGACGTTAATGTTAGCAACTACAATTCCGAAAAGTAGATATATGCTATCGAAACGTCAACAAGCCGTAGAAATGCAAGAAATGTTGACGCGCCCATGTTCCTGTCGGGGTCAAGGCAGTCAGCATTGATCCCCTTCACTCCAAAGTATACAAGTAAAAACATTCTTCCAGCTAAAATTAGTGAATCCAATCATATCGACGGTAAAAAAAATAATTCCATGCATAGTTTATGTATTAATGTTCTTGTAAATGTACAAGTGCGAATCATTTCAGTGAAAATTGGAATTGTTTGTGACACTTGGTTTCATTCTGCACACCAACTTAGTATGCGTCTGTAGTTTAGGCGGCTATTACACTATAAAAGTTCTTTTACAAATATCTTTCATAAAAGATATTTTCAAAGAACTTTTATAGTGTAATAGCCGCCTAAGAAAAGATTTGCCACATGAACATTGCTTGTTTCAAGTACTTTTCTTACACACCCGCACACCTTCCCCCTTAGGCGGCTAATATCATTCATAAATGTTCTTTTAAAATATCGTTCGTCAAAGATATTTGTAAAAGAACTTTTATAGTGTAATAACCGCCTTAGCTCGGTAACGCACCGGGCATTTTTTGCTACTCGAAACACGGTCTCTGCGGTTCGCGCCTCGCAACGGGACCAACTATTTTTTATTCTCAAATTCCCTCTGAATTAATTTCTCCGAGCTTAGTGGTTTCGTATGGATAGTAGCACTCATCAGGTCTTGCATCTTTGCAGCTATCCATGTGCAAGACGACCACGAAAGTGTGAGAATTCTGTGTGTATAAGCCGTGAAGGCGTGATTTTACTTGAAAACTCGACCGTGGAGGTCTAGATGGTGTGAAGCACTTATATCAACTCACTAGAGGGGTAGAGGGGCGACCGGTAGCGCAGTGTGTTGAGGCAACAGTCTCATGTTTGACTACCGGCGTTTCGGGTTCGAATCCCGTCCACGACCACGTTCGTGGCCATGGATGTGCAGGAGGTGCATGCTGGCAACTGCATTCTCTGAAACTAATTTATGCCAACGAAACGTCAACTGGGCCACATGGAACAGTTGACGCGCTATGCCCCACAAGGGGTTAGGGCAATTGAGTAGTAGTAAATTTTCCACTTGAAAACAAAAATTCAATCATCAATCGACTTTAATCGTTCCAATTTCAATACGCAAAATCAATGACTCAAAACAGCCAATAAAAACAGAATATTCTGTATCAATAAAAATTCGGGTAATAGTAGTATTACATCGATATCATATTTGTATTATGATACGGTATATATATTTTATATATTTTTTTCAGTAACGTACATACCTAATACGCGTATTTGTATTGACCTCTAGTTGTGCCGGGGGTAATTAAACATAAACCAGATATCATTTCAGCAGATACGGCACCCTTTGAATTTTCAAGAGCAATCGTACCTCAACAATTATACACACCGTGCCAGAAGTGTTTTAGTTTTGATTGATATCTTTTGGAAATGTGATTGATTTTCGCATTTTTCAAGTACATGTCGAAAAGCGGTCGGTCGCTATTGATAGTAAGGAAAAAAGATAAGTTATCTAAAGTACATTTATATAAATGGAAGTGATTCAATGGACTTTCAATTGACATAGTCAGACATATTGATTGGACATAATTTGTTAACATTTTGTCATATTGTAATAATAGATGTAATTGAAAATTGAAAGGGACACTTTTTTTTGATAGATAAAAAGGCCAACCTTTTAAAATTAATGTACATGAACATTTTTGTCGATAAATAAGAGCAGATTGATCAATTATTTCGATATGTTCATTTCATATTAATGGGAATGGATTGAGAATAAACAAAATATTGTAATGTTTCCTCTGCTGAGCGAAACCAAGAAACCAAAACAGGTTCGTTATATTTTTGTGCTGAATAATGAAAACGCTTCGATTGAAAAACACACACTTTATTTATAAAACGAACTACACACGCGTACTAACAACAAACGTTAAAACGTCAAACTAGCTCTAATAATAACGACGGCACTACTTCCCGTTCCACTTTATAGCGATCCAACCGCCACTGAGTGTCGAGTCTGACTACTTCTTTCCTCCTTCGGTGACATCTGCCTTTTATAGTTGAAAATCCATGCATTCGTCAATTAGCGAAGACTCTAGATTTTTCGAGATGTTCCAGTCTCGGGTACTTACTCAACGAACGTTCGAGAATCCGCTTCATTATCAATGTTTCTGTTTGGAGAAGGTTCTAGACTATAGATGGCTCGAGAATCGCCTAGTGTCCATTCAATTTTACTTGTCATCGATCATTCGAGATTATGATGAAGCTTAGTACAGTGCGTGTCGTAAGAGATACCCACTCCGTACACGCAACAATATGTTCCCGTTTAAATATGCAGCCACTTTGTTAAATAAATTAGGTCCGTATGAAACAATTCGCAGCCTTATGCCTAGTATTGTGTTCGCCGCGAAACGAAGCGAAATGTCAAATTCCATACAAAATGAATTTTCATTTTGTCGACAAAGTTTTCGTTTGGTTTTTTTCATTGGATTTCGATCTCAGACCCAACACGATTGAAAAGAACGACACGGATATGCGCAGAGCGAACTGAAACACTCACCATATATTGTATATACTTCGCTGTCGTGAGGGCGAATTGCGGACTCAGTATACAATTCATATAGAGGTGAAATTAAGTTGACGTTCATCCAATTGACTTTCAACTTTGATCCGATGAGATCGCATACGAGACCTGGATTAAAACCGGACTGTCGCATCTACTATTGGCTGGTGGCATGTACTTAATACTGCCACATTATACTTGAAAAAGAAAAAAAAAAATGTTTTCAAGAAAAAACAGAGAAACAAAAAAAATCTTTTTTTTTTTACTTTAAATCGCGTTGTTGATATAAGAAGGAAAAAGACGTATTTATGCTTTGTTAGTACCTAAATATATTTTTATGCAATAAGCAGTGTTGTATGTTAAATTGAAATGATATCGTGGTATTTTTAAATATCTCTAAAACGAGGGTATGGGATGCCTAGGACTTCGTAGTCGTCGCAGTCATCATCTACTCCAATATCTTGGCATTAAGAGGTTAAGGTTAAGATGCTGGTCTTCCAGTGCCAGTGTTTTCTTCCGCTTTCTTTTGGTATAACATTTTAAATGTTTTTCTATATTCCTTCAATCGGGCTATGGAAGCACTTGTGTTCCCCGTAATGACTTAAAGGACATTCCGAACTGGACTCTTCTTTTTTTTAGAGGAGGTAGAGGTACCCTCGGTCGCCCATTTTCAATACCAACTAACTAGATACTACTACCAACATTCTACCAACTCGCTAGCTTCGTTCTATTGAAAGTTACCATGGTTGTATGTAGGTATATTTCATTTTTTAACATTTGTAGGGAAGGTGGGCGTTCCTTTGGTCGGATCAACGGGCATGATCCGACGAAAGGAACTCATACGAGTATGCAATTTTATTCATTTTAATTTCAACGCCCACTGACGAATTTTTGTCTTATTATTTCAGACCATCGATACAAATTCATTGAAACGATTGAGCGGCATCACGAAACAAACATTTGGCATGCAAAAGAGAAAATACCTCAAAGTGATATCCTTCTTGAATCAACACAATCAACATTTGGAATTGGAATTGAGCCAGGAGAAACGACGACGCGCCGACGAATTATCGAAAGTTATAAAATCACTTCTTTGCTTCGAGGCGAAGTTGAAACATGACAAGAAAGTGATCAATCAGAAACTCTACGAACGTGATACCGAAATAGCGAGGCTACGTGCCCTTAACAGGGTGCTACGAAAAAAGTATGCCGCGGCTGCGGCTCTAGTTGAAGATAGGGCGGAGATCGATGAAAGTTTGATCTATGACGATTTGACCGAGACGGATTTCGGAGGAGCTCAGAATTGTCCAAATTGTCGACGAAAATTCTACGAGCTGTCGGGAAAGGAAGTGTGGACACAGACGTTTGTGGATGAAAGGAGTAGTCTTGGTAAATATTGCACTTTTATATTAAGACTTAATGCCTATCTATTGAAATCATATTACATCATTAGCCCCATTCTGGCTCTCTCCATTCGTCTCTAGATGGTGATTACACACTATACTATTATGTATGACCTAACATAATTATAACCTGCAGCTATTGTTATGCGATACTAGCGCTACCTTCCCATTGATTCACACTCTATTCAGATTTTTCACTTAGCCTAGATTTGCCGAATAGTTTGGGCCATTTCGCGTCAAACAGCTATGCCGCCCAAAATATCCACGTGCAGTATAATTGATGAGTACGTATTTGCGATTGCGACCTTTCCGCTCAATTGCACAATCCAATGAATTAATTAATCATTGAAGGAAGTTTCTAGCATTTTTTCCCCTTGAGTGGGTTAGCTGCAAAAGATAGATACCATCTCATTGTATATGGTATGAAAAAAGATACTTGAAACGTGCTATTACAGCTCGCTGAATTTTTTCGACAGGTTGCCGTTGCCATTGTCGTGGTAATGATAGCAACGTAAACACCTCAATTATTTAAGTTGCTGTTACTTATGGCCTGGGGGGCTAAATATGGAAGAGTGAACCAATAAAGAAATGGCCACAATCTCTAGTTACTACTACTGTCTGTACTATACGTACGAGTATATTGAAATTTTTGCTGGGCTATGATTTTTCGATTGCAGATACGGAAATACAAATCGTAAATAGACGAAGCTGTGGAAAAAAATGTATGGAAGAAATCGGTGACTGAACAGATTGATTGCCGGTTAAGTTATTCAAATTTAAAAAAATAGTTTCGGTCACACTTTTGACACCCATTTTTTTTTCTGTTTGTGGCACAACAATAATAATGAAGTAGTGTCACATTAGGAGATTTGATAAAGTTAAGCCAACCGATCTCATTCATCTGGATTTGGAAGCAAAATAAATTGGTCTTTCAAGTTTATGGAAAAGAATAGATAGTGACCCGAAAATAGGCAGAAATAGACAGTTATATCTAATGTTACAGAGATAGTCGAAACCTATCCACATCACCGGCACGTATCTTTCTTTTTAGCAGTTTGCTTCCTAATGCTACTGAATGCTATTCAAGGGTTTAAAAGGCTGCCGCAGATGACGCAACACACATAGGCCACCAAAGGGCCCGTTGTGATACCTACCAGGATAAACACCTATCCCGTTGAAATTGGTATCCATTGAACCTGCCAGAGCTGGCAATGAACCGATAAAGTCTGAGCGGGCTCGTGGCCCTTAGCTCTTCCAAATGAAGAAAGAAAGAGTCCCCCAGAAAGACCCGCCTCCTCGCAGCCAAGGGTATTAGGAAACTCATCTGACCCCAGATAAAGCTTGTAGGGGCAGGAGTATATAAATAATTTGGGGTACTTGAGGAGTCGCGTCTTTCGTAGTGGTTTATCAGGGGGTCCTCGACATTTAGCTCAGTATATTGGGCTCTTCACAAACTCAGCATAGACGATTCATAAAACTACGATAATTCCCAGCAGTAGACCAGCCGCTGTGTGTCATGAACGTACCCTTGAGTTTAACAAGAAAATCTGTCATAATGCATAGCCTTCTTATATCACAAAAATTAGAGGTATAGAGGCTTATCTGGCTAATACTCTACACTCTCCATTGCCCGTGCCGCCTCACGGGTTCTTTATCTACATCTACATAATTCACATAATTAAAAAAAATAAATAAACGAAACGGGCACCGGAGTCAGCAAAGAAATAAAAATAATATACATTTCTCCATCATTCAGATGATCAACAGAGTTTAGAAAATCACGAGGATAGGGGAGTCCCAACACTGCATTCCTTGCAATAATTCGCTTATGATCTCTGCAAACTGTTGAGCATCTTAATAATAGAAACAAATACAATAATGTTCTCAAAATATTAATGGAAGTCGAAAGACAATCCTGGCAAGAGAAAGGTGCCGAAGGCTCCGCGCCTTACCCGGACACCGAAGATGCTCCAAATGCCGGCAATTCAAAGCATTTATGGAGGCCTTAGGCACGTGGCTACACAACAAAAGACAAATACAACTCCAGGATTGCCTTGTTGAACTGATTCTAAAAAGATAATATAATCTATAGGAAGGATGGGGGTGCTACAGAGGAAGGCACAGCTACTTGAGGGGAAAATAGGTTAAGTAAAAAAGGTTAAATCCTAAGGCTTAGAGCAAATAGCCTTAATATGCTTGTGGGGATGCGAATCGGTAGATGAACTAAAACCAACCCGATGAGGTCCTTTTTAGTCCAGTTCTTTATCAGGAATGTGCCCCACGTTGGGCGCCAAGTAAATAATGGACCGTTAGTAGGCATCTGAAAATACTCGTGGGAGCCTAAGGTAGCATAATGACCGTGAAGGTCGGGCCGTGCCATCTGGCGAAGAAAAAGGCCCTTCAACGAACTAAGCAGCGACCTATGCTTGCTGGCAACTGGATTCTCCGAAACAAGTGTATGCCAACGAAACGTCAACTGGGCCACATGGAACAGTTGACGCGCTATGCCCCACAATGGGTTAGGGCAATTGAGTATGCTTGCTGTAGCTCAGTTCGGAAGACGTGGGCGGAGTTTTTGCCGCTCGTTAGGAAAGACAACACAAATATGGGAAAATGCGGAATACCATCAATGATCATTATCCATTTGCCGATTTTTTATCTCTTGAATCATAACTTTGCACTCCTTTTTTCTAATTTTTCCATAATATTTTCATTTTAGACGATCACACCGAAAATGGCTCATCCAGCGACGAGACAGTCTCCTCATCTTTCTATGGTGCTCGACGAAGTGTACGTTACACCAGTAAACGTAACTTTCACGACTATATGCGATCGCGTTCGATGACTATCGACGATCCACGTTTGGATAATTCCGAGGATAATTTAAGTCGCAACGGTGCCGAGGACGATAGTAACGACAACAATACCTACGGACAGACCAATGCATTTTCGCGTAAAATGGAACGACTTCATGGAGTTCGACGAATCGAATCATTCACCGACGAGGCCGAATTGGATAGCGAAAACGAATTATCGTCACGTACGGCAGATCGACGACGCGGTATTCTCAGTAAAACCCCATCAACGCCATCATCGATTAATGGTGGCTGTTGTGGGGGCGAGTATGAGAGCGACGATATATTCACACCAGTGAAATCGCGATCGTATAGGACTAAGAAATTTGCCGAAACGTCACCGAAGCAGGAGTTTGAAGCGTCCACGGACGATTGGTATGCCAGTGCCAGTGACTTAGATGATACCGAGAGTCTAAGGGCTAAGCCGTATGGCTATAATGCTGTGAATCCGGTGTTGGAATGCGTGAATCAGATTCTGCTGCAACAATCCATGGACGAGTGCGTAATGGATGGACCACCCTCGCTGGAGAGCAGTGAGAATGCCAGTGGAAGTAGTGGCGGTGGCAGTAGTCAGCAAGAAGGACGAAGTGGGTCGCGTAAACGTGTCCATTTCTCTATTAAAAATAGCATGGTGCATGTTCCCCGGGATGGTAGAATGATCAGTGGTCCAATGAAAAGCGTAATAGATATTAACGATCAAAAAGATTGCAATCTTAATTATGAAAGTATTTACAGTAATGAGTACGAGCGTATCGGCAGCGAGCATAATTCGTCCAATCTGTATGTTGATATGGAATCGAAATTCGGGCAAGAAGATCGCCTGATGAACGCCTCTTCGCTCAGTGATAAACCGCAAAAGAAGCCACCAGCGCTCCCACCGAAACCAGCCAATTTGATTAAGTTCAAACGTGTCCTGAAGACCACAAACCCCTCACCTGTCGATAGTATTAAAGAGGATGAGTCTAACCTCGGCGAAGCAGTCGGTCGTGCATCATCCGAAGAGCCTGACTATTGTTCAATATCCGAAGTGAATGAAGCCATTACCAGTGTTCAGATTGTAGCCGACGTTCATAAATCGGCCGACGATGATATTTCCAGTCAAAATAGTGAAGCTGCCCTATCCCAAAAGACTGACGATGCTGTAGAGATTTTTGCCGATGTTCCCAAGTTGCCCAACGTGGCAGCAATCATAGTTCCAAAGTCAAGTATGAAGAATAATACTTCTATCGTAGATAGTTTTATGTCTAGGGACACCTCCACCGCCGGCCAGGACAATGGAAAGGGGTGTCCGATTCCTAATATTCTTGCCGAAATTAATAAGAAAATTAATTCAACTACCAGTCATTCGCTTTCGCCACCCGCAACACCCTCGAAGACTGTGTCCTTTTCGGGTATAGTCAGCACCAGTCCGGCGAAAATCATTCCCATAATTAAAATGCCTCAGCCCTCCCCCAACACGCCGACGGCCATTCACAATCTATTGCCTGCTCCCGAACCCGATAAGTTGCCACTGCAGGCGGAATTCGATTGGTACAATTTGGATGCTGAGTACGGGAAATCCAATCAACCGGATGTTATCAAGGAAACCGATGCCAACAGTAGCTCACCGTTGGAGTATCATCATTCGCACCATCAAATGATGATGGGCACGGTCAATGAGGTCCTCGACGAGAACGATAGTGACTCCGTTCAAGATGCTATTAATCAGATAGATGCCACCGAGGGCAGTGTTGAATATAAACTTGATGAAGAATTCAGTTTAACCAATCAACCGGATATTATAAAGGAAAATGTCTTCGAGACGACAACGTCCAGGACGAGAGGCGGCAAGTCGAAATCGGTATGCAATGGTTTTCCAACTATTGTTGACGAGAGTCCCGGAAGTAATGCAGAACAGCAGCAACAACAGCTTCGTCGAGTGAAAATCAATCGCAAGAATTTTAAAAATTTCATGGATACGTCAGGATTGACCACGAAGCCATTACCACGACAACGGAAAATTTATTTTTCAGGACCTTTTGTGTAACGAACGACTCTCATTCGAAATATTTGAACTTTAATGATATTTCGTGCAGTAGGTTGGTAGTTCTGAGATTCTTCGGAATTTCGAGTTTCACTCGAAACTTTCCATTCGAGATTTCGTATAATATTTTAAATTGACTTTTTTTTTCTTGATTTCGGATTTCGGAAAATGCATATACGTATCTACTTCTATGATATTCGATCTAACACTTACATACTTATGTACGTATTCCCGATATTTTTAATGAAACAAAAGAACTTTGTAAATAGTTTTGACAGCTATTCTAATTTTGAAAATATTCAACTAAATAAATATAATTTAATTTAAATAAAAAGTTATTATACTGTTAATATTAAGCTAAAATTAGCAGATAATTATTTACTGTGAATTAGCACATTGTGCAAAAGAGAACTAACTATGTGAACTATTTATTTAAATTGAATGGAAGCGATAATCGGAATAGTAAAATTTGTAGATGCATAGATTTATTTTTCAAACACCAGTGGCAAGTGTTTTAAAGTTGTGAACATATAACTTTAAGGATATTAAAATAATTTCAAGTATTTTAATATTTAATGTATATACGGAGATACATTTTTCTTTCCTTGGAAAGTCCGGTCAAGTAATCGTGGATAGAAAGATACTTGAATAATATGTGCCGCCGACATGATACCTCCATACGCTTGTAGCAAGAGACATAAACGATGAAATAATGTTGAAATATAAAATAACTATGATTGTACCTTTTTAGTGTAGTGTTGTGTATACTATTGTGCAGAATTGTATATTTTATTCTTCTATTTTTGTCAAACAACGATTTTTTTGACTCTCTTGAAATTGGTGTTTTATTTCGAATAAGATTCTTTCTTGCAACTACATGCTTTGACCGTCGAAATGGAACTCAGGATGAAGGTAAGAACTGCTTTCAAGGTGGAACAAATCAGATTAATGTGAAATTTGAAAAATAGCACTCGCCTGGTTGTACGATAGAGATAGATAATGACTTCTGTTGAGCGGGCACCACCACAGCGAAAAATCGAAATGTGACATATCTCATAATTAGGTGCTAATTACTTGCTCTACTCATAAATTTTGCGCTCCAGCCGAATCTTCGTAATTGATTATTTTATAAGTGTCACCATACACTGTCGAACTCCAACTCGATCTCGAACTCGAACATGGTACAAGTGGACCGGTTTTCTTCACGTATATGTGAAGTGTGTGTTTTCGAGTTGGAGTTCGAGATCGACAGTATGTGGTGACACTAAGGGGGTGCTAGCTTGACGTAACGCTAGCACCCCCATTTTTTCAAACCGCATGTATCACCTTCCAAATAAGCGTATAATGAAAGTATTATCGTAATTAAGTGCTAATTTGGTGCTCCATTCCCGAATCAAGTGCTTCTGCAGGAGTGGCCGAAATGATAATTTTTATTTGGGGGTGCTGGCTCCACGCCACGCTAGCACCCCCTTTGTTCATCTACATATGTATATCAACTTCAAGATAACCGTGTAATAAAAGTGTTAATTAAGGGCCTATTCTCGAATTAAGTGCTCCTACAGATTGGGGCGACCGGTAGCACATTGTGTTGAGGCATCAGTCTCATGTTTGACTACCGGCGTTTCGGGTTCGAATCTCGTCCACGACGGCGTTCGTGACCATGGATATGCAGGAGGTGCATGCTGGCAACTGAATTTTCCGAAACCAGGTTATGCCGACGAAACGTCAACTGGGCCACATGGAACAGTTGACGCGCTATGCCCTATAAGTGGTTAGGGCAATTGAGAGAGCAGGAGAGGCAGAAATTATAATTTTAATATGGGGATGCATTTCCCCATTATTCAGATGATCAACAGAGTTCAGAGAATCACGGGGATAGCAGAGGCGCAACACTGCATTCCTTGCAACAATTCAGTCGTTATCTCTGAAAGCTGTTAAGCATCTCAATAATTGAAACAAATGCAATAATGTAGCCAAAAATATTAATGCCGCACTTTGCCCGGACACCGAAGATGCTCCAAATGCCGGCAATTCAAAGCATTTATGAAGGCCTTAGGCACGCGGCTAAACCACAAAAGGCAAAGACAGCAATAGGAATGCCTTGTTAAACTGGAACTAAAACGATAAACTACTCTAAAGGATAGCTGAGGACTCTACAAAGGAAAGTGCAGATATACCTGAGGGGAAAATACGTCAAGTAAAAAATGTCCTAAGATTGAGAGTAAACGGTGGAAGGACCAAAAAGAACCCGATGGGGTGCATTTTAGTTCTGTTCTTTAAAAGAAATGGCCCCACGTTGGACGCCAAATATGTAGTGGACCGTTTGGTGGCCATTCAAAGATATTCCCGAGGGGCGGAGCCTAAGGCAGCATAATGACCGTGAAGGTCGGGCCATGCCATCTGGCGAATTAAAAGGCCCCTCAACGAGCTTAGCAGCGGCCTATGCTTGCTGTCTCTCAGTTCGGCAGACGTGGGAGGGGCTTTTGCCGCTTGTTTTCCCTGTTCTTTACGTATTAATAAAAATTCATAGGCCTGGGGAAGACAACACAAACAGGAAAAGCAAAAATGGGGAATAATTAAAAAATTGGGCGATAGGGATGGAATGGTTGACGGACGGATCAGACGCCCATGCGGTCGCACCTGGGTCCGGGTGTAATGTGACCCGCGGCTTCTGGTTTCGTACCACCGATAGATCAGTACTCATCAAGTGCTGCCTTCGATTGACCGATGGAAGCAGCACTTCCAGAATATGGTCATTATAAGCTGCTTCAGGTGGTTTGTTACGTGCCTGAGTCCACACAACTATATTACAAGTCTGACTACGTGATTCTTAGGTGTAACTCAGTCATTCAGGTTACAGCTATCATTCCCTCCTGCTTTCACAACCATGGCATGGGATAGGCTTTGGCGGAGTTTCTTCCAATAATACAGGAAAAATTGTTATCTGCTGCTTAGGAATTCGCTATTTCTATGCAACGCATTACGCTTTTTTCCGTGACGCCCGAATGCACCCAATTTCATTTTCTTGCCGTTTTCCGCTATTGAAAATTTTGTGCAATTTTTTTTATCGTCGATTCAGCTTGCAAGTCAATTAAGATGTTGTTTAGAAGGGCGTTCATAGCACCCGTTTTGCTCAGAGAGCGTACATTCTAGGATCCGAAAGAATAGTCAGTTAAACGATTGCGTGTTCGTCGTTGTTCATCTGTTAAATTCGAGTCTTTTCTCCCAGATTTATTGACAAGGGATGGTTTTTGCGAGGACCAGTTGTCGACCCATCGACCAAGCCTATACGAGAATGACTAGGTTAGGTTAGGTTATAGGGGCCGCTCCTCCAACGGAGCACACATAGACCGCCACTGGGTCCGTTGTGATACCACTAAAATGGACTCGACAGAGAGCCCTTCCGACCAATACTTAGTCCGCGAGAATGACTTTCATAGGACTTTCGCCCTCAATATTACATAATCTGTTAACGAAAAATTAAAAGTTCCTGTGAATATTTGTTGCACATCGAATGAATTAAAGTACTTGAATGCATTTCATTAAAAATCCCTTGAGTTGAGGTTTGAAGCTTCAAAGATACACTACCATATAATACTTTTCAATGAATCCTTTGTACTTTTCCAACCACACGATGAATGCTTCAAATCTTATCGGGCTTAAGTTTTAATGCTCTCATTCTCTCCAGATACGGTGTAAAAGTAATGCAAGAAATAGTTCAACACTCGACTATCGTTTAGAGATTTGACACCGTCGTCGTGGTGCTTGGGAAAAACTAAGAAGCTGAATATTTTGAAGCTTAAGTCCCCGCTGTGAAATATTGCAGATATACTGGCGTTGATGCAGACTTGATTCCACTCGACGTTACACGTACACATCCATCTACATACCTGCACTATACGCTATGCGTCTTTCACCTGCAAGGTGAAAATATCTACGTATCTTCAGATATAAAAATGTACTCGTAGCGTAGCGCACATCGTACCGAATCAAAGCGGTGCTCACAGAACAAGAGTTGAAAAGCTGGGCTGAAGCTTTGCTATAAGCCGGCAGTGAATTATCTATCAACCGTAGTTTTGAGGTGAAATACATTCAACGGCATATAATTACATACATACAGTCTGTAATTTTCCGACTAAATTTCTTGACTTTTTCATGTATTAATTATAATTTGTCCAATATTTGAGTGTTTTAATCTACGGACCGAACACCGGAGCCACTTCCAATTGGGATTAGTATCGGGATCAGCACCAAGGCACCTTTACTTTACCACCTGCTTGCGTAGCATCAGGTCCGTGGGGGCGCTAGATCCAAAACGTCCTACAGCCTTTCGACTGATAAGACGTCCCCTGCAGAGACATTCGCAGAGCAGGTGAAAGGTCGTCTCCTCCTCATCCCCAAGGCTCAAACACAGATCACTGTGTGGAAGCCCCAGCCTCCTAGCATGCTGGTCGATCAGGCAATGTCCTGTAAGCACCCCAATAAATTGCTCATGTTACTTCTATTGAGCGCCAGCAGATCCGCAGAGTGCTTAGGATCGTAACTAGGTCAAAGTTGCCTAGTAACATTATAAGTATTCCCATTTATCCATCTGACATTAGCAGTAGCCAACACGGCATCATTGAACAGCGTTTTAACGACTATCGAAGTATGGTTAACCACGATTTGGTATTGAATTCAACGATTTCATTTTCGATACTTCTAGAGAAAAACTCGCAACGTACGAATATATCAAATTATCGAGAAGAAATTTAACAAAATTAATGGGTGCTATCCCACTACGCCCCAGAGGATAATATTGTAGAATACTTGTCAATAATCGTGTACCCGTACTAAACATGCGCTCCTTATAATGCAGAAATTCAAGAAAGGAAGTTTATATACGAGTATATATACGAAACCAAATATCACCTTGATCCACGGACTGATTCGACCGGTTTCTCCATCACCCTCTGCTTGTTTCCTCCAAACAGGATGGTGTTTCAAGTAAGTTCTACATATGCATATAGCCTTAACGATTTAGTACATAACGTACCAACTGTATACTTAAATGCAAATAATATTCCAACTGTACTGTAGTTGGAATACGGATATTATTTGCAGTCATAGAATTAGCTTCAAATTTAAATTAGATTGGGCAAACGAACGACATTTCTATCCCATTTATATTAAGAAGTCCGTGTCCAAGACGACGGAGTACAGACAGCTTTTCGGAGTGCATACATACAGATCCTAATGCAATGCCGTAAGAAACTACTCAAGTCAGGCTAAACTATCCTCAATCGGAATCCTTTGCACGTACATATTTCGACATAATGTTCATTGCACATTAGCATAATTCTCCTTCTGGACATTGCACGCTATCATTCTTACAATTTTCTCTACAAGTGACCATTTTCCGGGGTCGTTACAAAGTTTACGGACACATGATTATGGCATTCACGCCACCTACACTTTTTCAATAGAAAGAAGACGTGACCATAATTATGGCGCATCATTATTTTACGTTATCCCGTTCAGCAAAGTTCTCAAGGTCCGCACCTGTGCTGCATTTTTATTAGTTCAACGTATGTTCTGTGTCAGCCTCGAGATGTACATTATCCCAGTCAGACAGTGTTCGTGCAACCCTTGCCCGGGCGTAGCCAAACCAATAAATTGCTTCGAATTTAATACCAGGATAGGTGCGATCTGTAATCTGGAAGCATATATTGTACATATGTCCATTGGGTGGATGTGTTCCTGCTACATCCAGGATACTCGTAAGTGGCACTATATGTCAGAAGTGAGAGCTACAAATCTGGAAGCTACAAAAGTAGTCCTGGCAAAGCTTGTCGTATACATACAGATACCCAGTAGTTATACAGAATCAGGGCACCGTTTTCAGGAACGTAGCCTATACATGTACGTACCTATATGTACATAAGTTGGTTATCTGTTGCATTTTGCTATTCTCGGCACGACAAGACCTTCAGTTGAAGGATGATTCAAAGTGTTGAAATGTCACCCCTTGCATGAGAACAATAAAAGGAAAGTTGATATTTCAAGGATGTTACGTGAATGATACAGGCTGATCTACGTAAAGTCGACATCCGTAAATGCTATCATAAATTGCAATTTATGCCATACATCCTAATTCATTCGAGCGTGGATTGCTTAATGTAGAGTTGTTAGGTAATTCAAGTGAATCCACCTGTCATTGAGCACGAAAGCCTTAATTTCTGCTTTTGTGAACATCGGAATTCTTTGACGTTTCGTACACGCAATTTAACACATCTTCAATATATTTTAACATTTCACTCACGGCATGCAATACAGAAGAGACTCATGTTAAAAATATGGTAAATTGAGTTTTGATGTTATTTCGTACGCCTAGAGATACAGATTTCATTTAGGACGTGTTGATATACCTTTTTGTAAAACATAAAAAAATGTTCTACCTTAATTATGTTAAAGGATATCACTCCGCAATATGCTCGTATTATGGAGCGTCAAAAATTAAATACACTTTCTCTACAAAATTCAAGCAATTTTCTTCATATGGCTCAAACATAAAATGTGAAAGATAAGATAAGATAAAAGCTACTGTCCCAGCAGGAAGGCACTGCGACCATAAAAGATCTATTGTGTCGTAGCCCATTAATCCAAAAGACCGCCCAACTTTCTAATAAAGGGCATTAAGTCTTTAGCAGGAATCAACCTGAAGTCTACAATGCTGATAGTAGCTTGCCCGTGGAGTGACATCCTAAAACGCGCGATGGCCGGCCATTCGCACAAGATGTGTTTGTTCGTTTCCACGTCCTACAGACAGAGACGGCATTCAGTTTCGCTGGAGAGACCCATCCTGTTCAGGTGATATCTGACCAGGTGATGGCCAGATAAGTACCCCACTAGGAGTCTTAGGTGGGCTCTAATCACTTGGGTAGTACCCTTTTGAATGGAGGGCAATATAATAATTCCAGCACTGATGACGCAGTAGTGTAAACCAATTTGTGATCTACAGCTTGGCCAAAGCCAGCCCAAAGCCACAGTAAGGCTCAGGTCCATGAAAACGACTGGATGATCCTTGTCTAGCAAGTTCGTCCGCAGCCTCGTTCCCCTCAATGCACTGGTGGCCTGACACCCAATACCATAAGACTCGGTTTTTGGTTGCCAACAGTTGAAGGAGTTCGCAACACTCCTTCACCAGTTTTGAAGAGACCTTATATGAGGAGAGCGCCTTTATAGCTGCTTGGCTGTCTGAGTAGATAGTAATTGTAACGGACGGTTTAGTGGGCATCCGAACATGCCCGTGGGGACGGAGCCTTAGGTAGCAAAATGACCGTGAAGATCGGGCCGTGCCATCTGGCGAAGAAGCCTATGCTTGCTGTAGCTTAGTTCGGGAGATGTGGGCGGAGTTTTTGGCCGTTTGTTGCCCCTGTCCTTTACGTATTAATAAAAAATCATTGGCCTGGGGAAGACAACACAAACAGGGGAGGTAAAAATGGGGAATGAAAAAAAAAATAGTCGATAAGGATGGAATGGTTGGCAAACGGATCAGACGCCCAAGCGGTCGAATCTGGGTCCGGGTGTAATGGGACCCTCGGACTCTGGTTTCGTACCACCAACAGATCACTACTCATCAGGTGCTGCTTCGATCTGCCGTTGGGAGCAGCACTACCAGACCATAATATTGTTCATTACAGGTGGTTCATTACACAATGTGAGCGCCGCGAAGTCCTGTTTCCAAGATTACCCTGGCGCAGACCTCAATGGCGTGGATCTCAACTTGAAAAACGCTGGACGAGACTCCCATTGCGATCGAAATCGTGCTCCAGATATAATTATTAACGAAATCGCCATTTTCAAAATGTCGCCAGGGTATCTTTTTTTCAATTCTCATTTGACTAATTAACGATTTCATCCGATTCAAAATCGCGATGGATTAACTACTCTAGTAAACAGATAGATCTCGAGTTTGCTATCCGGCCCGCTGAACCTGAAATTTCAACAATCTGGCCCTTTCCATAAAAAGTTTGTCTACCCCTGCTCTAGAGCAACATATTGGCTGCGAATATCATTTCATTTGAGAGGTCTGGTTATCGTAGTTTCCGAAATATTGAATTTTAAATCGAGTGTGGTGGGAAATTTCAATAAAAATGTAAATGTCTGTGGCAGCTAAGGGAATAAGAATTCGAAAAATTGTTTCTTAGCTTTTACCAGAAATTGCAGGGACTGGCAGTGCGTTTATCCGGCAATATCCAGATACCCTTTATACTTTGAAAGTATTTAACATGTGAAGCGAAACACCCTGAATTAGCAAATTATTATATTATGACTTTGTTAACAATTTTTTTTTTAAATTTAGGTACGTTTTCTCAATATCCTGTCAAACTGACTGTTAGCTAACAGGGACTTATTTATTAAAAACCCAAACCTAAACCATATACAACACCCAAAATACGATAATGCAGTTCACAAGTAAGAGGAGAAAATCTGGTACATTATGGATTTGGCATTAATTGGAGAATTCTTTCTATTTCATTAGAGAGAATTTTCACAAATTTAGAGAGAATCCTTAATTGCGGCATTTCCGCTTTAGGTAGTCCATTTCCGCTTTAGGTGGTAAGAGCCTAGAACCCACACAGGGAAATGTGTAGGTCCTAAAGCGGAAATTTCCTTAGTTTTGTGAAAATTCTCTCTAATGAAATAGAAAGAATTCTCCAATTAATGCCAAATCCATAATGTACCGAAAATCTTTATGTTTTGTCGTATGTCGGGTGTTGCATATGGTTTTGGTTTAGGGTTTTGATAAATAAGTCCCTGTTTACTAACAGTCAGTTTAACAGGACATTGAGAAAACAGGCCTTAATCTCTGAAATTCGTTGACTTTGCGGTTTATCTGACAGCAGAAACTGTTAGTTGCATCATTATATCCATAAAAAATTGTACAATGATATTTTGCTAACTCCCGAATGTATTAAGTCTGTCAGTATATGTTCCCGATAATGATCTGCTAGGGATTTTCGCGCGTATCCCTTCACTTTTCTATCGGGTTTAGCACAGGGAAGTATGCAGTTAAGAAGTGTAACTATAAACCGATGGAGTGTACAATTCGGCTCCTTTTTATTATTTTCTTCGTTATTCCTAAAAACCAAGACTTCTTGCCAAGACGGATCAAGCTTTCCCATTAATTCCCACATTAAGTAGCAGCAATCTTGCGGCATTACAACTTTATAATTTATTTCAATATGAATAATGTCCTCGTTATTCATCGCAGCAATTGGCTCATGCACACGCGAATTGTAGGTAGGGTAAATTGGTTACGGTGAAATCGACCCTGCCGACGTCGAAGATGCAAATTGAAACCCGAAAGAAATTGATTTTTATTAATGGCTACCATTAATAAAAACCAACTTTTTTCGGGTTTGGTAGCTCGTTCTCGAAGACTGTACGACATACTCTTTGTGGAGTTGGCTTGAGAACGAAGCGTCAACTCTTTCTTACCCAAAACGAAGCAACTTCATTCCGATGCATAGTTTTCCCGATCCCTTATTAATAATCGCCCTGCTTATATTAAAATCTCCTTCAAAATCTTTATGTTAAATTTTTTAATGGAGACACAAAAATATCTCTACATTCAATCTCAGCCAAAACTTCGTCCGTCGGTTTCTAGAGGCGACATCCAATTCGTCTTCGTTCCATCAACTTACAATGACTAATGATTGCCTCGAATGTCTTTATTCGCGAAATAAATTAGTTGATTTATGAATTCATTTCTTTAGACAATTTTGTTGCTGTGGAAGTTTGCTTATTTGACTTGGAAATTTGTTTACTTAATTTGGGAAATTGCTTGTTTGATTTGGAAATTAAGTTGTTTGACTCGGAAAATAATTTAATTGATTCGGAACTTTATTTTCTTGATTTAGCAATTTATTTATTTCAGTTGGAAATTTATTTGTTGCGGAAATTTATTTACTTGATTTGGAAAGTTTTCTATTTGATCCGGAAAGTTATCTATTTGATCCGGAAAATTGTCCATCTGATCCGGAAATTTATTTATTTGATGCGGAAAGTTATCTATTTGATTCTGAAAAATATCTATTTGATCCGGAAAGTTACCTATTTGTTCCAGAAAATTGTCTATTTGATTCGGAAAATTATCTATACGATCCGGAAAATTGTCTATTTGTACCGAAAATTTATATAATTGTCTCGGAATTTCGCGTATTTGGCCTGGAAATGCAGTCATTTATCTGCGGGACACAAACTGTTGGATTTATTAAGTGATGTTCAGATTTTTTCTCCGCAGTCGGTTTTTAAGCAAATTTGTTTTTGACATTACTACTACATACTATTTTGCCTTAACCCCTTGTGGGGCATAGCGCGTCAACTACTACTACTAAGAAATTTAAAAAGAATAGAAAAATTGTAGAGCCGTAGTTAGAAAAAATAAAATTATTTTAATTCCAAATATGCAAAATATCATATAATGAGTATTTCACAATTATGTTTGCCTTAAGAGCTACATTAAAGAGAGATTGAGAGAAAATATATCTCTTTGCAGTCCTCTTGCCTCCCATCGTGTCGGAAATGTGCTGCACCTATTCGTTGGACTTTAAGTGGATGTTCACACTGCGTGCGATGCCGAGCCGAGCCGGGTCGAGCGATGCAATGCGATTACAAGCTTTTAAAGCAAGAAAATGGAAAGTCTTCAATTTTAAATGGAATCACGCTTTGAGTGTACACACTGCGCGCGATGCAATGACGAGCCGAGCGATGGCCCGATGTTTTCACAAACTTCTTTGCTTTTTCGTGCGAGTACCGGCTGCTGATTTTTTGCGATGGAATTTAATGGGCCTTGCGATGGAGTTTATGGGCTTTGCGATGCTTTGCGATGTGAAGCTTTTTGGAGCCAGTATGGTGCAAGTACGAGCTGTAAAGTAATATTTGATGTAAGATCACACTGAAAAAAATGCATGTATGTCTGCTTTTATACCCTAGACTTTTAGGCGCGGCGGTGTGGCAGTGTATACATGGAAATTATGAGGGTCATCTCCTGATTCGATTTAGCCATATCTGTCTGTCTGTCTGTCCGTTTGCACGATAACTTTCAATAGAATGAAGTTAGAAACTTGAAATTTTGGTCAAATGTTTGTAGCATGATCTAGTTGGTTGGTATTGAAAATGGGCAAGATCCAACCGAAGGAACCCCTACAGATGAAATTTCAAATGAGCGATAACTTTCGATAGAATGAAGCTAGCGACTTGAAATTTGGTTCAAATATTTAGATTTAGTTGGTTGGTATTGGAAATGGCCAAGCTCCGTCCCAAGCAACCCCTACGTCCCCTACATTTGGACGTCCATGTGTACCGGCTCTTACACTGAATTCAAATGCGATCTCGCCGCTCCACAAACCGCGGCGGTGGCCGCAACAGTGAGTCGAGCGGTTTATACATTCATCGTCCTAAAGCCGCCGCGGCTGCCCCTTTTTGCGTTTATAAAGAGCGGGGCGCCGCTGCTCAATCCGCTTGTGAAACTTCTCGTCTGAGGTCGCGGAAGAGATGATGAAATTCACCAACACTGGGCCTTTCTTCATTAATGGGATGCACCCAATGGCGACGCCCTCCCGTTTTTAGAGTACTGTTTTCAAACAGAAATAAATTTACTGGGTCAAGCACAAACGACATGATGTCGAACAGATTCTATTCCTTGAACTAAACTGGTATCTACTCTCCATCATTGCGTGCAGTGAACATCCCGGATCATCTTTGCATCGCAAGCCATCGCTCGGATCATCTTTGCATCGCAAGCCATCGTTCGGCTCGGCATCGCACGGCGTGCAATGTGAACACCCACCACATCGCATCGCTCGACCCGGCTCGGCTCGGCTCGGCTCGGCATCGCACGGCGTGCAATGTGAACACCCACCACATCGCATCGCTCGACCCGGCTCGGCTCGGCTCGGCTCGGCATCGCACGCAGTGTGAACATCCACTAAACCATTTTCACAGCTGATTTCAGAACCGATGACGGAATGTCAATGTGCAGATAAATGAGCAATCAATCGAGAAGAACATGCGGAGAGATGGTATCGTCATAGATGCTAGAGTTCCTCCACACTGCTTGGTTTTATCTGGGATCAAACTCGGCGCCAAATGTTGCGATGCTTCCCTGCCTCTTCACAGCTCCCCAATTCGCTTGAATTTAAATCAGATCGTCCAACTCAACCTGTAACAGACCAAAAAGCACGCAAATAAGGGAAAACCGTCAAATTCGTAATCAGCACCCTAGAAACTTAAATAGAAAAAAATAATACTCACCCACAATTTGTTTTAACAAAACGTGATGACTAGACTATTATCCGCAACACGAAAGCAACATCTACCAAATGTGTGTACATCTGCGCATTACATCACAATGCAACAAGCGAAGCGACCATCAACAATCATCCGCAAATTTGCAAAATTTCCACATGTTCCATAAAAATGTTCCGCAGCATAGTGTCTTCGCTTAAAATTTCTCCACACTACACTCTCCATATGTTTGTGCGCAACTGCCAGTCTCATGTTTCTGCCGGGTGTTGCTCAGGTGCTGTTTGTTGCTGCATGTTGCCGGTGGCCCGTACAAGAAGTGGATGGAGCTCGCGAATGACCCACGGTCCCCATCGAGCGAAATTCACTCGGCAGTCAGTCGCCAGTTCGCTTTCCCATGTCGAGGCGTTGAAGTTGTGTCAGTTCTAGTAAGTTAACGGTCGTTGGTCAGTGGTCGTGTAACAGTCCGTTAATAGGACGGTTGTTAAAGTCAATTTAGCGGAATCGGAACTGCTGCATTTCGGTGGGTGTAAACGGTAAACCGGTGGGTCGATGTATTGTATTCATAAGCGTGTCGCGGTGTTGATGGCGTGAAGAGCAGACTTCCGCGGTCTGCGACAGTGGCAAAGGTCAGTGCGGAACATCGAAGTGATAAGGAAACGTAAAAGGCGCCAAAAATAGTGCAGCGCAGCTATTGTACATTTACAGGTGTGCGATTAGTGTGTGAAGTGAATTTTGCTTCCGACATCCAATCAGTGCCAGTGGCCGAGTGCATTTTGTGAATTGCCCGATCCTTTGTGTTTGAGATGTTGTGCTCCCATTGCAACTCACCTGCAGTTGTAGAGTCACCCATGCAGTTCTAGTTTCTTGTGTGCCGCAGTGAAATATAAACAACAAGACCCAAAGTACAGTTAGGCGAGAAGCACAGTCCCAGTCGAGTATCGAAAAAGGCGATCGCTTTCTTGTTGACTCCGGACAACAGCTGCAACTGCATCGTAACCGAATCCAATGCTGCAGGCTTGACTGGACCCCGCGGATGATGCTCCCAGCTGTAGGCTCTTTCTAACGAGTAAACTGCGTCGTGAGAGATTGCAATTGCATCAGACGGGGCACGCGGGAATAGACGGTAAGTTGGCTTGTGCTTGTTTTTGTTTAGCTCCACTCCAGGTTGTGCAGCTCACGGGACCCCGGCCACGATGACTTTTATGCAACACCACGGCCATTGTTCTCGATTGCCCCACGGCGCAAGAGGACTCGCTACACGAAGGGGACGGGTGCAGTGTATTCGCCATCGCACCACGATGGCCCATAAATGCAAGCCTGGCTGCTACCTAGCACTGGACATGGCCATCTTACTTTCGGGTCGATGCAGCGCCCGGTGAGTCAGCCGAATTGCAACAAGTGGGCCGTGGGGGTGAATGGAGCCGCTGGCTGGCCTACTCCGCCTGTGGTTTTTCCTTCCACGGTAAAATCGTGCAATGAGGCTGATTTATGGACAACGTTAATACAAACTGCAAATGTTGATGCTGTTTTGGTGGAAATGGGAGTTTCGGGCGAGAGTACATACGAGAAGATTGAAAGGTGTAGAAAAGCCATTTATTGGTGACTCAGGACAGATAATTTACATCTTCCTTTGCAGATAATTATTTTGGTTTTCACATTTTATTAAATGTTTTCACTGGCAGTAAATCCTTGGACCGTATTTGGGGTAAGAACCGAGGATAAAACCTAAACATTCAGATGATGTGGACAAGGCAACTACACCAAGTCCACGCTTAACAACGCTAATCCGTTCCTCAAAAATGCGTTGTTAAGCGAAACGACGTTATACGTGGGCGGTCCGATAAGTATACTTAGGGAACATTCCTGTTTCGCAAAAATTGGGAGAGTTCTCTCTATTAAATTAGGGAGAATTTTCACAAAACTAAGAAAATTTCCGCTTTAGGACCTACTAATCCCCCGGGTGGGTTCTAGGTTCTTACCACCTAAAACGGAAATGGACTACCTAAAGCGGAAATGTCGCAATTAAGGAATTTTAAAAATTCTCTCTAAATGCAATAGAGAGAATTCTCCTAATATTCGCGAAACAGGAATGCTCCGTACTTAGCCTACAAAAGAAAAACGAAAATTTTGGAAAAGTCGCGATTTATTTCTCAACATAGTCTCCTTTTAGCTCGATACGCTTGACCCAGCGATGCTCCAACTTCTTTGACCCGTCTGAAAAATACGTTTTCTCGAGGTCTGCAAAGTAGGTCTCCGTGGCGGCGATGACCTCTTTATTCGACTCAAATTTCTGCCCGGCGAGTGACTTTTTCAAGTTTTTAAACAAAAAGAAGTCGCACGGGGCAAAATCTGGAGAATACGGTGGATCGGGCAGCAGTTTGTAGCCCAATTCCACCAATTTGGCCGTGGCGACGGCGGAGGCGTTAGCCGGTGCGTTGTCATGGTGGAAGAGCACTTTTTTCTTCACCAAATGGGGCCGTTTTTTCTGCAATTCGGCGTCGAATCGGCCCAATAATTCGGCATAGTAGAGCCCTGTGACCGTTTTGCCCTTCTCCAGGTAGTCAATGTAGACCATACCTTGTGAATCCCAGAAAACGGTGGCCATCACCTTTCCGGCCGATGGGACAGTCTTCGCCTTCTTCGGAGCACGTTCGCTGGGTGAAGTCCACTGCTTCGACTGTTCCTTGGTCTCTGGTGTGTACCAGTGGATCCATGTTTTGTCGACGGTCACGAAACGACGCAGAAACTCCTTCGGATTGCGCTTAAACAGCGTCAAACACTGCTCTGAAGTTTTCTCACGGTTGCGCTTGTTGTCCGGATTGAGCAAACGCGGCACCCATCGCCCCGACAGCTTTCTCATGCCCAAAATTTCATACAGGATATGACCCACGCAGTCTTTTGAGATGCCTACAGTCTCAGCTATCTCGCGCACCTTCAGTCGGCGGTCTGACAGTTCGAGTTTGAGGATTTTTGTCACGTTGTCCTCCGTGGTAGCCGTTTTCGGAGCACGTGGGCGTGGCTCATTAAAAACCGTCGTGTGACCACGTTGAAATCGGTTAAACCAATTTTTGACGGTCGCCATCGAAGGAGAAGAGTCACCGTACACAGCATCCAAGCGCTCTTTGAGTTCGCTGCGCGATTTCCCTTCCAAAAACAAAAATCGAATTACCGACCGATATTGCTTTTTTTCCATTTTTCTAAAATCCGTGGACATGCCCGCTTCCACACGCGGTCAAAACAAAACTACGAATCCGATTCGGCTGAAATTCTGACAGTAGCCGTCTACGAGAATGTACTGCACGATGTTGTTGTTGTTGTAGCAATGGTCGGAATTCAGTGTGTTTGTTGGCTACTTGCCCACAGATTCGTCTTCATCCCCGGTGTTGAGGGATAGAAAGCTGCTTCTATTGGGTTAAAGATGTGGTTTAAGTCGTGAGGGACTTCGTTACATGCAGGACAGATGTTTAGATCGTCCTGGTGGATGCGGGATAGGTAGGAGTTCAGTCGTGAACAACAGCCTGACCGAAGTTGGGCGAGTGTCGTTCTCGTAGCTCTCGGAAGTCTTTCCTCTTCTGGAGATATCATTGGTGGTATGGACGAGAGAACTGGATTCGAACCTAAACCTGCGGTTGACTGATGAACCTCCTCCTGATGTATCGCTGCGATGGCCATCCTGTCTCCGCCATTATCAAAGGGTACCCTTTTGTACGTCTGGACATCCCTTTCTAGGTCCCTCAGGTCGCGCCTGACATGTCTGGGTGGCGGCGTTTTGTCGATGAGGTTGAAGTTTGGGTGATCACTTCAATAACAACCCACCAGGTATTGCTTGGCAAGAAGCTGATTATGGTCCTTTAAAGGCATCATCCTGGTTTTCCTGATGCAGATGGTCCTGGGGTGACATCAAGAGACAGCCAATAACAGTACGGAGAGCGGCGTTTCGGCACGTTTGAATCTTTTTCCACTGTGTGTCACAGAGATTCTGCGACCACACAGGAGCCGCATTGTTGGCCACAGATCTTCCGACTGCTTTATATGTGACCAGTAGAGTTTCCTTATCCTTGCCCGAGGTACTACCGGCCAGGGCTTTGAGGATTTTATTCCTACTACGCATCCTGTCGCACACGACACGGTTGAGGCATGGGGTGATGATGTGGCCATACTGTCCAGCGTACTACTACTATTTTCCCTTAACCCCTAGCGGGGCATAGCGCGTCAACTACTCCTGCGCGTAATCGTACTCTGTTCTGGGCAATGGGGCGCAACTCCCCAAAAGACTTACCCAGTGCGTGACACTCCTTTGGCACAGATCGACGCCATGTGATTCGAGGACCCCCTCTTGGTCGGCCTTGGTTATAAATGGGGTTCCATTTCATGGCATGCAAAGCAATGCAGTTATCACTCTTCCGCAATGTGTGACCTATCCACTGCCATTTTCGCCTGCGTATCAATTCGTCGATTGGCATCCGACCCGTACGCCGACTTAGCTTTTCATTTGATATTGTTTCGGGCCAGAAAATTCTTAAAATTCGACGAAGACCGTCCAGTGTGACTCCTAGGATTTTAGGATGGTTTATAGTAGGTTGGTTCCCGATCGAGATTTCAAGCTGCATCTTGACCTCCTTCGTCCAGGTGGTAAATAGGGTTGCCGAGAATTTAGGCGCTGAGACGGTAAGGTTTTTGCTTGTGAGGAACGAGTTGAGTTCTTCAAGATAACCGTTGATGTTTTCACACATATCCGCTATGCCTTTCACTTTTGCCAGAATGGAGCAGTCGTTAGCGTAGGAGATGATGTCAATCCCTTCAGGTGGTGTTGGGAGTCCTGATAGGTATAGATTAAACAAGGTAGGAGATGGAACTCCTCCTTGAGGTACACCTTGTTTAATCTTCCTAAGCTTTGATTGGCTGCTCCTGAATTCTGTATAGGATTGCCTGTCAGCGAGATAATTGGCAATCCATTTCACTATTTGCGTCGGAAGCAATGAACGGTTGATGTCAGACAAAAGCGCTGAATGACTGACAGTGTCGAAGGCCTCCGACAGATCAAGCGTCACCAATATTGTTCTTTGACATGGACGAGCCTGGTTGAGACCATAATAAGTTAATAAGTAATGTAAAATTAGAACCTTTTTGATTTCGGATAAAAATTGGAATTTGCGGCCTTCAGCGGACATCAGTGCGTAACTCTGTCATTTTTGGCTTAAATTATTCAAAAAAATTCACCAAAGTTGTCCGAAATATGAATAAAATTATGTCAAAATTTGATTGAATTCTTCCAACCCCAAAAAAATCCTAGAAAATCAATTGAAATGAGCCTCCTAATGTAGTTTCCCCCTTAAGACGATACAATGGAAACCTTATGAGAATATCCACCAAATAATACGAGTATAAAACACTTGCCCTAATGCTAGTTAATTAGGCAATGAAAAGAAATACAATTATGTATTTAATTTCTTAAATATGACAATTTTAGCGTAATATAAAGTGCAGTATATTTAATTGAAGTGTCCTTCAGTAACAACGTACACAAAACTCACAAAACCCTCTTATTCTGCTGAATTAAGTGTATTCAAACACCTGCTCCACGGTACTTTTATGGCTTCAAGGCATTCGTATCTTCCTACACGCCATCGTCATTTTACCCTGAATTTTTCGACCCTCTTTCAGTATTTACTTGGACACATGGTGTCACTGCAGGCCGGCCATGACCTCACCAGTTTCCGTCATATCGCACGATAGCAATCTCTTGAATCCGATTAAAAGGTGAAACAACACGCTAACGCATCGCTGGGCTCGATTCCTAGTCTATTTGGAAAAATCATACCAAACGCATGTGAGAACGTACGGAATAAATGAAAATTCATTACTTGACAAAGGGTTTATATTTAGTGGAAGAAGTGTAGACTATACTAACCGTGTACTCTGTACTGTAGGCTGCAATACTTCTGAAATGTGAACGGACGTGACCATTCGAGCGTTACAATTTCAAGCGTGCCCTCTTCACATTATATCGTTGGTTTTCGTAGCAGTAATTGTAGTAGCCGTAACGTCGTAACTTTTAATATACATAGGTGAAACGTGGTAAAACGCATGCGGTATGCATGGCTCTAGTAGTACCGGGAATGTCCACGAGCTCTTGTAGGCACATTGAGGTAACATGCATAACTTGCACTACCCATAAAGTCTGAAAACTCTTCCTCTGTCCACGCTTCCTCTTTCCGATTTTATATGCTGTTGAAGCCATAATTAAACAATTCGAGGAGAGCACATTGAAAAGTGCGCCCATTACCATTGAATCTTAGCGTACCGGAGGGAGCAAAATTATTTGTATGGCTGCCGTGCAATCAAAAGGTGCGCACACCTTTCAGTAAACGGATCAGAAATGCATAGAATTGATTCTTACATTGTTCTATTGCTGGGATTGTTACGAGTATTTTGATTTTGAGTCATGTGTGAAGCGCTGTTTAGCAAGTGATGCATGACCCAATGTTAGGGAATCAGAGAGATTATCCGAAAATCCTAATGCCTACGTAAAGGTATTGATGAGAACTAAAAAAGAATGAAACTGTTGATATCTAGAATCCCAAACTGCATATTCTAGGGGATTAATGTTCTATTCTTCATCCGGAAGTCGTTAAACGAAATTTTCTATTATTTTCTACTAACATGTGCGGTCGGACTACATAAACATTATTGCCAACTCGTATCAAGTTGTCACAAACAGTACAGCTTTATTGACAAAACATTTTGGGCCGAGTTAGAGGGGATACTCTATAATTTGTCGAGCCATCAAGGGAAATTATGGTCTTTTCCACTATAATCGTTTGCCTCAAAGCAAACTGGTGGCTTTAATGTGTACTTAACGAAGGACCTTCACAAATATCCGTTTCACAGCAATTACACTCGTGGGAATTGTGGCCGATAGGTACACATATGGTAGATTGGTTGATTGTTTTATTTTAATAAATAACATCCTGTCTCTGTAAGGATATGGGTAGGAGGCTTGATAATTAAAATTATTCCTCCTCCTATCCCGGCTTTAACATTTAAATATTAACGGTGAAACCAGTTAATCGCTTAAGGTCGCCACCCACGGCAAGCATTTTGGTCGCGAGCATGCATCGAACCACGTCAAACTCTATAGAAAAAAAATCTCCTCGTTTCCACCGTTCTATGATATTTGATGGTTCGATGGAAGTTTGGTCGTGGTTGTGCTCGTCCGTGGGTGGCGACCTTAAGACATTAAGTGAAGGAAATTATAGTGATGTGAAAAACCTATACGGAACTTCGGAATCCTCTCTCGTGTATGACTCGTTCGAGTCTGACGTCGAAGGGGAAAGTGACGTTACAGTGGTGGAGTCGAGATTGTAGGGTTGATCAGATTTGTTCAAATTAATCGACATCATTCAAAAGCAGCGACGGCTGCTCATCTTCGTCTGGCGAGTTATGGGGAGGATGTTGCTTCAATACAGAAACGCTGGGTTGTACACGATCAAGTGAAGCGCCAAGGGTCTCCGGTGTATATTTCTTACATTAGAGATCAGGGCAAACCCCGATCTCGCATTCTTGTTAGACCTCTAATGCGTTCTTGGTTTGCGCTTTTAGTGATTAAGACTCTGTGATAGAAAGCCTTGCTGGGTATGTGGGCTTGTAACCTGCGTACCTGAAATAAATTTACACTCGAAACATTAAATGAGCCTCGAATACCACGGACTGATTCACCGGCAATGACTTTTGGCTACAAACAACGGACCACGATCGGTTTTTGGAACGTTCAAACGATGTGGGACGACTGCAATAGTGCGACGCTCAATGAAGTCGAACGGGAAATGACCGTATATGCATAACATCGATATACTAGGACTGAGCGAAACAAGATGGTCTGGATCGGGAACGACTTTATCACCAAGCTCTCAAACAGTACTGCTCTACTCTGGAAATGAAGACGATACGTCACCTCGAATGGCAGGCGATATTCCTCCGACTATTTTGAAACAAACCCTGGATGCAGCCAAGTCACAAAGAATCGGCGTCATTCTCGGGTCTGATTGCAATGCACATCATGTGGTATGGGGTAGCTCCGACACCAATGCGAGGGGGGGAGCGTTTTTCGACTACTTGTTAGGAACAAATCTCCTAATTTGCAATGTGGGATGCGAGCCCACCTTTATCACGAGGTGTCGGCAGGAAGTCCTAGACATTACTCTTGCTTCACAGGACATACAACATTTGATACGTGATTGGAGGGCGTCTCCTGAGCACTCATTCTCTGATCATCGTTATCTTCAATTTAGCTTGGACGAGCAACATAATGCCAAACCAGTAATTGTAAATCGGAAAAGAACTGACTGGGGTAAGTACAGGGAGTGTTTTATGAATACATTACCTCCGTTACCGTGTCAGCCGAGCAACACGCAGGAGTTAGATGCAATGGTAGAGACACAGCCTACCTTCATTCGAATCACCTTTGATGGAGAGCACAAGACTTGTGCTCACTGATAAAGCCAAGTTCCTTGGTCTCATACTGGATAGGAAACTTTGCTGGAAGTTGAACATTCAGCAACGTGTTGAAAAGGCTACTGTTGCACTATACTCGTGCAAGAAGGCCATAGGTAAGAAATGGGGCTTACAACCGAGGGTAGTGTACTGGCTTTATTTATCTATTCTGCTACATGGGATTGTCGTCTGGTGGACGGCGCTTAGGGTTGTATCCTATAGATCCCTGCTGGAGAAGGTCCAAAGATTGGCATGCATTGCCATTACGGGGGCTCTAAGGACTACACCAACCGCTGCCTTGAGCGCCCTGTTGCATCTGCTTTCCTTGGACATTTTTGCGGAGCAGATGGCGGCGATCACGGCTGTTCGCCTCCGTGAAACCGGTTTTTGGGCAGCGTCAACCACAGGTCACTCGGCCATATTGATCAACCTTGATATTCCCGAGGAGATGGACTATACCCCCCCGAAATACTTGTTCGAAATGGGCTTCACAGGCCTTATTCCCTCTAGGAATGATTGGCCTGTAATCGCTTTTCAGGAATCAGATGCCATTACGATTTTCACTGATGGTTCTAAGACTGACGAAGGAGTGGGGGCTGGCGTATACTCGGAAGAGTTGGATATTAGCTTGTCGTTCCGACTCCCGAACTTTAGTAGTGTTTTTCAGGCGGAAGTTACAGCAATATATGAAGCTCTAGCCTGGTTGTCGCAAAACGATATATCTGGTAGGGACATTGTAATCTACACGGATAGCCAACCGGCGATTAAATCGCTTAGCTCTGTCTTGGTAAATTTGAAGACAGTACTGGATTGTCGCAACTCCCTAATAGAGATGGGAAGGCTCTGTAATATTTCTCTGTGCTGGGTGCCAGGGCATAGTGGTTATGTTGGTAACTGCAAGGCTGACGAACTGGCTCGAGCAGGTACGATCAATGGGATCAGCGAGCCGTTACGCTGCACCAGGATGCCGTTGGCAGCTTGTAAACTGGCCATCAAAGATGCGGCGTATGATAGGGCCTGCATCAGATGGAGCAATGGCAGTACAGGTCATGTGGCTAGACAGATATGGCCCAAACTGGATCCCAAACGTTCTTCTGGATTGCTAATGCTAAACAGCGACAATCTAAGAACTGTCGTAGGAGTGCTAACTGGACACTGCCTAATTGGGGAGCACGCCAGGAGACTTCGTCTTCCATATAATGATTTTTGCAGGAGCTGTGGGGACGAGGAAGAGGAGGAAAGTACGTCTCATTTTCTGTGTACCTGTCCGGCCCTGGCGAGTTTTAGGAAAGACCACCTTGGTTCCTACTTCTTCACCGATCTGGATGACCTGAAAAAGGTAAATGTTGGTCGGCTACATCCTGAGCTCAGGCTGGTTTAACGAGTGAGTTTGGTCTTAGTTGCTGAGTCCAGGGGTATCACAACCTTAACCTAACCTAACCTACGCTGTAATTTTGTGTCGGTAAGGAATATTACTATCTATACTGATAGTGGTATAGGTGGCGCCTAAATCTTTGGAAGCGGTGCTTGCCACTTGAAAAACAGTAGTGAGGTGTCGCACAGCTATCAAGGAGCTCAGCTTCGTGCTGGATTCCAGGGCATAGTGGCTTCAGCGGTAACTGCAAGGTGGACGAGCTGGCTCAGGCGGGTAGGAGTAATGTAGACATGGGTGTTTTCGAACGGTCATGTACCTATAGAAGCTTGCAAGAAGCTAGCCAAGACGGGCGCTCTAAGTCACCCTAACATCGGCTGGAAATTATGTATAGTTACCTCCTCCTCCTCGTTTTCACAGCTTCTACAATAATCAGTGTACGAATTGACAGTCACAAACACTATTATTTTCATCTTTACCACGAGTTTTATCATTCCTGACGTGTTTCGCTCTCTCGAGCGCCTGTCTTGACTAGCTCTGTGTTTCATATAAAAATATAATGAACCACCACAAAGTCAAAATGTCGAATCAATTTTTTATGGCCTAAATTGAAAGATATGCTTCCAACAATACAGTGCATGCAACAACGGATCTTCTACACGACATATTCGAAGGCATGACTATCTTGCGTTTCGATGATGTCAATTGGCCGCCGAAATCGTTTGATGGCCATTAGCCATTTTCTTGTGAAACTGCGTTAAATCGCAGGTGCATGTGAATAAGCCGCACACGATTGATGCCTTAAAAGTCAACATAACCAATGAAAATCGTAGCTTTTAAATACGCGCTGCCCAGTGAAGACGCGGCACTCTTTGGCCGACATTATATTTCATACATAATGTAATGGAAAACTCTGTTAAATAAAGCAAAAAATTAAAACTTTACTCGACTTGATACCGCCCTTAATGGAAAACCCTGTAGAATGCTAGAACTGGGTGGCAATCAAACCTTTGCTTATCATCTTAGTTATTTAATTCACCACCTCAAATGTGCAATTTTCGTTGTAAGCTGAGGAGAGATGGTTCTGGCTTTTCTATACCCTAGACTTTTACAATAGTATAGGGTATATTGTTTTTGTCACGACGGAAATATGTAACACCTTAAAGGAGGCTTCGGAGGTATAGCAATGTATATATATAAATGATCAGGATCACCTCCTGATTCTATTAAGCCATGTCTGTCTGTCTGTCCGTCTGTCTGTCCGTTCGCACGATAACTTTCGATAGAATGAAGCTAGAGACTTGAAAGTTTGGTCAAACATTGGAAGTATAATCTACTTGGTTGGTATTGAAAATGGGCATGATCAGGCCAAGAGAACGCCTACCTCCCCTATATATGTAGAATAATTAAATGTATGTATAACTCCCGATTAAATAAAGATGAAAAGCTCTAGCTTTGGTAGATTGCTCGTGAGGATAATCTTCTACTAAATAATAAATAAATAAATAAAATCGATCAGTGGAAAACGAACGGTAATTTTCTTACAAAGAACCCCGTACTACCCTACTTTTTGGGCAAGTAACCCTGGGGTAAGAAGATGCTTAAGTTCTAGTAAGTTGGGCATAATCGGATAAAAGGAACGCCTACCTCCCCTACAAATTTCAAAAAAATAAATATTCTTTTAATTACGATAACTTTCGATAGAATAACACTAGCGAGTTGAAAATTTGACAAAATGTTGTTAGTAGGATCTACTTGGTTGGTATTGAAAATGGGTAAGATCCGACCCAAGGAACCCCTACCTCCCCTACAAGTGAAACTTCAAATAAGCTATAACTTTCGATAGAGTGAAGCTAGAGACTTGAAATTTTGCTTAAATGTTTGAAGTATGATCTTATTTGTTGATGGGAATAATGAGCAAGATCCGACCCAAGGAACCCCTACCTCCCCTAGAAGTGAAACTTCAAATAAGCAATAACTTTCGATAGAATGAAGCTAGCGACTTGAAAAATTCGACAAATATTTGTAGAATGGGTTAGTTAATTGATTTTTATAATGGTCAAGATCCTCCTGAATGATTGCTGCAACCTCCCCTATAAACTGGCCATATGGGAAACTCACTTTTAATGCATATGGTCGTTACCAATTGGTACTTTTGGTATCACCACTAGGTCTGTACAAGTCTAGAGTATATACGCAAGCAAAGCTTCGGCCTGGTTTTTTTTTTCAAAATGTATCTTCACGACTCGTAACATAATAATTAATTAACTGAGACAATGCAATGAACGATGTGGGCATTAACCAAATTTTACCTTAAAAATTATCATTTTCTACAATATATTTCCAAACTGTCTCGGGCTACATCGATTTCTCGACATATTTCACATGTTATTTTAGACATTAAGCTGAATTAAATCCATTTTATTCATAAAACAGACGAACACAACTTACAATTTTTCACTCACACTCGCCACATGAGTGAAACGTCAGAAAAGCTACCCGGTTTTATCGAATCGATATTTTCGCATGCCATACCCATACTACGAGTGCATATAGTCGACTACTGTTACGACAATATCGTGCTGTTAACGTGGAATCCAGCAGTGACAATTTCCATATGTAAGCAGAAGGGAAATGTTGGCATGACATGGTCCTTTACTTAACCGTAGTGCGCTATTTTGCTTGCTGTTCTTGAAAGCAGAAAAAAAAACAAATAAATCCATAAATGCTGTTTTAGATGTTTCAATCCAAAAAGCTTCAAGTCGTGTTCAGTATAATGTCTGATATATGTTTGAATATTTCATTTCTGCTTTTCAATGTCAAATTCATTTCGTTGGTGAAAAAAATTATATATAAAAAAAAATGCTAAAACGGCAATGTTTCGGAATAAATTTAAATAACTAACATTCTATACTCTTTTATTGGGAGGCATTGAGATGTTTCGAAGAAAGTCGATTGAATGTTTTTGTGGTTATTGTCATCCTCGTAACATAAGATGCTTAAGCAATGTTAGTCGAAGTAAAACCGTTTATCTTTGTCTTAACATAAATTTTATAAGATTATACATGTAAATCGAATGAGATACCCCCATATGTGTCGATATAAATCACAAACATATGCGATACTCTACTCGAAGAAGAACAAGAAATTTTCCATCATAAGTAAGTGGTTTGAGCAATGCGAATAAAACATGCATGAGCCAGTACCTAAGCTTTCATTACTAAACTCCACCACCGAAAATTCCCATATTAGACTATTAATGGATGGTGGCTTTATGCAGCCATCCCTTTGCTAAGCACTTCAACCCTTTCATTTTCATCCTGACACAACCACGTTAATAAACACAAATCCTTATCTTAGCAGATCCATCATAAAGCTGAAATACGGAACGCACATGTCACAAATAGGGAAGCTTCTGAGTCAGGTTGATTTCCATTCCATACATTACCCGTCAAGGCATTAATGTCATCATAGGCAGCAATGTCATAAAATGGGTTGTAATTAGTTTTTAAGGAATGTAAGCGCACAATGGGAGTATGCTAACAACAGGAAAAGATTTGTGAATGATTAGACAAGCTAGCAGAGAGGGCGGACAGAAAGTTGGAAAACTGAATGATGTGTTACACAAATGAGCACATGTTGTTGATAAATTCTCATTAGCGAGAAAAGGGAAATAGGCAAGAAACAATGGAGAATTATGTGACATGCTTTTGTGTATATCTAAATGGAAATTAAGAAAAAAATTGCCTAATTTCATTTATAAAACTGGTTATGCATATATTTATCACCACTATATGCATTTTAATCGTTGTCCTGTGTATACATAATTGTTTAACACCTGCATCCTGGTGCGTCAGGGAATACGTGCAGTACAAATGACGCATCTTTGTTCGTCTGATCTTATGGTAGTAGGTTAGGTTAGGTAAAGGGGCTGCCATGCTACCGCACAGCACACTTGGACCACCTCTGGGTTCGTTGTGATATCGCCAAAGTCACCTAATTAAACCTACGCAACAAACTAGCTGGATAAGTGCCTTCATTAAAAGGCATGGCAATTTTAAGGATCATCTGGCCAAGATGAAAATCGAGGAAGATGACGTTTGCAGGCTATGTTTTGTGGAGGCTGAGACGGCGTGTCCAGCACTGTCTAGCACGAGCTTGAGGATCACAAGCAAGCACACGATAAGTGTGGAAGTCATAAGTGACCTCAGTCTTAATGAAATGCTAGCAATTACACGGGACGCAGTGATGAAGAGAGAGGGCGATAATTATCAGTCGACATTTGGAAATCACTGATGGACAGGGTTATCCATTTTCTCTTTCGGAAAGTAAACTTAAATTAAACACAGTAAATATTTGAATTTCGATGGAATTTTTATTTCATAATAAAGTTTGGATTATGCCATTATACGTTGAATACAATATCTGTCAAATGTCCCCCACGGGACCGGTGCTCGATCCTTTTGAGGTAATTTTCGATTACCTTTTCACACGTCGGGCAATAACTCGACGGATTTCGTCCTTCAATTGACCAATCGTCGTGGGATTGTTCGCATAAACACGGTCCTTCGCATAGCCCCACAAAAAGAAATCTAACGGCGTTAAATCGCAAGACCTTGCTGGCCAAGCCACATCGCCGAATCTCGAAATTACGCGTCCTGGGAATTTCTCGCGCAATAAAGCCAAATTTTGTCGCGTGGTGTGGCATGTGGCCCCGTCTTGTTGAAACCACATATTGTCGAGATCCATATCTTTAATTTCCGACCAAAAAAAGTCATAAATCATGGCGCCATAGCGCTGGCCATTGACTGTAATGGCGGTTCCTTCATCGTTTTCAAAGGAAAACGGCTCAATGACGCCGCCGGCCCACAATGCAGACCAAACAGTCACTTTTTGCGGGTACAACGGTTTCTCAGCGGTCACTTGCGGTTGCTCACTGCCCCAGATGCGACAATTTTGTTTGTTTACATAGCCGCCGAGCGCAAAATGGGCCTCATCGCTAAAGAAGATTTTCTTAGAAAAATCGGCATCGGTGGCCTGCTGTTCGAGGACCCAATCTGAGTACTCACGACGCAATCTGTGATCAGTCGGCTTTAAGGCTGCGGTTTCGATTCACAGCGTGTAGCGTGTAGCGAGTACTAGCGTGTACAAGCGTGTTTATAAATTAGTACAAATACGTTGGTGCGGTTACAGTCAAACTTTTTTGGCACGCGCGAGTATTGGCGTGTAAGAGCGAGCAGCGTGTGGTATGAAACATTTCTATACACTCGCGCGTGTCAGCTGATTCTCATCCAAGACAAGTGAAGTATCCTTTGCTATCATGGAGAGCGAAAAACTCACCAGCGAAGTTTTTTCTAGAAAAGCATTATGGGACATGTCCAGTGCTGAATATAGCAGAAGAGATCTAGTGCGGAAATTGTCGGCTGAAGTAGCAGCCGCTATGAATTTTGATCATAAGTACAGACAGTGTTTTTTTAAAGATTGTTTATTTAGCCTGTGAAACAAAGTATTCCTTAAAAATATTCCGTATACCTGTTCCTGAAAACATAGGTTTGTTAGAAACACTTGAAGAATTTATGTTCTCAGATACCGTGCTTTGAATTCGTAGTAGAAGCGCTCTATCAATGCCTTCTTTGTCAATAATTATATTATGAAGCAAGCATACGGTTTTGGTGAGCAATCTTGTTGTAGGAATACTTGTTTCCAATGGTCTTGTAAGTATTCGCAATTTAGCTGTTAGAATACCAAAAGCGCATTCAGTAACTTTTCTTGTCTTAGAGTGCATTTTATTGAAAATAACTTCTTCAGCGCTATTTCCACGATATGGTCTCAACAAATAATTTTTTGAGGATAAGCTTCATCTCCTAAAAGTACGAATGGTCCAATAACATTTGTGCCTGGTAAATTAGTTGGTTCTGGAACATTGTAGTTGTCACTCTCTAAAAGTTCATACAATGAAGATTCTCTGAAGATTCCTTTATCACTCTGCCGGCCCAAAGCCCCTACTGAGACATCTAAAAATCTGTAGTTTGCATCCGATACTCCCTGCAACACTATTGAAAAATAATTTTTATAATTATAGTAGAGACTGCCTGAATTTGGTGGTGCTTTCACGCGGATATGTTTTCCGTCGATGCATCCAATGCCATTTGGGAATCCCCATCGACAAAAAAATTTATCCGCCGTTAACAGTAAGCTATATCTGTACCTGGCAGCCGTATCTTATACACGCTTTGACACGCTCTAAACTGAAACCACGCTACACGCTTATCGTCACTATTTCAACTCGCTTATACTCGCTACACGCTACACGCTTTGAATCGAAACCGCAGCCTAATTCTTGCGTGAGCTGGACTTTATAAGGATGGAGATGAAGGTCCAAATGCAAAATGCGCCACAATGTGCCGTAAGATATGCCTAAAAATGCTGGGATCGGCGCGGAATCGACAAATTCGGGTCTTCGGCCACACTTTCACTCACAGCGGCGATGTTTTCGGTCGAACGAGCAAAACGATGATGCACAGGTGTAGAAATGTCTGTCACCGATCCAGTTTCTTCAAATTTTTTCACTGTGTAGGCAATTGTGCGCTCATTGGGACGATTATGTCGACCATAATCTGCGCGTAATGCACGAAACGTGGCCACCGCAGATTCACCATTTTGGTAGAATAATTTAATAATTTTAACGTGCTGTTCAGTCGTCAAACGTTCCATCTTGTAAAATGGCAAACTTTCAACTAAACCAATACCAGTTTGGAATACACTGACATTTGACAGATGTCGAATGGCAGGGATTTACTTTCCGAAACACGAAATGGATAACCCGTTATATACCTACAGTGGTAAAGAATATTGAATCCAACAATTTTTTGTATTTTTTTTGTAGTTTACCCAAGAAAAAATAAATGGAGCGTTTTACGAGCTTTGCAAATGAACGAGAAATTTAATATAACTGAAATCCAGAAATTTCCAACAAATTCCTGAAACTTCCGACAAACATTTTCAAATATATCCGGGTCTTCCGTATAATATCCGCTCATAATTTTCCAATAAAATACATAATCGGTATATCTACTCAATATTGATAATTCAGATCAGGCGAAAGAGGGTTGATTTCGCTAGGCACAATGATTTCGTATTATGACGACAATCTCGTTTGAAAGTTTCCCTGAAAAGGGAATGGTTGTAATCACAATATGTACAAATATTATTTTACGTCTGTATCCGAGCCGTGCCGCATCGATTTTCTCCGCGAATTTTACCATTTGTGTTGGATCTTATCGCGACTGAATTAAATTAGAAGTCTTGTCACGAACATATCGCACTTACGATACATCGTATGGTAGCTCCGTTGAAAGCATACTGTTTTGTAACATTCATTATAATGTGTAGCGTAATATGTTACAAACGAAAACCTATTTATTATGGTAGATTCACGAAAAACAAATGTACTATAGTACATACGAGTGAACTTAAAAGAAAACTTTCGGCTCAATTGAAGGAACAAATCGTGGGAAGAGTGTTTTTTTATTCGGTTCCTAATTAGGTTCGAAAGAAAGCCGGCTGAAATCATCTTTCAAGTTAACAAATGCCAAAATGTTTATCATTCTCCGTCATCTTAGGATGCCCAACCAGCCATCCATTTTGGCGCACAACGCGACCACTATTAAATGTATTGAAGGAGTCTAAAGACGAACAGCAACAACTGGTTTAGGCGAGCTGATGTGGTTCACGCGTGCAGGTCTAGATGGTGTCAAACATGAAGATTTTTCCATCATGATCTTGTTGTACCACCTTCCGGAATATGTGGAGTGAATTTATGCTCACCTATTGCCCTCATGTCCAATTCCCAATCAATTTAAGAATGATCTTCAATCCGAAAACGAATGGGATAGAATCTGTAGGGGCGAAACAATAACAACCTAGACCGATGCATGCACTAATGCTCCAGTCTTGGCCCACTTTTAACTACTTTACGCAGTACGAACATATCTTAAACCAATATCGATTACTCATTTGCCCTAACCCCTAGTGTGGCATAGCGCGTCAATAACCATGTGGCTTAGCTGACGTTTCGTTGTCATAAACGAGTTTCGGAAAATGCACGTTGCCAATATGCACCTCTTGCTCCTATTTCGCCTCCTACCTGCGACAAGTCTCGAGATATTGTGGCTTATTATTACGCCTCGCAGACAACACAACAAAAACGTGCGTGGTTACGAACGCCATGGACGGAATTTGAACCCACAAGGACCGTAGTCAGACATGAAATTAACGCCTCTACGCAATGAGCTACAGGTCGCCCAACCAATATACATAGATTAACCTCATTCAAAACGTAGACCCCGAACCAGCAATACTGGCAATGTATCGATTGAGCTGTATCACGCTCACATCCTTCAGATCCTCCAAGTCATAGTAAAACCAGGAACCCAGAAATTTTTCTCCTCCTGCTGATTAAGGTTAGACAATGACAACGAAGATGTAGAACAACTCCTGCAGTAGGCGTTGTGAGGAAGACGGAGCCACCAGGCGAGCTCACAGATGGGAGAATGCCCTGCGATAATTCCCACCACCCTACCATTGAGCTAGCTAGTGTTAGCTCTGTCCATCGCAGCAGACTTAATTGTCAGTTTACATTATGCAATTGAATTTTAATATCTTTGCGATCCCCATCGACAACACTAGTTGTCCCATCATAAGCAAGTTTATCCGCCCTACAATTGCCTGCAAAACCACTTTGGCTATAGCAGAGGTTAATATTGAAGAAGCAAGCCATCCCTTTCTGGGCTGAGTGCCAATTCTCAATCGTTCGGATGTAGCAAGAACAGATTCAAGTGAGCTAACCGCAGCCTGACTGTTCGGATGGCAGGTGTCGGCAAACTCCGGCCCGCGAGCTAATAATGTTTTTGATATGGACAAATTAAATAGTTTAAAAACATTTTTTTATAACAATGTAATGCGTGTGAGTTGAACTTACATCAATTTATTTGCTACATTCGAGACTCAATTGGAATAATCATCCAAATAGCAATCCCTGTCCAGATCCAAGGTAAATCATTGGCAAAAGCCGAACAGAGAGTCTGTGGGGGGTTTTTCAACAGAACACTAGGATCTCGATCGCAATGGACGTCGTCTGGCCCAGCATATGCATGCCATTGAGACCTATGCCAGGGAGACTTAAATTCAGAGGCTTTGTGGGGTTGCAGCATTTCGTCACCCTATATAGGGAGGGCCAAACAGGATTAGCATATTTTCAATTTGCCTATCAATATCAGACTGTAGAGATTCACATATTACTGTCAAGCGTTGCAACGGAAATAAAATCGCTGAAGTTGATTTTCACCTTAGGCACTAGGCAGTATGATTTTACGTTTTTTTGTGACACCCCTTCTTTGATGACCCCCTTCTACTCTTCCAAAGAGGACACCCCACTAACTACCGCGCAAACGTCACTAAATTCGTCACGTCACTTTATTCTTTACCCGTCGAACTTGTAATGAACCACCTGTAATGAACCATATTATGGTCTGTTAGTGCTGCTCCCACCATCGGCAGATCGAAGCAGCACCTGATGAGTAGTGATCTGTTGGTGGTACGAAACCAGAGGCCGAGGGTCCCATTACACCCGGACCCAGGTGCGACCGCGTGGGCGTCTGATCCGTCCGCCAACCATTCCATCCGTATCGACTATTTTTTTTCATTCCCCATTTTTACCTCCCCTGTTTGTGTTGTCTTCCCCAGGCCAATGAATTTTTGTTAATACGTAGAGGACAGGGGCAACGAGCGGCGAGAACTCTGTCCCCATCTCCCGAACTGAGCTACAGCAAGCATAGGCCGCTGCTTAGCTCCTTGAGGGGCCTTTTTCTTCGCCAGATGACACGGCCCGACCTTCACGGTCATTATGCTACCTAAGGCTCCGTCCCCACGGGCATCTCCGGATGCCCACCAATCCGTCCGTTACATATTTAGCGCCCAACGTGGGGCCTATTTCTGGTACCCAGATACGTAATGGACGGTTTGGTGGGCATCAGCAGATGGGCTGGGCGGTTGTTTTTTACTTCCGTGTGGTATCACAACCGAACCCAATGGACGCAACAACAATCTTTGCAATTTATGCGGAGATATTCATATATACATATTTCGTTCGTATGTGTTTTAATTCATCGGAGGAGCGAAGCCTAAATCATCCCCTTCCTGACCTATTTGGATAAGTTGTGCTTACTACCTCAACATAAATAAGAAAGTCAAAAGTCCCTAATTCTCATTTTGACAAATTAATTTATCCATACCGATTATTTCGAAGTACTCGTAAATGAGATTGAGATTAACGCTAACATTCAAAATTTCTGTCCTGTCGATTACTCAAAAAAAACCACTGATTTACCCTGCACATACATTTCCCATCTTTAATATTACAGACATCATTTTAAAGTAGCCTGAGGCTAGTTATATTTTGTTGTATCCAAACTTCTTGTCGTCCTTCTAATACCGTAACATTCATCTACCAAACATTCAAAGAGATTCTCCGGAAAATTTAAAATTTCCAACATTCCGCAATCGTTTTTGTTCGACATTTTTTTTTTGCTTCATACTTCCCTGAAATTCGAAATGAAACAAAAGGACTCGAGGGTAAACTCATCAGTCTTCACAATTTTGGACTTCATTCGAAACGAAAAATAGTAATGGCATTTGAAGTATGTATATATCTCAAACTTCAATCATTTCCTCCACATCCTGTGATGATCCTTCCGAAAATTGTTTGCAAACGACGTACATTTATCACGACCATTAACAGCCATCATTCAGCTTCGAAACAAACAATTTATTTGTTTCATATTTTCGAGCCCAACGGGAACAAGCCTTGTCTACGTAAGTACATAGTACTACATTACGTTTCGCCGGAATTCCAGTTGAGCTCCGAAACATCGACCTCTTCTAGCATGTCCTCCATACTCAACTCACCCCCAATAAATGAACTTTCTTTCTTCAACTGACTATTTTTTGATTAACATTCTTTTCGGAAGACTAACAACGATGACAACGTCATGCGACTGTTTTTGACTGACAAGTTAATAGAGTGGAAAATATTGGAAAAATGTTTTGAAAAATGAGCTGAAGGCGGAGAAGAAAAGAAAAACATCTAATTTTTTGAGATGGTTAGACGCAACCTCACGAATAGCTCCACCATCGCCAGTTTAGAAGAATTTGGGGTCAGCCGTGATAAAGCAAATTGCACCCACAATGGCGACGGTTACTTAACTTTTTAATTTGGCTTCTTGTTTTCATTTGACTGTCGAACAAGAAAATCGTGAGAGTTTTTTTTTGCGGACTGAAAAGGTTTCATCATGGAACTTTCAGTGCAATTTCCAATGAAATTTTGGAATAAGTTTTTTTTTCCAGTCACTTCGTTGACAGCCCATTGAAAAGGAAAGTTTGAGGTGCTGATTGAATTAGTGACTGTGAAGAATGTCAGGAAAAGTTTTTATAAATAAGAGTTCTTCAAAAGACACTAGAGAAGTGTTCATACTTTGAACTTCGCCTATGTGGTTGCAGGGTAAAAAGAATGTGCTTGCCTCGCTTCATCTATTTACTTCACTAACTTTGTTTAGCTTGGTGTTGGAGACTCTTTATTTAAAACAAGACTTCGGAATACCATTCCTTGTCCATAATACAATAATTTTCATAATGCATCCTGGCAACTGTCCCGAACAAAGATCACCTCCGCTGGACTTCTGGACTATATTCAACTCCATCGACCAAAATGTCCTTTTATCTCCACTAAAGAACGCCAAGTGGCATTTATACTACTCCAGAGTATTCGCCTCTTCACCCCGATTCCTATGACACCCATATTGCCCATATTCCACTCCATTGCCAAGCATATCCTTTTCTCTCCCCCAAAGGACTCGAAATACAATTTACACTACTCCGGAACGTTCGCCTCTTCACCACGATTCCTATGAGATCCATCTTGACTATACTTCACTCCATTGCCAACAATATCCTTTCCCCACCACTAAAAGACTCGAAATTAAAATTTACTCCAGCGCATTCGCCTCTTCACCGGTATTGCTATGACACCCATCTTGTCCAGATTCCACTGCATTGCCAAGAATGTCCCTTTCCTTATCAAAGGACTTAAAAGGCCATCAAAAGTAGTTTAGTATGTTCCCATAAAGACGTACATTCGCCTCACGTACATTCAAAAATCCTTCATTGCATAGCCACAACCTGCGCGCCGTACATCATTTTCATGCCCCTCAAATCGCAAACACAAAAAAGATACATTGCCAAATAAGATACATTGCCAAAAAAGACACATTTTCTACACTATTGGCTGCCGTGCTCAATAATCCTCTCGCCAAAATACTCTATACCTTTATTCTGAAAAATACGATTAATCGTATCCGTATATGATCATAATCGAATATAATCGATTAGTCGGAAAAATACGATCTATCAATTAATCGTATTCTTTCGATTAATCGTATGCTTTGGTCACACCGCAATCGTGTACAGTCATAAAAGCATCTTTGGCTGGAGACCCCAGCTTCTACCACAGGTCCTTCTGCAGGCATAGCAGATATCAGGGTGATAACTGTGCGGATAAAAAGGTACGAAAACTCGTCGTTTAGCAAAGGCCCAGCAGCACAAGACCGATGAGTAAACAGACCTGGTTCAAAGACCGGTCGACCGATTTGTGTAAGGGATTGACGGATATCCGGGTGAATCGAACGCATCTAGTATAAACGAGATATCGCTCACCAACCGAACAAAGTCAATTCGGACTCTCTCTCTCTCTCTCTCTCAATTGCCCTAACCCCTTGTGGGGCATAGCGCGTCAACTGTTCCATGTGGCCCAGTTGACGTTTCTCGGCATAAATTGGTTTCGGAGAATGCAGTTGCCAGCATGCACCTCCTGCACATCCATGGCCTCGAACGTTGTCGTGGACGGGATTCGAACCCGAAACGCCGGTAGTCAAACATGAGACTGATGCCTCAACACACTGCGCTACCGGTCGCCCCGACCTAGAGGACTTGAAGGACGTTTTTGTTGGCTAGCTCCAACGTTTCGTGGTGGGCTCGGGCTGGTTCAGAGTTTAAAGTGGGTCGGAAAAACGCATCCCGTTGAATATCACAACAGACCTAGATGCGGTCTAAGTGTCACCATACACTGTCAAACTCGAGCACGAACCTGGTACAAATGTCCTCTGACACACACATACACTTCACGTAGGTGTGAAGAAAACCGGTCCACTTGTACTAGGTTCGAGTTCGAGTTCGAGCTCGAGTTCGACAGTGTATGGTGACACTAAGGGTGTTGCGGCTAATCAAAGCAACCTTTTAACCTAACCTCATCCCCCTGTCACATCCACAGACGGGCGAATCAAAGAATACTATGGTTCATTTAACTTTGTCCTTGTCAAAAATAACACCAACGATAGACGGAATCCCTTAACTAGACGGAATCCCCTAACTAAAGAGAAGAAATTTTCTCTTTTTGAATTTATGAAAATCTAATGACAAACCAAATCGCACTCAACAAAAACCTAAGAAACACGATACAAATTGTCCACGCTCAATTAACCAACCAAAAAGGGTAGACAGTCCATTTCGTTTTAATGGTCTAATTTTTATTTTCCAACGTTATTGGATAGTGACAACCGGCGGACGTCCTTCATGGTGGGACCCTCCATCAACATCACCGTCATTATCATTACTGTGTGTAATGCAAAATGATTCTTACCCAAATGACATCAATTTCAGATTACTGTGTTTGCCTTTTTCTTCAGAGATTTAGCGGAACGTTCCCAAGATGTAAAGGGTCCCATTATGACGAAATACCCATTAGGACAACCGCATATTTAGTCCAGCACAAGCCAGACTTGAGGCATATTGTACATTGTATATTTGACTGTTGGTCATATACAACCGCATATTGGACCCTAGTTCCTCCGTTTTCGTGTGTTGTGGCTCAGTTGCGGATTGGTTTGTGGTGAAACATACCTACATATTGTGTTTTTCGTTAGGAATTCAATTTTTCTTGTGTTTTAGTGGTCGTCATGGAGATTGATTGCGATTTCTATAACGGAAGCTGCTCTGGGTTAGGTTCAATGAGAGATGAGAGATGCCGGAACCACTCGTGAGCTTGGAGCTATTCTCAGTTAGTCGTGGTCTACGCTGAGCTCAATATGCGGTCGCTTTTAAACTCGAAACACACACGAGTGTTGGTAAAATTGAAGAGTGCCAGACAATGGCCACCCATGTAATGAGTATGCAAAGTCGTTAAGATGCTTCTGAATTATATTGCTTATGGCTGCTTCTTCAGTGGAAAATACGTTCAAGTTACATTTTATGTGGATGAGGCCACTCATATGGCTGCCAAGGGAATATGAGTATGTGAACCTACCTGATAGCTGTGACAATGCATTTTGGGTGAAATATGGTCATGACCACCTGTTGCCAACGGTGGCCAACTGTGAAGATCAGGTTAGCTACGGGGTGATAATGTCACTTTAAAATTGGCGCTATATATAGTATGTCTGTGGTTCGCTTCTTCAAGAAGACTCACTCAGACAAACTGTTCAACCTTGGCCTCAACTAATCCGGATACGCTCCGTAACAGTTTCGTCTGATTTTACGCCATTTAAATTTGATAGTTCCATCAATCCAAATAGCATTTCTTCCGTGTCGACAATTCGGCAACAAATGAGCGTAACATCGTTCCTTCGTATAGGAATCATATCGCTTGAAAGAAAACCCCCCGGAGGAAATTTTATTCTGTTATAAGCGTAACGTGTAAACTTGTCCCATCATTTCTTTTAGATAGGTTCACCGAGCATGAGTGTATGGTACGTACTGTTAAGTTTAAGCACCAAAGGCTAAAGGCTGTCAGGTGTAATTACCATTCAACCATCCGAAAAAAAAGAGAAGCAACCGTTCTTAGTGGCTCTGACTATAAAAGGCCATCATCATGATGACGGTTGCGTGATGGCGCAAAAATGTGTAACATCAGAGCCAATGTCTGTCTGTAGGCTCTACAGTCTTCCATCCAACTGTCGACATTGAAGAATACCCGCTTGCTTACAAATGATATGGTAACAGGTGTTCTATACAAGATGACACCACCACGGCGACCCATTGCTGGTGGCATGTTTAAGACAGTAATAACAATGGCAACAGCTACAACGGCGATTAAATGTTACGACATGGACTTGCACATGACTTTTTTTTTCAACCCAGTTGCATGATACAAATTTTAAGAGCTTTTTGGGCATTCAGGTGGGAAATGCGACACAGTTGCGCGAGGAAATAACTACTGGAGCTGAAAGTAGGGATGAATCCTAAAATCAGGAACTTCGAAGGTGAGGCAATATGAAAAAAAAAACTGAAAATAAAATCCGCTGAATTGAGCCATAAAAAAGGGTCGTTGATATCCTAGGATACAGAACCGAAAATGGAACAAACTGAAATTTTCTAAAGGCGAGGATTTATGAATTTTTTTTTTTTTTTGTTTCGAAGCATGTCATCTTGATTTGTAATCCAAATGCTATATAGCTTCAACGACACTTGATACGCTCATACAGTTTGAAGGATAGATTGAAATTCCAGGACAGAATGTACTATACTCGTATATGCCAGCAACTTGTATCTCACGAGATCTTTTATTTGCTAATGCTATCGTTCAGTAGTCCGGATGGCGCAACAGTTAGCACGGTCGCCTTCTACGCACTGGGCCCGGGTTCGATTCCTACTGAATGCGGTATTTTTCGATAAAAAAAGGGATTTTCGTGTCGGACTATGAGCCCACTCAGTGTTAAATGAGCACCCATTTATGGGGTAAATAACTCGGTTGAGCGTGTTGCTGATCACACACCACACCTCTGCACAAAACCGTCACGATCTAGAAAATGAGATGCTAACTCATCTCGAGGTCATGGTTCAAATCGGACTGTTGCGCCAGTTATTTATTTTTTATCGTTCAGTGGCGAAGATAGGTTTCTGGAATGTTGGGAGTTAGCCCGGTCACACACTATCGAACTCGAACATGGTCTCAGTGGACAATTTTCTTCAGATTTGTGTAAAATGTCTATACAATGGCATGAAGGATTTTAAAGACGCTCATTGGTCAAATTCCGGTGAAGGACAATGATGCAAAGTTCCCTGTCTTAGATAATGGGTCGGACAAACTTCGGCCCCGGGCCAAAATCAATCAAAGTAATGACACAAAAAGTGCGTTGATGTTCATCAACACTTTAGGCCCGTCCCAAGCAAATACATTTTAATTTTGATCAGTTTACTTTGAAGTTGGCTATGATTTGCATTTTCCTGATCGCCCCGTGCCCGTATCCTCATATCTTCCAGGCGAACGCAAGAATGTCTGTCCATGGCGTAGATAGGGGATCAATACCACCCCCCTCCCCCTTATCCTCCTCGGGTCAACGACTTCAGAAAACACCTAAGGCACTATTCACACGGGGATACTCAAATCCGCGAGCGACTGGGCAAACCGGTCGCTAAGAGATCTGGCATGTGTAATCACACGGTGGCACTCACACGGAGATATTTCAGTCACGGGTACTCGCCACCTGCGCGACCGGTGGCTAGGAGATTCGACATGCTAGTCTCCAAGCCACGTAGTCACCCAGTCATCTGGTGGTGCATGTCGTTTGAGTGAAGTGCTCATTGTGCATGGCCGTTGCTTGTTGATCCGCGCGGGCGGCGCGCTTGCGGGGATCTTGTGTGTACATGTTGAGATGTTGATTTGATAGCGATAAAGGTTGACGTTGTGGACGACAAGAAATACATGGTTTTCGGATTACTTATGGATGTGCGGGGTCGACTTATTTAGGGGTATTACCATTGTACATGTCGCTGCCGTATATTAGTCCAGGCTATGAACGTAAAGTATGAAAATAAATAAAGAACTACTAGTTCAGCGCTCACCTCACAATAAAGGAGTTCGGTTCGCAGTTAATTTCCCACCCGTTTACTTTTGATTCCAAAGCTATAATATGAGTGATCAGAAGTTTAATGTAAAATTAGTGGCGGAAGTAAAAAAAATTCCCTGAACTATATAATTTTAAATTAAGAGGTTATTCCAGGAAAGATGTGACGGAGAAGACCTGGAATGAAGTAGCAAAAGTAGTTCAGATTTCAGGTGAGTCAAAAATGGAACCTTCAATTGCAACAATGCACTATTTAAAAAAAAGGAACATTCCTACTTGGCCGGGCGAAGCATAGTAGTACATATGTATGTAGGGGAGATAGGCGCTCCCTTAGCTGGATCACGTCTATTTTCAATACCAACCAACAAGATCTACCGTACAGGTGCAAATTCAGGTTTCCATGAAGCTGTTGTCGATCCGTTTCAACATTTGAAGAAAAAGATGAATACACACCCGGTTTCGTTCATAGCCTGGACTAACATACGACAGCGATATGTACAACGATAGTACCCCAAGCAAGTCGACCCCGCACATTCATAAGCAATCCGAAAATCATATTTTTCTTGCCGTCCACAACGTCAACCTTTATCGCTATCAACATCTCAACATGTACACACAAGATCCCCGCAAGCGCGCCGCCCCCTCGGGTCCACAAGCAACAGCCGTGTACAATGACCACTTAGTAGCGGCCATGTGAGCATAACGGACGACTACAGTCTCAAGACTCAAGTTTCCGTCTCTAATCCGCCGAGTATTGCAGACTTCGGTATCCCCGTGTGAGCAGTGCCTAAGTGTACTGTACGTGCTATACGGCAGCCCTCTATACCACACTATACCATATCAAAATACATTTTTGCGCTTCGTCCGCAAAAAAACCTTTTTTTGTTTCCGCTAAGCAAGGCAGTTAGAATTTTTTCGATGAATTTTGCCTTTTACGTAAGTGCGGATTTACCTAAGTCGGTCATACGAGGGTTGCTTTTTATATTTCGGGATTAGAGAACAAAAACAAATATTAATCATTGAAAATCGCTTTATGTTTTTCAAAATATTCCCCATGAAGATCTATACACTTTTGCATGCGTTTGAACCAATTGTCAAAGCACTTTTGCCACTCTCATTGAGGTGTCTCCAAAACATGCATTCTGAACGCAGCAACCGCTTCTTCCGGTGTTGAAAAACGTTGACCTCTCGGTTTGTTTTTTACGTACGGGAATAAAAAGAAGTCATTCGGTGCCAAGTCAGGACTATACGGCGGATGACCCATCAAATCTATGTTTTGAGTGCTCAAAAATGCAGTTGTTTGAGCTGATGTGTGAGAGCTCGCATTGTCGTGGTGAAGAGTGATCCGTCTTCGGCGGTTGGTTTTCCTGATTTCTTGGAAGACAACTGGCAAACAAATGGTTGTGTACCACTCAGAATTGACTGTTCTGCGTTGTTCTAGTGGTACGGTTGCGACATGTCCAGTTTTTCCGAAAAAACAGGCGACCATTTGCTTGGAAGTGCTTCGTGCGCGAACAACTTTTGTTGGGTTTGGCTCATCTTGAAACACCCATACCGTCGATTGCTGTTTACTTTCGGGCTCATACGCGTAAATCCACGATTCATCACCTGTCACGATGTCATAGACGTGTTTCGAAGCACCGCGATCGTATTTTTTGAGCATTTCTTTCGACCAATCGACACGAGCCTTTTTTTGAGCCATTGACAAATTGTGTGGGATCCAACGCGAACAAATTTTTTTGACAGTTAAATGTTCATGCAATATTGAATGTATGCTGGTCCCACTGCCTAAGGTTGTCTCAATCTCACGATAGGTCACATGACGATGTTGCAATATCAGTTCGCGCACAGCATCAATGGTTTCCGGAACAACAACTGATTTTGGACGACCTTCACGAAATTCGTCTTGGAGTGAACTACGACCTCGATTGAATTCACCATACCATCGATAAACACTGGTCCTTGATGGACCTTCATCGCCAAAAATTGATTTCAGTTCAGCCATGCACTGTTGCTGAGTTAATCGACGTCGAAAGTTGTAAAAAAATAATCGCACGAAAATGTTCACGATTGAATTCCATTATTTGGCCGAGATTAATCTTTTAAGTTACTGTAAAAAAACACAAATAGCGCTCGTATGTCAAAACGTTCTGAGTACGTATAACCTCAAAAATGTCAAACTTTACAATAGAGCTGTCAGTTGCCAGATTCCAACACTAGGGTTGTCCAATCCCGAAATATAAAAGGCAACCTCCGTACGTATATCGGGTAGTGACTGTATTTAATAATTATATAATTTGGTTGAAATGTAACATAATGTCGACTTGTGGTTCGAAAATACTGGAGCCGCAATCTACTAGAATTGCACCGCTTGCGGTGAAAAAACCAACGCTTGCGGTTAAAAATACGCAGGCGTTGCAACGCTTGAATATATGAGTTGAAAAAATGAACGCTTGTGGTGAAAAAATTAACGCTGGCGTTGTGAAAACGAAACACAATTGTTATTTACACAAGCGTTTCTTCACGCGAGAGAAATGCGTTAAAAATACGCATTTCTCTTGCGTTAAAAAAAACGCGTGTATAAATTGGACCTTAGGCGTTAGAGGGTTAAGAACCAATATCTTAACATCGATTTAATTTGTCTTTTATCCAGTGAAGTCGAAGCTCTGACTGGAACGAAGAGTTTCTAATGAACATCGCCTATGTTCTTCAATTCCGAGGTCCAATTCTTCACACTTAAAGTTTTTTCATCATTTCTTGGTTTCCAAAGCGAAGGTCACTTAATTCATTTATAAAACTATGCCAAAATTTACTTATTCTCAGAACAACTTGATGCCAAAAAAAACTGGTCTTCCTTGTGTTTCACCATTAAACTAACATCATCATACTGTGTTGACGATAATAGTTGGCATAAAAAGACAGCGGGACCGGGAAGGCTGGCCACGCGGCCATCCCTTAATGAAGCATGACCAATTTGTAAGTACTACCAGATGTACGAGTACAACATATTTGACGGTCATCACAAGATACTCACCGTTCCAATAAAAACGCCCCCGACTAGAGGTACGAAATAAACACTAGATACCATGGTCTTACGACTTAAGATCAGGTGCTAGAAACACTAGTCCGTACCTCAAATGTGTTTTTAATTCGAGGTCAGTGCGGCGCCATGCATATTCCGCATAGGTATCTTATAGGAATACATAATAGTTAAATTTAACATTAGCCACTGTCTATTACAATCATAGTTCACTTCAAAATTACAACTACAATTCAACAGTTTTTTTATGCTACCTAATAGGTTCGAGCTATACAAAACAACACCCTTGCAACTTCAAAGAAACAACTGAATTTCCAAACTGTTCCAAAAACGTCTAATTATTTTTCGTCACGTTCTAGAATACAATAAAAACTGTACCGCTAGGCAACATACTCGTACATGCCGTCAGTTCATATCAAACCTAATTTATCTGAAAATTAAAACACACAAATAAACTTTGTTAAAATCTAAAGTCGAGACCTTCAAGTGCATAATTAAATAAATTATATACTATTGTATATTAGAGAAATAAGGCAAAAAGACGGCTCCTAGATCGGTTAAATCTAACTGACCACATTCAATGTAAAGATAATGAATGAACATGCTGTCTATCTTAATTTTGTATCCATCAAGACCTATGGCTACTGTATGAGCAACACACTGAGCTCCCATGAAAATTATCTGAAAAGATCAGGGACACAAGACATGATGCCGTGTTCTGCAATCTATCCGAAAAAAAAGAAACACCTAACGTTGGCTGTCGACAAAAATGCTCCTAACAATTCAAACATTAATATCATGTGCCATAATTACGTTTTCATTTCCGACATTTCTAATGGAACGGATTCGAATCGATCCAAATGCAAAGAATGGACATCTCACCGTATCGGACTGCTAAGAACGGCTCGTGAGTTCTACGAGTATGTTGGTATTTCTTCCAGAATGGATTATATAGTAAACGTTTAGCTTCTAGCTCTTCACGAAATCACGGTAGAGATACAAAGAAATATGCACATGATTGTAGCCTTAGAAATGGTAGTGTTCTCCTTTGGTGGAAAAAAATGCTAAGTTTTATAACAGATTGGATATGTGAAAAACGTGATTTCACCAAGCCCTCGTTGTCGATACTTCATTGAGATAGTCTGTGTATAGGCTTTGAACGAGGCATTGTAAGTGCAGTAATTTGCACGACCTTTATTTGTGAGCCGGAACGGTATCTAAAGATATACCTTTCCCAAGAGGTGAACGGTATCTTTGGAAGATTTACCTAGTCAGATAATACATAGTTCTGATAAATCGGAAAAGAACGTGAGACTGTTATGAAAGACGTTAGCGGAGAAATTACCAAGTATATCTTTACACTTGTTTTCTTTTATTTCCATTTTAAACCATTTGCATGAGACATTGTAGTTGAGTAGTTCTTATTAATATGTACTCGTATTATAATATTGCGCCTGCGTAAAGATGACAGATGGCTCCTTTTGGTCCTGATGCTTTGGGGCTGCGTCTCTAGGTTCTTAGAATAGAACAGAAAAGGAGGTGCGGCTACTGACCCTCATGGTGGGCACTGCAACCATAGGAGGTATATTGTGCCAAAGCCCTTAATATTATTGCAAGAGACCTTCCACCACTCTTACGAAGGCAAGTAAGTCTTTTGCAGGAGATTTCCTGATATCAGCAGAGTGTGACGATACGCCCGAGTAGCGCCAAACTAGCCCGCGCAATCGCTGGGCATTCACATAAAAGGTGATATGTGGTCTCAATGTCCTCCAAATAAAGACGACACTCCGTCTCTCTGGATAAGCCCATCTTATTTATGTAAATGAGATCTAACCCGTGATGGCCCGATAGGTAGCCAACAATTAACCTCTGTTCAGCTCTACTCATGTGGGTAGTATCCCCATAGTCGAAGGATCTCATTAACTCCGCAGCCCTGGAAGGTCATACCAGTAGCGCTCTCGTAACCTGTTAAACCATTTCTTTATGATAGTCCTGGCTGAGGCCAGGCCTAGGCCACAATATGGTTCTGGTCCGATCAAATTAGACTTCTGTCAAGTTCATCCGCCGATTCATTGCCTTCAAGGCTTTGATGATCTGACACCCAATACAAAAGGACTTGTTTGTGAGTCGCCAGACATTGAAGAAGTTCACGACTGTCTTTCACCAGCCTTGAATAGAGCTTGTGTGAAGAGAGAGCCTTTATGGCTGCCTGGCTATCTGTGCAGATAGCAATGTGAGCACCTCTAAGTTTTTTCTACAGAATAATCCTGGCGCAGACCTCTATGGCATGGATCTCGGCTTGAAAAACGCAGGGCCAGGCACCCATAGTGATTGAAATCCTGGTGTTGGGCCCACCGACGCCAGCACCAACTCCCTGTACAGTCTTAGACTCATCAGTGTACCACATGATACTTCCAGAATCTGCAAAGGGATTGCCATTTCCCCATACCGTGCGGTCTGCGATGAGGGCTTAGAATTTATTGCCAAAACATAACTCCGTGGTCATATAATCTGATCTTAGGCAGATCTGCATGCCAGGAATCTGATTCAGAATGCTCATGTGATCATTGTCACTAATACAAACTTCAGAGGATAGCTGTATTCTAAGAGCTTTTAGAGCAGCTGTTTCTTTAATGAAGATGTGCATCGGGGTAAATCCAATAATCGCCTCCAAAACAGGCGTAGGGCATGTAGTCATAGCCCCAGTTATCCTAAGACAAGCCCGCCGTTGAAGCTTGTTAAGTTTCAGTATGGCTGTTGAGCCTTAGGTTGTAAAATGTAAACGTAAGCAATTTAATTGTATAAATACATTAAGAATAGTAAAGTGAAGTTAGTCTTCTAAGTCATCTGGAAGAACACACGAGTTTCATTCTAAACATTGGTGGCCCCGACGAACACAACAACACACTCAAGCCATAATATTCCCTTGGTATACATCGGTGGACTTGCCGCTTCCAAGGACGCACATAGGCATCAGGAAGGAGGCCATCGATACGTCGAGTTTCGAGGCAGGTAGTAGTAAGCAAACATCCATTCTATACATCGCTGGACTTGCCCCTTCCGACGACGCACCTAGGCACCAGGAAGGAGCTCATCGATACCTTAGTTCAAGTTCGCCCCCTTTTCGAAGACGCACATAGGCACCAGGAAGGATGCCATCGGTACATTAGTTCGAGGCAGGCAACAGTCAGCAAACATTCATTCCACACTTCGCTAGACTCGTCCTTTCCGACGACGCACATAGGCACCAGGAAGGAGGCCATCGATACCTTATTTCGAGGCAGGCAAGAGTCGGCAAACAGTCATTCCAGACATCACTGAACTCTACCCTTCCAACGCCGCATAAAGGCACCAGGAAGGAGGCCATTGATTCGCCGAGTTTCGAGGCAGCAGCAGTCATCATCTAACAGAATCAACATTATCATTAAGTTCTTAGTGTGTGACAGTTTGAGGTGCAAACTTGAATCCGCGTGTTCATTGGCACTCGCTTGACTACAAAATTTGGAACATTTCAATTCCGTGGTTGTTTCAAGTTTCGTCTTTGGCCTTAACTTAAATTTTGCTCATAGTATATAAAAAAAAAAGACAAAAAAGGAAACATGGAGCGAATTGCAAAAAAAAAAATCATGAAAATTGAGAGGCACGAGGCAAGATTCGTGCATTTTGAGCGCGCTGGATCGCTGCCGTTCGTAAGCGTATTTTTGCGATAACAAGTTGGTAGTCGCTGCCAACATCAGCACCTCGCTTCGACCTGACATTTAAGAGATCATTCCTCCATGTCTTGGAGGCGGCTATATGGTCAATTTGGTTTTCTGTTCTGCCATCCGGAGAGGTCCAGGTTGTTAATTTTTTTTTTTTTTTTATGTTTATACCAAAGCTTAGGGGGTAACCCTTTGATGCGAGAGCACAGCATTGGCGGTAAGGGATTAAGGTAGTGGGGAGATGGGTTGAGTTTGAATAAGGTGACGGTGTACATTCCGTTTAAATTTTTGTAGGTCATAGTTGCGGGGGAAAACAAAAGATGGTAGATCGTTCCACATTCGTGTTGTCCTAGATACAAACGATTCATGGAATTTGGCGGTGCGACTATTGCTGAGTTCTAGAAGATGAGGATGGACACGACTGGCTAGTCGGGTGTTACGTAAAGGAAAAGTACGCTCAGGAATGAGGTTGGCTATTTCATCAGAGCAACGGCGGTTGAAGTAGCGATAGAAGAGTGAGAGACAGCCGACACTTCGCCGGTGTTCAAGCGGTTCGATTTTAGATGTTATGGGTTCCTCGCCAATAAGCTTGAAGGCTTTCCGTTGAACTTTGTCTAGCGCGGATAATGCGGTTCTACCTGCGCCTGCCCATATGTGGGAATTAAATTCAAGTCTCGGTCTTATATGAGCCTTGTAAATTTGAGCCAGATCAGATGGTGAAAAGTATCTTTTACAGCGATTCAGAAAGCCCAGACACTTCATTGCGTTTTTTGCAACGCAAAAAATGTGGTCGGACCAATTTAGTTTACTGGAGATGTTAATACCTAGTATGTTCAGTATGGGCGAATCAGGAATGCTGACCCCATCGACAAGAATGGGTTGGGCGGTAGGTGGAGCACATCGTTTATTGGAAAGTAGACAACATTGAGTTTTTGAGGCGTTAAACTCTACTCGATTCGCTTTCCCCCATGCAATAATTTTTGAAATGTCTTCATTTAGTGAGTCAAACATGCGATCTCTGTTGATAGATGTTGAATTTCGGCGAGAGTCAGCTACAGAGTTGAAAGAGTAAGTGTAGTCAAGGGTGCTATCGTCTGCAAAGCTATGGATTGAGTTGGAAGTCACGCTGAGAAGATCGTTGATGAAGAGAAGGAAGAGTGTTGGTGAAAGGACAGTACCTTGGGGGACCCCTGCGTTGGTGGTATGGCAATTTGATTTAACTCCATCAAGGACGACCTGAAGCGAACGGTCGTGAAGGAAACTTTCGATCCATTTAACTAATTTTGGGTCCAAACCAAAAGCCTGGAGCTTAGCTAGAAGAGCCAGATGCCAGACTCTATCAAAAGCTTTCGAAATGGCGAGGGCAATGATTTTAGCTTCGCCAAATTGGTGGATACAGCGATTCCATCTTTCGGTGAGGTATGTCATTAGGTCGCCGGTGGAGCGCGAAGACCGGAAACCATATTGCCGATCATTGATGAGATGATGTGAGTCAAGGTAGCTCATTAGTTGGTTGTTAACCAGGGTTTCGAAGACTTTTGATAGGGTCGAAGTTAGTGCTATTGGTCGGTAGTTAGATGGATCACATGCTTCTCCTTTCTTGGGGATTGGTTGGACATGAGCTAGTTTCCACGATGATGGGAACACTCCTGTTGCGTAGGACAGGTAAAAGAGTTTTCGGAGAGGTTTGGCTAGCGAGGAAGCGCAGTGTCTGAGAACTAAGGGGGAGATGCCATCAGGTCCAGCCGATTTTGATACATCGAGTTTTGAGAGTACTTTAAATACTTCCCTAGTGCGGAAATGCAAAGGTCTCTGGTGTGAATCACATAAGGGTATGGCTGGTGGACTCTGAGTAGTGGGTAGTAGGCAAGAGTTTGCAACAAAAGTTTCGGCCAACAGGTTGGCCTTGTCTTGCGGTTCACTGTAAATTTTGCCATCATATACCAGTGGTGGAATAGAAGAGGAGGTGAAGTTATTCTTCACAGATTTGACGAGTGACCAGAAACCTTTGCTACCTTTCCGTTGAACGAACACTTTCTGCCTAATTTTGCTGTCAAACTGGAATTTAGCCTTATTTATGACTGATTTGCAGATGTTACGCGTAGAATTGTAAACTTCTCTCAGTTCGACAGAGGGGCATTGTTTGTATGCACGGTATGCCGCTTCTTTTCTCTTTATAGCCTCTTTGCAATCTCTGTTAAACCAAGAGTTGGTGGTTGGTTTGGTATTCTTAGAACTGTGTGGGATAAAGCAGTGCATTCCATACCAAATGATGTTACTAATTGACTCGCTTATATAATCGACGTTCTGCGTAGAGAAGCAGTCAGACCAGTTCAGTTCACTGATGAATTCATTAAATGCAACCCAGTCCGCCTTATCATAATGCCACAATAGTCTCTTGTTGGAAGATAGATTATTGACATTTAGTGACCTAGTTGTGAATTTGGTCGATATCAATTTATGATCGGAGTTTCCCAAAGGAGATGAAACAGATACTGAATATTTGTCGGGGTGTGAGGTTATAAACAGGTCCAATAAGTTGGCGTTTTGACCTTCTATATCAGGTATTCTGGTCGGGGAATCTACTAGTTGGTGTAGGTTGTATGATTCACAGAATAGCTCAGCCAGTCTTCCTGCTTGGCTTGTAGATGAAGAATATTTAAGCCATTGTACATTGTGTACATTGAAGTCGCCTGCCAAGACGATTTCTGATGCAGGGTATTTATCTAAGAGCTCATCGACATTGGTGGAAAGTATATCGAAGTAACGTTCAGTATCAGGATCAGAAATCCCAGGGCTTCGATACAGAAAACACAGGAATAGAGTATGTTTATTGAAATTGAACCTAATCCAGGTGTATGTGAATTCTGGATTAGATAAAGTGAACTGGGGACTGATGGTGGAAAAGGCGATATTATTTCGAATGTACATTGCAATCCCCCTTTGGGTTGCAAAAACGGGCAAAAAACGATAGCCTTGGATGTTAAATTGGCTTATTTCGCAATCGCTAAGGACTTTTGTTTCGCTTAACGCCATAACTGCTGGGTTGTGTAGCATGAGATGGGCATGTACCGCAGTATAATTCGCTCTAATTCCACGAATGTTGCAAAAATCAAATCTAAATTCTTGCATGTTTAGACGGAATGTACAAAGTTATGGGGGGTAGAATTGGTCACTCGATAACTGAACGCAGCAGCAATAATCCAATCACAGCTAACAGTAGTGTTATGCCTACTTGCTAGTTGTCGTTGAATTGAAAGCGGCCAGTATTGAATTATGGTTGCGATTAATGCAAATGCATTAAATTCAGAAGTTGGACAGGATGTTAAGTCTACAAGGAACGGACTCACCGGGACTTTGCGGTGCTGTCACTAGGGGGCCCTTCGCTATTGCACACAACACAAATACGCCCGCACACACGATTTTTTTTTTTACGAACAAATGTGGCGCGCACATGTATCTTTAGCCCGGATGCACTTCGTTTCTATTTTGGCAGCGTGTGCGCTTGAACAGGGTACCGCCGATGACGAGTTGGCGAGAGTTGCACTCCACGAACATCTCGCCATTTTTGTTTCTGTTGCCTAGTCAATGATTGACCATTCCTACATTGTCAGACCCAACTTTGGGGCGACCGGTAGCGCAGTGTGTTGAGGCATCAGTCTCATGTTTGATTACCGGCGTTTCGGGTTCGAATCCCGTCCACGACGACGTTCGTGGCCATGGATGTGCAGGAGGTGCATGCTGGCAACTGCATTCTCCGAAACTAATTTATGCCAACGAAATGTCAACTGGGCCACATGCAACAGTTGACGCGCTATGCCCACAAGGGTTTTAGGGCAATTGAGTAGTAAATCAATTTACCTGTTATATCGTTGAGTCTACAGATTCAGCCTCGAGCAAGTTTTTGATATCCTTATTGAGTCTTTAACAAGTTTCTTCGACGATAAACAGATTATCTCTTAAAAGTCCAAAATCAGAATGTTCTCTTTTAGTAGTATACCTACTTCAGTTTCATGGCAAATTTTTAAGATGTTCGAACAATACGACCCGCATATTGATCAATAGCCAAATTAGCTTGTCATGTTGTTGAACAATCATGCTTTTCTACCTAGTGGCTTAGAAACCGAGGGGGCACATGGAATTCAACAACAAAGTCCCAAAACATTACAACAATCTTGTTTCTAGCAATGATCGACATAATAGTCGTCACGATTCAATCTGCATTGGCAAATAATACTGATCAACATATTGATCGCGCCTCTTCATGGCAGCTAAGTCATTACACGACGGGAATCTCCTTCAAGTGGACTCTGCTCCACGACAAAGCGCCAAACGTCCGATTCAAACAAAAGTGACTTAACAGTTTAATCGAAAACAATAGGATTTTAATCAAATTTAAAGCAGGCCAGTCGTGCCATCAACAAAAGCTCTCTCGAGTCATTGATCATGCCGTGATCTAATCAATTCACGATACATGCAGGCAGCAGCATCCAGGTAACCACCAATCACAGCGCAATAGACCATCCAGAGGTGGCAAAGGCCAACTTGACAAGCTATCTAGCATAGTGTATCCATTTGCTCTGGTCGACGAAGTCGAAAAAACAAAATAGCGAGTTCATTGCTTCACCACATCATCGTGGAGCTGGAGCTTATGGTGGAAGCAAATCAGGAGCACGTAGCAAAAGAATGAACGAACTTTGAAAGGGTACTGGCCGAAAAACAATTCTGCTAGATAAGAGATCAACTAACTAACAACAATCTGCCTCTTTTCATCTTCAGATTGTTAATATGTACATATATGTAAATGATCTGTGGCCAGTAGAACATAGAACCATAGAAAAAACTAATGAAAGTTTGTCTTGTGATATGTTTTGGTAGCCATCATATTTTATTTTTTTTTTGATTAATCCAGCTTAAAATGAAAAAAGAAGACATTCATTTATCCAAAGGTGTCTTTTTGTCTTTGTTGTGACGCTGCTGGCATCCACAACTTCGAAAGCAAAATATTCACGGAAGAGATTACAATCTCAATTCGGTAAAGTTCTTTTAAATTGTGACAATAACCATCATAAACTGTTGTTATGCTCGTAAAGATGCTTTTCCTCTTGAGCTATAAAGATACGGATCTTTTTTCTTTTATCTGATGAGTGTAGTCGAAAAGTGGAAACAACAAAAAGAAAACAAAAGAAATTTGTGTTCCGTAATATGCATTAGTAACCAAATTAAAAATAAGTTTTATATTATTCACGTAGGCATAATTACAGTGTTTTTTTTTCATTTAGCATTAGCCCCGTTCGATTCATTTAGATCAGATCAGTTTTTATACAAAACTACTGGCCGGCCTTTGATCCAGGTCTCGTATCGGAGCACATCTGGATCAGAGTTGAAAGTGACTTGGTTGAACGTAAAATTTTCCTCGGCAATTCGCCCCTGTATTGAGCCCTGAATTCGCCCTACGCACGCGGCGAATTATATGTATCGTGGCTGTTCGATTCAGAGATCAACTCTGTCCGGTTGTCTCGAACACGGCTATTATTGATAAAAACAAAAACACAATAGAAAACATAACATACATACATAATGCATATTGCGGAAGAAAAACAGCAAACTATCGCACCATTTGGAAAAAAATTGACCGCGAATGATTTAGTTATTGGATCGTTGGCCTGTTTTTCGACGTCTACGGTTTTTATAGAGTTCTACTTTTTATAGATTTACCTAAATATTGTAAATTTGCCAATTAATAGGCCATAACTGATTGCAACCATGGGTAAAGAACTAGTTTTTGAACAGAACAATCTTTATCCGTATCTTTTGGGATTACTATACCGAAACGTATGCGTATGTTGACTCGTGTTTAGCGGACGCGAATGTTTCTTGCTCAATCCAACAGAAATATTTTGATAATAGGAAAAAAATAAATAAATAAAATAAATAACTGGCGCAACAGTCCAATCTGGACCATGACCTCGAGATGAGTTAGCATCATTTCATTTACTACAATAGATCGTGACGGTGTATTTTGTGGAGAGGTGTGTGATCAGCAACACGCCCAATCGATTTTTTTACCCCAAATGGGTACTCTTTTAACAGCTGAGTGGGCTCATAGTCCGACACGTAAATCCCCTTTTTCGTCGAAGACGACCACATTCTGTAGTAAACGGGCCCAGTGCACAGAAGGCGAACGTGCTAACCGTTGCGCCATCTGGTGCGGATGCGGACTATTGTAATGGGAAAAAATAATATACAAAAATATTATGATCGAGGTGAAAAATCCGGAAGTTTCTCTTGATGCCGTGTAAAGGAGTTTTAGGATGTTTTGGTGCGTACGCTCACGAACGCACTTAACAAACTGTCGACTAGATCGTGTTCTGTCAGTAGACAAAAAGTTAGGCAAAAACGGAATTTGGTCGACTGTTCTGATCGCCGGTCTCTAGCAAAAAGTCTTTCAACAAGGCAAAATCTTCGAAGCTTGTTTCTGACTTACAAGAACGACTGCTTACAAGAACGCTCTTAGTTTAAATAACAAGGAACTGAGAAAAGCGAAATGAAACTCATGGAAGCGTTTCTGGGAACGTATCGAGTTATCGGGCGAGCCATCCAGACTTCGTAAAATCCTCTCTACCAATCCATCCACACCTAGCTACCTACTGAAGCAGGATGGGTTGTGGACCGCCTTCAGCAAGGAAACCATTGAGTGAGGTATTGCTTGATACGCACTTACCCGGTAGCTCACATTTTGTGCCGAATATACTCGTATATTCGCCGGCAGTTGGCAACACTTTATGCATCTAGCGAGAAGATCATCTGGGCTATTTCTAGCCTTGGACCTTATAGATCCGCTGTTCCGGACGACATAGTCCCGGCTGATCTCCAACATTCATCGGATATTCTGTTTCCATTGATTGAGACCATTTTCAAGGCCTGTTTGTAGCTGACGTATATTCCTAAATTATGGACTGAAGTGAAAGTGTACGTCCAAATGATCTCAGACCAATCAGCCTATCATCGGTTCTTCAAAGCTCATGGAGAGGCTTATAGACATTCACGTGCGCGGTAGTATTCCATCGAATCTTCCATCCACCTCCCAACATGCTTAGCTTAAGGGTTAGTTCGGTCGATACAGCTCTACACTCATTTGTGAGCTATGTATATTGAAAAATCTATGTGCAATAAGGAATACACCATGGCTATTTCCCTTGATATCGAGGAAGGCTTCAACATTGTTAAACCTGGAGCTATCACGGATGCACTCTCATTAACCTGTGTTGACATCTATGTTTACAAATACTTTTTTAGAAGCGTGTGGACTGATGAGCAGGGGTACTCTGCAAGGTGGAGTGCTCTCTTCCCTTCTCTCGAACTTAGCTGTCAATAAACAGCAAAGTAGCTCCTGAAGAGTAAAGTCTATCGGGTGACGAGACCAGCTCAAGCACTAAGTGAATTGGCTTAGGCTGAAAATTTTTGGGTGGGGATCATTGCTAAGTGGTCTTGTTGACTGCTTAGCAATGGTACACTCCACTTTTATTCTCAAAATCAAATATACGATGGCGAGCGTTCATGCAGGGGACGCTAACTATGGTGCTGAGTAAATGTGACAGGTATCATTTGATTAGTCAGCATGCGTCATTCGGTCACTTTTGTAGTTGAGGTTTATTGCCTGACCTGAATGATTAGGCATACCCTCAAACCTGTAGATATGAAGTCGTTACATTTTATGTTATTATGCGATTTGTATAAGTGGCCGATTTTGAGTCCTTTAGACAAGGCAAAAGGACCATCTTGGACATGAAGCGAAATTTTAGAAATAAGGGTATGTTCTGATCGGATAGTCTGATAGTCACCAACAGGATTACTAGCCCAGTTAGAATCTCTCGAAGTAGCACGAGGAATGGTGAGGCAGGAGAATTTATACATGCTGCTCGCCCTGTGCTCGTTGTTTCTTGCCTCGCCTGATTTCGCTCCGAAGGCAAGCCGTCGCTATGCACGAACACAGACGAGCGCTCCATGTTCACACTCTCGATTCGTCGCGAAGTTGCGGTCACATATGCGCAGTGGAAAATGATGCATGCATTGTGTTATCAAATTGGGGCGCTTTTGTGAATAGTGTTTCGGCGCTCGTGGAGTTTAGGGTTTGAAAGATCAATAAAGTGCACTACTGTTTTGTTTTAAGGTGCATTTAGATCTTTTCCTGATATATAGTGATAAACATCGCCTACCTTGCAGGAAAACGCTGATAGGGGGTTTTTGGGTCTCTAATTGCGGATCTGAAGTCCAAGTGGCAAAAAAAAAACGAAATGGGGGATCCAGAATAGCAACACTTTTTTTTATAAGCACGGCCAATCTTGCTACAAAAAAACTGGTAGGGGGTTGTTTGGGTCGCTGATTGCGAATCTGAACGGCTACCCTTGTTTTGAAAAAATGGCCTTTCTTACTGGAAAAACTGGTAGGAGTTTTTTTGTCGGTGATTGCGAGTCTGAAATCCAAATTGAAGAAAAACACAAAATGGGGGATACAGAATGGCAACACTTTTTTATGGACACGGCCAATCTTGCTGAAAAGACCTGGTAAGGGGTTATTTGGGTCGCTTATTGCAAATTTAAAGTCAAATTGAAAAAAGTCAAAGGAGATTCTGAACGGCAAATCTTTTTTTTCAAAATCACGCCAATCTGTCTGGAAAAAGCTGGTAGGGGTTACGTGAGTGGTTTCGCTTAAACTAAACGCGCGCAAACGTTTTTCGAGCAAAAATTACACATAACATGTCATGGTTGGTTAAACTTCAATTAAATTAAATGCTCTTCGCAAGTGCGCTCATTATTACCTTGTTTTTATTTGTATGTACAGACAACATACACCATCTCCTTTCTCTCCTTTTTTTAGATTTTGTGGTAGAAGATATCTCTCCTATGGCTTGTGCATAAAATCTAAAATCTCACGACAAGAAAACCGTTTCATATTTCATAATCAGTTAGTTATACAATATCACCAGAAGCGCATACATAATTTATTCTCAAATTGGCCTGTCTAGTTGGTTGGTATCTGTTCTACGAATTCGATTCTCCGCTTTTGAACCATGTGAATAAACAGTCTCTTTCTTTTGATGTTATAAGATCCCATTCCGTCCGCTTTTTTTCACGAAGCATGTTTGCGTTATCATTTCAAGAATCGTCCAAGTTGTCTAGTTCCCAAGCTCGCTCACGATTGCATCAACCAAACAACTATGCCACAAATAACGTCTTCACTGTTTTCCTACTAAACTGTGCTACGTGTGTATCTTTTAGCTTCACTAACGATCGTATTTACTGTTTACCTTTTTCAACCACATACATCGTAGAACTGCATTTTAAAAGACGAGTACTAAAAAAAGTTGCATAAAACCGAAGACGACTGGGAAATGCACACCATTCATACCCGTATAATCCTCGTATGTTCGTACGAGTATCTACATATCTGTAACGATACAAAGTCTTAACAGTAGCATCTTCTTTTCATAGATTCGTCCGTTGCATAGTGCCATAGTAACAGCCTTTACGTGCACTACAGGAGTTGCATTAGGCAATGGTTCTTATGACATTTTCTTGTAAATTTGACAGACTTCCTGAATAGTGCCAAGATGTGTATATATCGAGTAGATATTGCATGGGACGACAGCAGCGTCTCTTTTGGATATTTTCCCACCATTCCCGCAAAATGCATTGCACTCGTATAGGATGCGGGGTTACATCAGAATTTTCATTACTTTTATTCGAAATGTTGACAATGGAGAGGAAACTAGATGAAGAAAATGGGTTTTTGTACGTTGAATTTTGCATTTATTTTTTAACTGGGGGCTGAAAAGAAACAAACTTTTATTTGTTTATGGACTTTCAAATTATAAATATGACTGCCAGCCAAATTGAAACGGCAATACATAAAGACGTAGAAATGTCGAGATCTTTATTAAAAAAAAGTACAATTCATGAAATCTGACGATTTTTTCTCATAGAGAAGATTTCGACGGGAATTGTGAATGCACACAGTCCACTAATATAATAATTGATTCAATTTTCTTCGCCTGTAAAAAATAAAAAGTAAAGTAAAATAATTGCGTGATGGATCAATTTGTTTGTTTCATTTTCGCTACAGCTTGATGTAGTAGAGTTGCATGTAAATTAAGGGAATTAAGTGAAATGGACGTAAAAACACCACGGGCCATATCATGTAATGAATGCGGCTGGCAGATTGTCGACCGGTTCGAGTCGAGAGAACTTTCCGGCGAACAAATTGGTCGAGCATCCGAACAATTCGGTCAATCCGCAAGTTTTCTCAGCTGACATTTCCATAATTCACAGCTGGCAATTCCCTCTTTGGAAACGTCGAAAGTCGAACCGGACTTGTGGGGAAACGTTAAAAACAAACGTAAGCTCTATAAAAGTGGCGGTGAGAATGTGCAGTGTCGGCACCTGGAGGCGGGTACAAACTAGTTAGGATTCTGTGCAGAGATTGCAAGACTCGCAGATTTGTGGACACAGCGGCTAATTACGACGGACCACATCGAAAAGTGGTGGTATCCTCAAATTTTCGTTCGGAAACAATCCCCAAAAAATTTCAGGATTCCGTTTTTTAGGAGCGCCATCCCTACAGAACGTGCCCTTGCGTCCTTATTTTGGAGCGGGATATAAAACCACGACGACCTGCGAGCGAACCGAGTATCAGCTGGCTGGCAGACATCCCGGCCGCTTTAAAGCGACTGGAAGAACCATCGCAGCCAACCTTCCCCGTCCAAGGCGGACGGTTTGCTGGTCCGCCAACTGAGCCCCTCTCCAGTACCAACAGGTATCGTGCTCACAAAATTAATCCTGTCGGACTTACCGGGCCGCCACAGATACATTTGCGGCCGTCACATACATTTTTGGCTTTTGGATATGCGAATTATTTCCAGTCGGTGCTTTTCTTTTCGCGTTGTTTTTTTACACCGTTTACGGAATTTGAGCCTTAGATAGAGATAAGATAGATAGATAAGATAAGCTAAGACCAAAAGTAGATAAAGACCAGTACAAAAATACGTAAAAAGGGTTATCATGTTTAAACCCGCAGAGAGTATATGAAGAAATGGAACATACGAGCGTAAGGTGAGAAGTTATCGGCCTGACAATGAAAGACTCGATTTTCAGTTAAAAAATGATTTTATTTTTCTTCAGCATCTTCCTTGGCTTCAACACACTTGGTCCAGCGTTTTTGCAACATTAGTATTCCTTCCCGGAAGTGAGAGTCTGGAATGCTGTGAAAATATTCATCTACGGCCCTCTCAACTTCTTCATTGGATGCGAAGCGGTTCCCAGAAACAAATTTCTTCAAGTTTGGGAACAGATGAAAGTCTGAGGGTGCCAAATCAGGAGACAGTTTTTCCATCGCCAACGCACACTTGTGTACAGGTGCGTTGTCCTGGGGAAAGATATCTTTTTTCTTCTTCAACCCAAGCCTCGCGAATTTTGGCATCCAGCTTTTCAAGAAGTTTGGAGTAATATTCGCCTGTTACAGCTCTGCCTTTTTCAAGGTAATCAATTAACAGGATTCCTTTCGTATCCCAAAACATGCTGGCCACCTTTCCCGCAGATGCGATCGACTTCGCTTTCTTTGGCGCTGAACCATCAGCTTCCACCCACTGCTTCGACTGCTGTTTCGTTTCTGACGTGTAGTGGTGGACTCAAGTGTCATCCATAGTGACAAATCGCTGCACAAAATCGGTCGGATTTCGATTTAATTGGTGCAAGGATTGCTGCGAAAATCGTTTTGTGCATTTGCTTTTGATCGGCATTCAGAAAATGTGGCCCATCCCCGACCCATCTGGCGCAGAGCGTTTTGCATCTCTAATTCTTTGTGCAAGATGTTTCGCACCCTTTCTTCCGATATCCCCACAGACTCAGCAGTATCACTCACTTTCATTCGCCTATCGTTCAACACGATATCATGCATCTGCAGACCAGTTGTAACGGACGGTTTGGTGGGCATCCGAAGATGCCCGTGCGGACGGAGCCTAAGGTAGCATAATTGACCGTGAAGGTCGGGCCGTGCCATCTGGCGAAGAAAAAGGCCCCTCAACGAGCTAAGCAGCGGCCTATGCTTGCTGTAGCTCAGCTCGGGAGATGTGGGCGGGGTTTTCGCCGCTCGTTGCCCTTGTCCTTTCATTCATTCATTCATTCGCGGTCGCACCTGGGTCCGGGTGTAATGGGACCCTCGGTCTCTGGTTTCGTACCACCAATAGATCATTACTCATCAGGTGCTGCTTCGATCTGCCGGTGGGAGTAGCACTATCATATGGCCCATCGCAGGTGGTTCATTACACAGTCAGTCATTATAACTTTATGGACGTTACACTTTGCTCCGAAAAAGCTGCTCCGGATGGTATCTCCGGCACGAAAAAACCAATTTACCCTTGATCTAAATTCCTTTGAAGTACTCTAAAATATTTATACTAGAAAGCTAATTTTCAATCAACGAAATGTTTGTTTAATGTTGGCCTGAGTTGATCAGAAAGAAAAATCAGACATCAAAGAAAATAACGTATCCCAGTAGTCGGTCTACCTACGTCTTAATCTCACAAAAATCAATCATCATTTGTACTCGTATTAGTATAATCCATTTGTTCCGTAAGTACGCGCAATCCACTTAATCGACGGGAAAGCCAATCTCGTTAGAACCCCAATGATAAATGACCTCACCCTCTTCGAGTAGTTGGGATCAACGTTAAGATGAACCAAAGAGAGAAATAAAAATAAAAATATTCATTTCCATTATAATCTTAATCCGTAACCTTGGAAAAAGTATTATCCAATCTTCATGCGGACAATATCTGAATCATTTCTCAATTCTTAAATACCTTACTTCTGTTACTCATATTCTTCTTTTTTTTTACGTTTCGTATTTGCAAAACGAAATTTCGTAATGGTTTGGCAAAATCCAAAGTTATAACTACATCGAATATTATACAATTTGTCGGTATTCCCATGTAGCATGGATATAAAGATGCTGTATCCTTATCCTGGAGTCAGCTCACTATTCACCATAAACATACATATGTATGTACACAATTGTGAATAGGACGACAGAGCCTTGCCATGACATGACGTTGGTCCAGATCCAGAGCACTTCTGTATCTGTTTACAAGAGAATTTGAGAGTTGAGACGATGTATCTTTTTCATTGTTTTCGGCTCCGACTTGGCCGATATTTGCATAATTGAAGTTAAGGCAATAAATTTCCATTAAATCAAACAAAGATGACGAAGACGATATACCAATACCAACCAGAACTGAACCACTGCTGCCTTCTTGTAATTTAGTGCTGGTTAGTTGTTGTGTTGTCCGCTTTGGACAATTTTGTTGGGATTGAGTGACGCTCTTTGAGCTGAGGATAAATTGAATGGTGTCTCGAGGAGTAAATTCGGAATACATTTTGTACATGCTGCTAACGTATTACTGATAATGTTTTCGGCAGCCTTTATTGAGATTTAAATAGAATATTAGTTTGAGAAATCGATTTATCTGTTGGCAGACTTGAACAAACGTTTTATCGTAACAACTAAGATGACAGGGTAGAATTGTGTGTAATGGGACTTAATCGTAATTGGTTTCAGCACGATGAATGGAGAGATAATAAGGTGGATTTGCAGCGATGCTGTAGATGTAGAGTGCAAAAAGTCTGCATCAAAAATAAAGAGTTAATTCACTTTAATATGTTCCGCCCGAAGAACTATTTTTTAGAATCAGACCTACCCATCAACACTCTGAACGTGTCACGCACTCACGGGTGTAAACTTCTGCGAAACTTCGTTCAAGGACTAAAGTAAAAACGCATTTCTCACGATAAGTATTTTTTTAATTAATTTTTCTCAGTGACAAGTGACACCCCGTCTCTTTCTCATTACTTTTGAAGGCATCATTTTGTACATTTATATAGAGTTGTCGTAAAGTGTAATTTTAAAATATGTCGACACGGGGTCATTAGAGAGAATGAGAGCGGTGACTCCATGCAGTCGATGATCAAACGCCAAAGCGACTTCCACAACAAATGCCGATTCTGGAACTATAATATAAAAAAAGGACTAATAGGAAGTATCATCCTTTCCACCAACTAGCAGTTGTCTGGGAAATGCGATGAAGGACTGTACCAATGCCTCGAAAGAACATGGATTGAAATACATTTGGTGGTATGCATAAAGTGAGTCGAGTGGAGTAAAGCTGAGTTGACAGAATTCCACTCAATTTTCACTGCGGAGCGGAAAGTAGTTTTATGCATACAAATTTTTCACTCGATTCACCGAACATAGCAGACTCAGGAATGTCCTCAATTGACTTCACTCTTGAGTATATCCTCATTATTATGCATACCACCCATTGTCTTCCTATCAAAAATAAATAAGTGGCCACTCACTCAACTCTAAGCTTAGTTGGAATCTTATCATCAAACATCGCATCAAGTAAGCTCTAATAGCTCTCTACGCCTGCAGGAGAACCTGCGGCAAAAGCTGGGGACTTCAGCCAAGGATGGTGCTATGGCTGCACATTAGTGACGGGCATGATTACTCTTTTCACTGTGCCAGCACATAAGATCTGACTCTTTCCAATGAGTCGTTCAAAAAGAGTCGTTCAAACAGAGTCATGCAAAGAGTCTGAAACTTGGTTAATAACATATTCAATAAAAGTCGTAGATGGGCGACCCCAACTTTTTTTTCTCTTTTTTGACCCCAGATTCGGAGTTGGCGACCCCCCAATACCCTTTAGTTCGAGCCAGCCCGATCGGACCACTATTTCCAATGAAAAGGGGGCTGCCAGCCTAGGATGGGCGACCCCGATTTTTTTTCTCTTTTTTCCCCCCAGATTCGGATTTAGCGACCCCCCCAATACCCTTTAGTTCGAGCCAGCCCGATCGGACCACTATTTCCCATGAAAACGGGGCTGCCAGCCTGGGATGGGCGACCCCAATTTTTTTCTCTTTTTTGACCCCAGATTCGGACCTAGCGACCCCCCAATACCCTTTAGTTCGAGCCAGCCCGGTCGGACCACTATTTCCCATGAAAAGGGGCTGCCAGACAGCCCCCCCCCCCCCCACGTGTAAAACAAGCACTGAAGAAGGATGCATGTTGAATCCGAAACACGTGTCTGCAATCGTGAGAAATAAAAACACCGGCAGTATAAAGGAAAAGGTATTGTATTTTATTTTATTCTCATGAATGTTCTGAGGTCAAATCAACTTCACTAGTTTTCCCCTGAAATGTTGATTTTTACATGATGTTAAAACGATTTGACCACCCCATTGCGTATGTGTACGGTGTTGACATTTCAGACCAAAGTAGAGCCTCTCCAATGCGAACAATGATCATTATGACTGATTTCATAAGCCAAAAATAAAACACAAATTGCACATCAAATTTAAAACGATTTATAAAAGGAGATTTGAATCGACAAAGTGATGAAATCATTAATTAAATCAAGGCTGCCACAAATTCTCCACGCCATCTATTGTCTATGCCATGACATTTTTGCAGAGCACGATTGCATCCATTGATCTTAAAATTAGTATCTTTTTTCTTGAAAATTATATCAAATGCAATTCAATCTATCACGCAAGGCTACCGTTTCTTACAACATGGCCAATTCCAATTCTACTTTTACCCATAAATATTCAAAATATAAAAAAAATATAATTCACATGAACTTTGTGTGTTGATTTGTGGGTGAAATGGTGCCATCAACATTAAATATGCAAATTTTCCTTTTTCGAGTTCAACGTTGCTATTTTTCTCGCCTTGAAATATTGAATTTTTGTTGACCCAGTCCACCGGATTGGCGCAAGCACCGTTTATTACAACAATACATACATAAACTCGTATTATAGTTCTTTTGATGGCGTGTTGAATATGGACGAGAAAAAGTATAATAATTTATAAGATCTGTCATAGATAAAAGTCATTCCGAAATTTTGTTCGTAGGGTATTATTGTATGTTATTATACCTTTCACGAAGCAGGGTATATTAACTTTGTCAGGAAGTTTTCAACGCACAGCAGGAAGCATCTACGACCATTTAAAGTATATACGAGTATTCTGCGTCAGCACGGCGAGATGAATCGATTAAGTTGTGTCCGTCTGATTCTATGCAAACTACTTTCTCAGTTTTAAAACTATCCAGCTGAAATGTTGTACAAACCTATGGAATTGGAGCTGGCATAGGAACGACTGTTGCAAAAAGTGAGTTTTTGTAAAAAAAAAATTTATTTCTAAAGATATCTTTAATGAATCTCTTGAAAATCTTTCATATTTACCACCGAACCACATTCCTAAATTTAGTTGAAAACGGCCGTATATAAAATAGTAGGCTCTGATAGGAACAGTGGAATCGGAACAAGATTTACTGCTTATTTCAAAGTGGCAAATGCAGAATGAATGAAAATTATATACACGGTCTTTTTTTAACCTAGAACAGGCCCAGAAGTGGGTACTGCAACCATGAGATCTATTGTGCAAAAAGAGATTTACTGTTAGCCAAAGGCAAGCTTGTTTTTATTTATGTTAATTTCGCATTTTATCAGCGACGTATTTCCCACGTGACTGTTCAATTTAATGACGACTCGCTGTCAGAGCTCACTTCGAGTATTGGCGATTCGCGAAATAGCCGGAGCAAATGGGATGGGATTCAAGTGGGAATCGTACATGAGGAGGTACATGCTAACAACTGCACTTCCGAAAAGTAGATATGCTATTGAAACGTCAACAAGGCATATAAATGCCAAAGATGTTGACGCACCCATGCCCCTGGAGAGGTCAAGGCAATTAGAAAAAAAAAATAGAAAGTACATACTTACACTTACCTTCGACAACACGTCATTCATAGCCATCGACAAAGTACTGAAGGAAAAGAATGCCGACACCACTACAACAAAATGGATAGGACAAATGCTTTCCTTTAGACGGATCATCACTAATATTGAAGGCGTCACCCTCCTTGCCTACAGGGAGGAGTCTTGTCTCCTCTCCTATAATGGATAGTGGTTGATGGCCTGCTGAGGAAACTCACGACGCAGAGCCACTCAGTCCAGGGCTATGCCGATGACTTGGTGATATTCTAAAGGAAAGTTCGAGGAGATTCTACCAGACATCCTTGAAGTAGCTCTTTACATTGTGCAAGAATGGTGTAATGATAACGAAATTCGAGTTAACCCAACCAAGGCAGTTGTCATTCCATTCTCTAGAAGAAGAAATCTCAGGTATATCAGACCCCCCAAATGTACAATTCTCCCCTTCTACCCATAGGAAATTTCATCAAATAACTGTTCGTCACCCTCTACAGTAAAATTGTCTGGGAGGAACACGTCAGGGTGGTGGCGGACAGCAGGGCCACTAAAGCCTTGTGGATATGTAGGAAATATGTAGGCAAAACGTGGGGAATCAAGCCCTTTATAGCTCTCTGGATTTACAAGGCTATTGCCAGACCAATATTAGAGTACGGTGCAGTAGTCTGGTGGAAAAGAGCATTCACTGCTGCTGGCAAGACCATTTTAGGCAAAGTTCAGAGACTTGCATGCCTAATGGTGACAGGGGCTATTCGCTCTTGTCCATCTAGCGCTCTTGATGTACTGTTCGACCTACAGCCGATACACAGTCATATAAAGGCAGAAGCTAAAATGGCAATCGCGAGACTAGTTGCATACAATGCTAATGTAGAGCTAAATCCAGTACAACTCAGTTGGTTTAATGACAGTATAGTCACAAGAATGCCATCAGACCATCTTGAAAGATGGAAAGAAAGAAATAGCATGCAACCAACGGTTCACGGCCGTAATATGGAACAAAGAGCATTGGCAGGAAAAATTTGCCATCCTTCTCCCTCACACCATCAAGTGGTTTACTAATGGCTCGAAAACCAATGAAAGAACCGGTGCAAGCGTTGTGGGTCCCAATCATCAGGTTTTCATACCCATGGGCAAGTTTGCCACTGTCTTTCAGGCGGAAGTGCATGTGCCGAGTTATGCTTGAAGACCGGCTATCACAACAAAAATTTGGCAATATTCACGGACAACCAGGCGGCCATCAAAGCTCTGTTAAAAACCACGACATCATCTAAGATCGTACCAGTGCCAAAAGGCACTGCATAGATTAGGCTCTTTTAATAGAGTAACTAGTAACACTACACTGGGTCCCTGGCCATGCTGGCATCAATGGCAACGAGCAGGCGGACGAACTGGCCAGAACAGCTTCAGCTACCCCCTTCTGCGGACCAGAGCCTTTTTGCGGAATTTCAACCTGCACAATAAAGAAACTAATCAAAGACTAGGAATGCAGCGAAGCTGCTGCCCATTGGAACAAACAGCCAGGACTGGCCATGCTGGTATCAATGGCAACGAACAGGCGGGCGAACTGGCCAGAATAGGTTCAGCTACCCCCTTCCGCGAAACAGAGCCCTTTGGCGGAATTTCAACCTGCATAATAAAGAAACTAATCAAAGACTAGGAATGCAGCGAAGCTTCTGCCCATTGGAACAAACAGCCAGGACTGATGCAAGCTAAGCTTTTCATCTCAAGCTATTGACAAAGCAGATCGATAGAACTGCTAAAGTTAGACCGATACAAGGCTAGTACCATCTGTAGTCTCCTAACTGGACACTCATGCCTGAGAGATCATTTAAAAATCATGGGAATTGTTTCGGACTCGAGCTGTGGTTTCTGCGGTGAGGACGACGAGACATCGACCCATATCTTATGCGATTGCGACGCTTTGGCCCGGCGACGCAGAGACTGCTTTGGAGGCACCTACCTTGAGGCTGATGGTATCGCTTCAGTGTCACCGCTCCTCCTGAGCAAATTTATTAGCTCGATCGAACTCGATCGGCAGGTTTAGGCCTGATAACACACGCTGGGCTATAGGCTATAGCACAATAGGCCATCCGGCCTCAGTGCTCTGTACCCTGCGGGGTTCAACGCCCATTTCACAATATAATCTAATCTACACTTACCTCACATTAGCAAACTTTTGTACAAATTTTTAAACAAAAACTTAAAGCTCTGGTGTTTGTGTGAAAACATTGGACCAGAGTAGAGGTGTTTGCGGTTAATATTTTCGGTCAAATACCAGAACTTTAAGTTTTTGTGATAAAGTATTGTACATAAATTTTCTAATGTGCGGTAGGTGTTAAATTTGGGGTATCAAGCCAGCATGCACTTGTCACTATGCGTGCCAATTCCTTCTATTCTGCTTAAAG